>JAZHEH010001172.1:0-458084 GCA_036589455.1 Ateles fusciceps | reverse complement strand
AGCAATATGCTAACCAACCAAGCACATAACAAGAAGTCACAACATTGCTATATATGCAGCCAAAAAACATATGAAAAAAACACGTCATCACTGGTGATTGGAGAAATGCAAATCAAAACCACAATGAGATAGCATCTCACATCAGTTAGAATGGCGATCATTAAAAAGTCAAGAAACGACACATGCTGGAGAGGATGTGGAGAAATAGAATGCTTTTACACTGTTGGTGGGTGTGCAAATTAGTTCAACCACTGTGGAAAACAGTGTGGCGATTCCTCAAGGATCTAGTACCCAGAGATAACATTTGACCCAGCAATCCCATTACGGGGTATATACCCAAAGGATTATAAATCACTCTACTATAAAGACACATGCACACGTATGCTTTAAGCACTATCCACAATAGCGAAGATCTGGAACCAACCCAAATGTCCATTAATGATAGATTCAATAAGAAAATGTGGCACATATACACCATGGAATACTATGCAGTCATAAAAAGGGTGAGTTCATGTCTTTTGCAGGGACATGGATGACGCTGGAAACCATCATTCTCAGCAAACTAACACAGGAACAGAAAAACAAACACCACATGTTCTCACTCATAAGTGGGAGTTGAACAATAAGAACACATGGACACAGAGAGGCGAACATCACACACTGGGGCCTGTTGGTGGGTAGGGGGCTATGGGAGGGATAGCATTAGGAGAAATACCTAATATAGATGATGGGTTGATGGGTGCAGCAAACCACCATGGCACATTTATAACTACGTAACAAATCTGCACATGTATTCCAGAACTTAAAGTATAATAAAAAATAAAATGCTAAAGTGACTTCCTCAAGCTAAGAGAAGGATGCTAATGAATAACACAAAAACATCTGAAAGTATAAAAGTCACTGGTAAAAGAAAGTACACAAATTTAGAATAATACTGTAATGGTGGTGTATTAAAAAAGTAGTTTTAAAAGAAGCATATATAGTGTAATTATACAGCTAGATATTTTTACCACATAGATTTAGCCAAAGAAAAAAGATTGGGATGATTCAAAAATTCAAAAAAAAAGAAAAGATGGTATAACTGAGACTTTAGTAAATTTTTAATTTATTATATATGCTCATCTTTATTTGAGCATATCTTTATTCATTTTCCATAACAAACATATATAACTTGAATAATAATTTGAAACTTTGAAAACTAGCAAAGAAATGACTTTTCTCTAACATTAGTATGGCAAAGTTTTGTATTTAAAGATAGACTTCAGAGAGAAGAATTCATGTATCTTTTTAAAATTTTTTCTTCCTGATAAAGTGTTTTTCTTTATCATTTCAAGTTTCTCTCTTTGTTACATTGAAAATGCCTGCTGATCCTATAAAATTACATAATTTACAAGCTATTTCTTTATTCAAGAAATCATATGAAATCATACCCCCAAAACTCTAAAATCTCTTTACGACCACTCTCTAATGGAATAACTGATAATGTACTATACACATATATATCTATGTTATAAATAATTTTTAGCAGTTTGATTTATAAACATCATTTATCTATATAACCTCCTTATGAAGTAAATAGATTTCTAAAATATATGTATATATACTGAATTCAGAGTCATAATTCTAACTGAAAAAAATAAAATAAAACTGTATGTTGATACTACATATTATATATAAAATGAAATGTATTTGGAAACTAAACTTATTTTTCTACTATGATGTTGGTCACCTTTTTTGTTATCCTAATAAATATCCAAGTTTTCAGTTCAATTTCAATAGTGACAATATACTTCTACAAACACTTCAAAATTTAGAACAGAAAAGCCAAACATTAGTTTTTACCATCTTTCATCAATTCAGTGAAGCATGAAACTTACCATTTATTCCATTTCATTACCCTAATACAAAAACTTCACAATTCTATCTGCAGAATATATGAGTGAGCTTTACTAATACTAAAATTATTATAAATCAATCAGCCATTGACATAATTCACTTAAAAATGTTCCTTTAATATTCTTTTGAAATATTTGACTTCTTTAACTATTAAAAACTATTCATGGATAGTTAATCCAAACATAATAAATTAATACTTTTATTGAATTTTTGGTGATGTCATATGTATGTCATTGGACCATCTCCACTATTATAAATATTGAAGAGAGGTCAACATTTTGAATTGATTCTAATGGAATTGTATCAATTTGGGAATTAAAACTAAAATGTTCAGTTAAATATGACTATTGTTATCTTTTTAGTATATAACATCCAATTAATTGGAGACGGCTATGTAAATTACTACATTTCCCAGTGATCATCATCCTGTTCAGCATTAAAAAGACAAATTATGTATCTATCAGACTATTTTGTTCAGGCCAAGGAGGGTTGTGAAGCATAATTTAAAGAATTAGAAGATATAAAAACATAAGTTTGATATGAATTTTTGAGAGTAGTAGGTTCCTCCAGATAATGTTTTTTACCAGCACCTTGATTCAAAATGATAATCTAGTAGTATACACCACTGTAACCTATTACAAGGCAATCTTTCATAAGAAATTCTTAAGTGAATTAAATATGTTTCATATACTACCACAGTTGCTAGTCTCAATGATTTAATGTTAGGCCAGGCACAATGGCTCATGCCTGTGATACTAACACTTTGGGAGGCCAAGGCAGGTGGATCACTTGAGCTCAGGGGTTCGAGACCAGCCTTGGCAATGGTGGCAAAACTCCATTGTCTCTACAAAAAGTTATCTGGGCGTGGTGGTGTGCACCCGTGGTCCCAGCTACTTGGGAGGCTAAAGTGGGAGGATTGCTTGAGTCTGGGAGGTCAAGGCTGGGTGACAGAGTGAGATTCTTTTAAAATAGTGATAATAATAATAATAACAGTTTAATGTTGTTTCAAATACATATATTTACAAACTAACACCCTTCCCCTTGAGGCTATACCAACTGCAAATAACCTGAATGTTAAGCTTCAGTGCACTGGAGTAATGAGAGAAATAATAAACTGTAGAAAAAATAGATTAATAATAAAATAATCATGTAAAAATACATTATCTCTATATTGATGTTGCCACACAAGAGGAATGCAAGCAATGCTTAGAACTTAACTGTGATAAATCCTTAAATACATTGAACAATTAAGGCATATTATTAAATTCTATGCATTAACTTCAAACACAACACAGAACTACATTTGTTTAGAAACCACTTCCCAGATCATGCTTTAGATTTTTTAATGAAATAGTTTCATCCAAAAAAAAAAATCATTTACGATTAAATTATTTATTGATGACGTAAATAAGCCAACAGTTAGTTCCACCTCAAAACTTAGCTCAAGTGGAATAAACCCAGCTTAAGAGTTGCCTTCAATTCTCAATTGAATAAACATATATGTAACTAAAAATAGAATTACCTTTACATGTTAAAGTCAAAGTCATTCAATATAGATGGTATTGCATTTATTCAAAATTCAGTTTCTATTTTTAATTATCCATGATTATTTTTGTCCTAGAATTAGCAAAGAGAACATAATATCCAAAAATGAATGATAGATCTCAGATTACATAGAATTTATTTTTTTTATGCTTACAATTTGATCTCCAAGCTATTTGTTATATTTAATAATTAAGGAATTTTTACCTCAACACAGGAATATCAGTGAGGAATTTAATATTTGTTGTAGTTTGCTCTGAAAATTGAGTGTTATACATTAGTGTTTCCATTAGCTTATTGCATATCTCCTCTTGTAATGCTTTTTTCCTCTACATGTAAATTCCTAAGAAATATTCCCTTGGTAATAATGGAACAATAAGTAAAAATATTCAACATAGGTTATAATAATAAAATCAACTGTAGTGAGTTAAATAGTGTCCCCCCCCCAAAATTCATGGTCTCCCAGAACTTCAGAATGTGATCCTATTGAGGAAAAAGGTTTTTGCAGATGTAATCATTAAGAATCTCAAGATTCAACCATCCTGTATTTAGGTGAGCAATGACTTGTGATTTTAAAAGAGAAAGAACAGGGAGATTTGAATTCAGAGAGACACGTGGATATAAAGAACACGGATCCAGAGAAAAGAAGGCTACACAAAGTTATAGGCAGAGATTGGAGTTATGCTTTCACAAGTGAAGAAATGCCATGAGCCACCAGATGTTGGAAGAGTGGAGGAAAGATTATTCCACTGGACCCTTTTTTAAAAGGGAGTCTGGTTCTGTCGACATCATGATCAAACTTAAAGATTCCAGAACTGTGAAATAATACATTTATGTTGTTTTAAGCCACTCAGTTTGTGATGCTTTCTTATAGCAGCCCTAGGAAACTAATTTAGTAAGTGTAGCAGTACTTTTACAGTTATAAGAAATCTAGTTGTCGGTGAATGGGATTCAAAAGCTAAATCATTTTCTTTCGTATTTACCCTTGAATATATATTTTAAAAAATTCCTTTTGTTATTAATAAAATGGCTGAGAATAGTCCCAGGAAATTATGAGAATTAGAGTAAAAATATAAATTAGAGTAAAATTATGAAGTGGGTAATAAAGCATTACTGGTTTGGATAATCTTTAAGGGCCAGAGTGTAAGATAAATTGTTCTATGAATTTTCCAAAGTACATACATTCTTTTTTCTTTTTCTTCAAAGGCCATACAATAAATCAACTCTTTGATTAAAAATCCTGAATAATCTAACTTAAGAGACAGAATGAATGAATGTATCGATGCCATGGTTATATGTCTCTGCATTCTAAACTAGTTTCGAGCAACACAGACATAGGCCAGATGCAAATCAAAGAATATGCTATCGTCGAGGATTAAAGAAAACATAATTACAGCTTATATTAATCATCAAAATACAGGGGATCCAAGATCTTTGTTTCTGGTTCTTTTATTAATTATTTTGTAGGCAATTCATTACATTTGTTTGGGTCTTGTTTTGTTGCCTATAAAAAGAAGGTTTCAATTTACCTCTAGAACTTTTCCCACTTGAACAAGCAAAGTTTCTATACAAAAAGTAGAAGATATTTAAAATCTGAAATTATTACAACTCATGCTTAAGTGGTAAGATAGATTTTAAGCTCAAGAAGAAATATATATTACAATATATATAGATAATATTTTGAAGGAGTGAGGAATGGGAAGAGGTTGGCCAATGGGTACAAAATTTACTGTTAGAAGGATTAAGTTCTGGTTGTATTGCACAGTAGGGTACTATAGTTAACAATAATACATGCTACATAGTCAACCCTCTGTAACTTTGGTTCTGCATCTTTCCATTCAACCAACAGAACATCAAATATATTCAGAAAATAGTGTATGGTCATGTCTGTATTGTACAAGTACAGATTTTTCTTGTCATTATTCCCTTAAAAATACAGTATAAAAACTATGTATATAGTATTTACATTGTATTAGGTGTTCAAAGTAATCTAGGGATGTTTTAAAGTACACAGGAGAATGTATGTAGATTACATGCAAATACTATCCCATTTTATATAGAGACCTGAGCATCCATGGATTTTGGCATTCTTGGGGGTTACTGGGACCCAACTCCCATGGATACCAAGTGATAACTGCATTTCCAAATTGCTAGGATAGAGGATTCTGAATGTTTCCATCACAAAGAAAAGATCAATGTCTGAGTTGATAGATATGCTAATTACCTTAATTTTGATTATTACATACTGTACACGTTTAAAAATATCACATTGTATACCATAAATATGTACAATTATTATGTCAGTTACAAACAAAAATAAATTTTAAAAAACAAAGTCAACTGGTATATCTAATAGATTTCTGTCTTTAACTACTTAGGTTAATAGAAGTTTAATTATAATTCACCAAAATTCAATATAGCACATTGCTATTCATATGTAAGATTGTATCTCTGTACATTTTAGCAGCAAATAAGCAAAGAATTGTATTTCCCTGTAATTGAATACTAATGGCAATTATTTAAAAATAAAAACAATGGTAAGAAATCCAAATTCATTCACCAAAACTAATAGTGCCAGCTAATATCCACTTTTAAACCTCAGAAATATTCAATTCTTAGAAGAGAAGCAAATCCATTGTCTAAATTTTAAGTTAATTCTTGATCTACATTATCCATCATATTTAAACAAGAAAGCCATTGGGTTCCACTTTGTTTTATAGAATCAATATACTTAAAAGTTAGCATTCATTTTTCCTTCCCATTTTTAAATTTTAAAAGCGTAAGCACCAAAAAATCTTATTCATATGAAAAGGCAGAAGTTCAAGTAGATGATTGATTGATAGACACAGAGAGAGAGAGAGAGAGATAGGTCACACAGTTCTTCTAATTCCTTCCAAGTTATTTGTGAAAAATCCCATAGTAAATTGTCGTTAAGGTTTATTTTCAAAGATATACCAACCATACACTTGATTCACACTCCCATCATTCCTTTTGTAAACAAAAAAAAAATTGAACATCACTTTAATATTTCAAAGGAAGATAGAGAGGAAGAATGGAACAAGAGAACTATAAAACAATCAGAAAGCATTTTACAAAATGCCTAACTTAACATTCTAACATAGGATTTAGATATCTTGAATAACTTCAATATCAAGAGTGTTCTACATATCACTTAATAATGACGGCATGTTGTAGTTTTAAAATAATTTAAATCTAAATATTTGTATGTGTATTAAAAATTAAATTTTTAAGTGTCTTTCATTTTCAGGATCTATATCACAACAATTCTGTGAGGTTGAAAAAGCTAATCCTACCATCATTTGCTAGCCCTGAAACATACTATCTGTGAGCTGAGAGACTGAATCACCTGACCAAAATTCTTTAGCTCCCCCATGGCTGAGTTAAGGCCAAATCTTTTATTTCTTAATACAGAATGATTTTCACTGTAACATTTACTTTACAAAAAAAGGAAACTAAAAAATCTATGAAAAAAATATTCTAGATGATATAAAAAGGCCTAACAATACTTTTGAGGATAAATCAAGACTTTGATGGTATTTAGGTGGGTTTACCAATACAAGTTTCAATTGAAAACAAGTTTTGTTATTTTAGCCTAGAATATTGTTTTCTTTAAGAAAACAATAAAACAATAATAGCTTTCAAGAATAAAAATAAAACATGTTTTAAGACACCTTTTACAAACTGCAATTAATGTTTTGATTTTCTTCCATGACCCTTAACTATTGATACAGAAAATGGATATCAGGTAATACCAAAAACCACTCATACTTACTAAGCACTTACATATTTTTAAGAATAAATCTTACCATAACTTTTTATAGTAGGCCCAAATATTTTCCTATTTTACTTTACAGACTTGGAAACTGAAGGAAGCAGAGATAGATTAAGTAACTTTCGTAAGCTTACAGTTCATAAATGTTATCCCCGAAACAAATACAGTGTGACTATAGAGGTCTCTCAGGCTTTACTGCTATATGAAACCACAATACTTTGATATAGGATATATACTTTATAGTGAAGAGAATGGTACAATTCTTTCATTCACTGATTCTTTCATTTAATACTGGGGTAAAGAAGATGGAAAGGGGAAAGTTTTCACCACAGAGGAGTCCGTAAGCTTGAAATTATGACTTTCAATATTTATTTAATAGAACAGGCAATTTTCCCAGGTTTTAAGTAAAAACAAACAAACAAAAAATGCTTTTAGATATTTCTCTTTGTTACTATTGTAGCAAGTCAGTCTAGACACTACAATTAATTTTGATCTTGCCATTATTTTGACTATTATCTCATTAGAATAGGAATAAATGATGGAACTACCATATGGCAAAAAATAAAAATGAAATAAAATAAGATTCCAATTTTGAAAAGTATGGATTGCTCTGATCTTTGAGGAAATACTTCACTCATATTTATGGAACCTTTCTAAAGGGGCTAGAACTTAAAAGTTGTTTGCCAAAGAGCTATAAATTTCTGGAAAATAATACATACACATTTATAGGCAGAAATACAAGTATGGGATTTGTACATTGTTAGCATAAATATTTTTCACATAAACCTTAATAAAGCCTTCAGCCCATTCCTGGAAGCCTCTCCAATTTTCTAAAAGCTGTATTTAAATATTCTTGGCTTCTCATGTTTGATTTAGATCTGCAGGATGGCTATGCTTTAAGTCAATAACTTAACATAATGGAGTACAGTTTTGTATTTTGTAAACCAGGTGCATAATTAAGTCTGTACATTGGCTCAGCCACTTTGATCTTTCTCCACTATCTTGTATGAACCCTGCAAGATTCTGTGCGTCAACATCTGCCCATTAGTCCACAAAATCTGTCCTCCCATTTAATGAACCTTTTCGTCTTCTTAGTGTTGTTTCTGCCCTTAACTAAAACATTCTTGATTCCTACATACATAAACACTGTCTTATTCTGAAAACCATCACCTCCCTCTCTACACACAAATACAGTGATACACAAATATATTGGAATAAAAAAGTAATTGAGGGGTTCTTTAAGCCAGAGTGCTAGTAACCTTCTGCTAGTTTGGTGTTGAAGAAAGTTTTACAAAAGGAAAATTTCTTTAAAAGTGTGTCATTTAAGGTCACCTAAAAACTAGCATCTGAAAGATAAAAAGATCAGTCTCAGTATTTCAGGAGTAATTGTTGTATTTGCTTATGCTGATATGCATAAAAGATAATTTAAATATAGCATTATAAGAACTGTTACTTAGAGAAGAACGGTTCTTTGTTGTATTCAGGAGAAAGCTGTTGCAGTTTAATTAAAATAAACAAGTCATGA
The DNA here is from genome assembly GCA_036589455.1 of Ateles fusciceps. Classification (NCBI taxonomy): domain Eukaryota; kingdom Metazoa; phylum Chordata; class Mammalia; order Primates; family Atelidae; genus Ateles; species Ateles fusciceps. Next base: position 449,328 of record JAZHEH010001172.1, on the reverse strand, counting down.
GTTGAACATAAATAACAGAGGTTCACTTAAAATGAACTAAAGGTATTAAATACCTTTAGATATCAAGCCAAAAGGTATTAAAGTTTTCATACCAATGACCATTGCATGCTACTAACACATCTAAAATATATACCATGAACAAACCTTTTTATTATTATGTTGTATTTTGGTGGGAGCTGTATTTAGATTCAGGATAATGCTTTTTGTTAATTTATCAGAATGTATGAAATACACACTCTACATTATGGGTCTCTATTTTCATCTATGTGTTTGATATTCATAATCAAAATGTTTTAATGCCTTAACTTTATTTTTCTGAATAGTCTATCTAATTTCAAACAGCTGGTAATGACCCCTCAATAAATGTTCACTGACCAAAGAAGACATCATTTAAAAGATGTATTCTCTGATGACAAACTCACAACTACTATTATACACATACAATGATACAATTAAAAATAAAACTCACAAAAATTCTAAAGCGCATCTACAAGATCATCAACAATAAAAGCAGACTTGTTTTTGCTTTCTTGAGTTGAAAATTGAAGCAATTTACATTTGAACCATGAATGACTTGATACTGTAAGGGGAAGATTGCAGGAAAGAGTAAAACAAAACAAAAGAAAACAAACAAAGAGAGCCAGGACTCAATTCATAAGGGCTTTATAAACTGAAGGCAATATCATGAATTGTTCCTGGACACAAATATACAATCATAGTCAGTTTGGGAGTATGGATATCACATTCAACGTATGGAAAATTTATTCCAGCATATGGTATGCCAATCTCTACTTGTGGAGACTTCTCCCCCTCCTCTCTATCTTTTCTTCTGGAAGATCCTATGGGACAGAGTGTTTTGGGGATTAACATAGCAGTGGAAATCTGACACAGACTATAAGAGACTTTATTCGAACCAAACAAGCAAGTAGAGACTGGGTCATAGGTGTAGGCCCCAAAGGAGAAACAAAGTGGCTGTAGTGTTTGAGGGCTAGAGCATTAAAGATTCAAGAATATTCTAATATTTTACCTTTAGTAAATAACATTTAGTATGCTTCTGTTGGATTATCAGGATCCTAGAAATAGCTTCCCTTTAAACCAGGGGTTAATCTTGTGTCCGCAGAAGCACAAGGGCTCTGTGGATAGAATTTAGGGAATCCATGATATTGGATGCGGGGAAAAAAATCATTTCACTAAAGACTAAATAAAATGTATCTTTTTATCATGAATTATTCTCACCAATAGAAGTCAGTTAGATAGTATTATAATCATATTACAGTTGTGGACCTCTTAAAATATACTTTATAACTATAATGACTTCAAAATTGCTATAGTTATTAAATTTGTCAATAGATACTGTTATGCAAAACATTAATGAAAGCATATGCATCCTTCTATCACAAATTTGATATTTTCTAAATGTATTTAAATTTAAATGGTTCCTTATAATCCTATTATATTCTATGCATTTAATAATGTTATTCTGAGATGGCATATATATGCATCACCAGACTTCCAAAGATTTGCTGACTTTTAAAACGTTCAGGACTCCTACTTTAAACCCCTTGAAAATCTATAAGGGTTTTAAAAAGACATAGGGTTGTGAGAAACAACATCTAACAACAGACTAGGTATGGCCCTTAAGGCAAGATTTTACTTAGTTGGGAATGCAAAATTTTGGCAATGATTTGAAATAATAGTGTTAATAACATAACAGAAATCCAAACTTTAACTACTTTGCCTTCATTCATAAAATGTACACGTAACCAGGTATATCAGAGGCTTGTTAAGTGCTTACAAACATTATTGTAATTGTGTAAGGGACTGAAGAAAGGAATGAAGTTACGGGTTTCTCTCTTAAAATTCTAATTAGGAACATTTTTACAAAAAGGTCAGCACACACCCAATGGATTTATGCATACTTACAACACCATATATACATATTTATATCCAAGAATTTAATCCCACTACCATCCAAATGTCAATATCTGGGTACATTCACATGAATCATTTCTCAGGCAATACCTAAAGCCAGCTTCATCTGCATTTAATTTTCCCATATCCTTGAAAGTTTAAACTGAAAAATTGGCATTCAAATCTTAAACATCCACAGATGAAATTCATACTTTAATTTTTTTTTTTGTTCTTTGAGACAGAGTTTCACTCTTGTCACCTAGGCTGGAGTGCAATGGCGCAATCTTGGCTCACTGCAACGTCCACCTCCTGGGTTCAAGCGATTCTTGTACCTCAACCTCCTGAGTAGCTGGGATTACAGGCATGTGATACCATGGCCTGCTAACTATTGTATTTTTAGTAGAGATGAGGTTTTGCCATGTTGGCCAGTCTGGTCTCAAACTCCTGATCTCAGGTGATCCACCCACCTCAGCCTTCCAAAGTGCTGGGATTACAGGTGTGAGCCACCACACCTGACCTCGTATTTTAATTTTAAAATTCTATATTTTAAAAAATGATATTCTATTCTCTTTCACTGGAAATTTAAGTTATCATGAAAATGACAATTAGGTTTAAGTGTATTTTATTTATTTCTGTGCATATGTCATTTGAAGGTTATTCTCACAGAAGGACTTCTGCTCAATTTTTTTTCAGTAAAATTTTGCTTCAATCTTAGTGACCATGGGTATGACAGCACTCAGCGGAAATGACAGCAGTGCTTTGCCTGGCCAATAGCACTCAGAAAAAAATTTCTAAAGTGTCAGTACGAAGCCCCGGAGAAGTTGGCCTGACATGATTATAAGGGCCTTATCTTTTGTTTACTTGAAAACAGAGCCTGTGGTGAAAGATTACCGGGGAGTTCAAAAAGCCGGAATACAAGAAAAGGGAGAGGGAGAAATAAGGAGAGCAAATACTGAGGGTACCCTACAGCATATGCCAATTCTTAAGAAGGTAAAAACTGAGAGATTAAGCAGAAAATTGTGGCTCAAATATTTCAGTAGGCAATAAGGCTGGATAAAGAAAACTGACGTAAAGACTATTAAAGATGGACACTGTCTTAACCAGACTGGCTAAAATGCAAGGGTCCAAGGTCCAGAGATGAGCAAACCTAGAAAAGTGAATACAATACAGCTTCAGTAAAATCTAAACCCAAAGCATGACAGATATAAAAATGGCTTTAAAAAGTACATTGTCATCTAATTGCTTAAAATCAAATATAAAGAGGAGACATTAAAGAGGGCTAATGAAAAGACAAGTTACCTTCAAACCAAAAATAATTAGACTGAAAGTTGACTTTCAGCAAAATATATGAAAGCCTGAAAACAATGGAATGCTAGTTTAAAAAATTTTTTAATTTTAAATTTTTGTGGGTACATAGTAGATATATACATGGTGCATGAGATTGCTGTGGTATTTGTAGTCTGGCAAGCAGGAGGGAGTGGCGCCAGTGGCCTCCCATAGTTTGGCGAGTGAGAGGGGAGGGTTACAGATCTTTTATTCCCACTGACTGCAGCTTAGTGAACAGGAAGGTTATAGCTCTTTTCCTCTTGCCGCGGGCAGCTCAGTGTTTTCGGGGTTCTTGTCCCACCACAAGAGGAATAAGGTACGTGGACACCATAAGGCATAGAAGAATTTTACTGACCAACAGAAGGAAAGTTCTCAGCTGCGAGATAAGCCCCTGAAAGCAGGTAGCCGTCTGTGAGGCTGAGTCTGGGGTTTTGAGCACTAGTACTTACCTAAAAGTTGCAATCATTATGGCCTAGACTGCCTTTCAAGTTTACTTAGAGACCCAGAGTATTTTAGTCCTTGTTGGTGAGGTTTGCAGGAACTCAAGTTCTGATCATTAAAATCACCAATTCCCCCTCTGCCTCAGGCTCGTTTAAATACTCCCCTCCACGGGCGGGCATCAGGTAAGTTTGGTCTGGTTTTCCTTTCTGCTCTAATAGGACAACACTGAGTTCAGTGTTTTACAATTGCTGTGCTTCACCTCCACCAGCACCCAGAGATATTCTCAGTGCATCCCACTACTGCTGTGGGTGGGGAAGAGGTGTCAACAGCAATTCAAGATTGTTTTCACTATCTTTTTAGCACCTCTTTTAGGGATACAAAGTTAAAATCAGGTACTATGAACACTCACCTAATTTTTGGTTCTTATGAAAGTGTTTTTTGTGTGTAGATAGTTGTTAACTTAGTGTCTTTGTTGGGGGAATGATAGGTGGAGGCTTCTATTCCACCATCTTGCTCTGCTTCTCCTCAGGCATCCGGAATGCTATTTTTAAAACAAGATACAGTTTTTACATTTATAAAAGTTTTGAGGTAAAAAGAAAAGTGCAGAGAAGTGCTCCTAGAGTATACTATCATTTCTGAGAAAGAAAGGTTTGTGTGTTTGTGTATAATCTGTATAGATATAGAATAAATTTTAAACATATATAGATGAAACATATGTATATGTTTGAAAATTTATTTCTGTGCTTTTGAGAGAAAATATAAGGCACTGTTAATGACATTTGCCTTATAGAAAGGAACTTGGTGATCAGATAATAGGAATGAAAAGAAAACATTGTACAGCTATTATATCTTTTGACTCTAATTCCGTGTGTGTGTGTGTGTGTGTGTGTGTGTGTGTGTGTGAAGTAAGTAAACCTTTAAAATCATGAAAAACAAAATAAAATACAAAATATTGTAAACAAAAAAGTGATTATAAAACCAAGCAATGGCAAGAATATGTGATACAGTAACAGTCAGATTTTAATGTGTATGTGTGTATGTGCATGCTCATTGGGATTTCCAGAATCTGTCTTTAATAGCTGGTCTGAAATTTTCTGAGAGTTGTGTTTTGAGCAAGTTACTGCTCAGTTCAGGGGAACTCAAAAGGTAACGGTAAGTACTGTCACAAAGAAAATCTTAGCTAAGCCTAGAGATAATGTATGTAGAATGGAGCAATTTTCAAACCTAACTCTCTGATTCTTCTTGTGAATTCATTAAAAAGGTAGCTGATAACAGTCAGTCAATATACAAAAGTCAATCATTCTTATATACATCAACAATGAGAAAGTGGAAATTTGAATTTTAAAACACAAAATCACTTACATTAACACCCAAAAATGAAATACTTAGGTATAAATCTGACAAAATATGTACAACACCTAAACAAGGGAAACTATAAGGTGAAACTTATGAACAAAATCAAAGAACTAATTAAGTAGACAGATATTTCATGTTCATAGATAGAAAGACTCAATATTGTCAAGATGTCAGTTTTTTCCAAATTGATCTAGAGATTCAATGCAATTCCAATCAAAATCCCAGCAAGTTATTTTGTGGGTACTAACAAACTGATTCTAAAGCTTACAGAGAAGCAAAAGATTCAGAATTGCCAACATAATATTGAAGGAGAAGAGCAAAGTCAGAGAACTGAAACTACCCAATTTCAAGAATTATTATAAAGCTATAGTAATCAAGATAGTGTGGTCTTGGAAAAAATACACAAATAGATTAACACAACAGAATAGAGAGCTCAGAAGTAGACTTACAAGAATATAGTCAACTAATCTCTGACAAAGCAGCAAAGACAATATAATGGAGAAAAGATATTTTTCAATGAATGGTGCTGGAGCAACTACACATCCACATGCAAAAAACTAACACAGACCTTACACCCTTCATAAAAACTAACTCAAAATGGAGTATAGACCTAAATGTAAAATGCAGAACTATAAAACTCCTAGAAGATAACCTAAGATAAAATCTAGATTATCTAGGATTTGGCAGTAACTTTTTATATATGATAACAAGGGATATATAAACAATTATCTTCATGAAAGAAATAATAAGCTGTACTTCATTAAAACTAAACATGTCTGCTCTATAAAAGACACCATCAAGTGAATAAAAAGAGAAGCCACAGAGTGGGAGAAAATACTTGCAAAAGCTGTATCTGATGAAGGACTATTATCTAAAACACACAAAGAACTATTAAAACTCAACAATAAAAAAAGATTTAAAAATTGGTCAAAGACCTGAACAGACAGCTCATCAAAGAAGATATACAGAGAGCAAATAAGTATAGTAAAACATATTCCACATCATATATCATCAAATAAATGCAAATTAAAATGACAGTGATATACCACTACACAACTACTAGAACGGCCAAAATCCAGAGCACTGATGGCCCCAGATATTTCCAAGGATGTGAAGCAACAGGAACTTTCATTCTTTGCTGCTAGAAATGCAAAGTGGTACAGCCACTTTGAAAGACAATATGGTGGTTTCTTACAAAACTAAACATATCCCAATGATATGATCCAGCAATCAGGCTTCTTGGTATTTAGCCAAAGGAATCGAAAACTTATGTCCAACATAAAAACCTGCCCCAAGATGTTTATAGCAACTTTATTCATAATTGGTCTCATTAAGTGCTAAAAAAAAATGAGCGACTAAGCCATGAAAAGACACGGAGGAAACTGAAATGCCTTTTATTAAGTGAAAGAAGGCCATCTAAAATGGCTACATACTGTATGATTCCAACTATATGACATTGTGGAAAAGGTGAAACTATGAAGACAATAAAAAGATCAGTGGTTTTAGGGGTTGGCAGGAGGGTTGAATAGGAAGAGCACAGAGGATTTTTGGGGCAGTGAAACTACTCTGTATGATACTGCAATGATGGATAACTGTCATTATGTTTGTCCACACCTATAAAATGTAACCCTAAAGTAAACTATGGATTGAGTGATTATATTGTGTCCATATAGGTTCACCAATTGTAACAAATACACAACTTTGGAGGATGTTCATAATGGGGTAGGCTATGCATGTGTTGGGGCAGTGGGTATATGAGAAATCTTTGTACATTCTCAATTTTGCTGTGAACAAAAAATCGTTCTTAAAAATAAACTCTATTTTTTTTTAAAGTAGCTCATAAATTATGGCCTCCCCTGGGCATAGTTCTATGTTCTATGTGTTCAGTGGCCTCAGGGCATCCTAAAATTTGTATTAATAGTTTGAGTTATTTTAGCAGTAATTTCCAAACTCTTGCATATTTACACTAAGAATGGCATGCTGAGAGATACCGAGATTTCACGTAGCATTTCCTCATTTTCTATGCACTCTTCAACCTTCTTTCTCATTTTTTCTGTGTTAGTTGAGGTTGGTTTGGTACTTTTCTAATTGCCAATTCCTTTTGCTATTCCTTTATAGTTAGATCCTAAAGTCTAAAGATAAACTAGAAATAGCTGAAAACAGCAAAATTATAAGTGGCCATTCTCAGGACTGAGTTTGGATGATGAATTTCTCTAGTTTGGGCAGATGGAAGAGAGAGAGTTCAGATGTTAGACCTGCTCCCCATGAATGATATTATGCCTTAGTTTTCACTTTTAAAACTGTTTCCTGTGGCAACAAATTCAAGGATTTAAGACACTAAACAGAGAACCTGGTCAAGTTGTTTCTGGCAATAGAGTCAATAGCTATGAAATAAGAGGCTTAAAAGTTGCTACAGATATAAAAAGCCACACTTCCAGTTGCTAAAATTCATGGATAAATAGCTCTCCCTCCATAATGGTGCATTTTCAAATATGAAAGTTCATTATGTTTAGCCATTAGGCATTTCAAAGTTAAAGCAAAGTTTGATGTGCTGCTCACTACAAACCAGAATCTCCTTGAGAAGACTCTTGGTAAGATTATTCCTTCAGACTTTAAGTGCTAGCAAGGGGATGATGCTTGTCAGAAAAAAATGAGCTAGAGCTTGAGCAGAAAGTCCACACACTGTCGTTGCAATCGATACTAGTTTTGATGTCACCTCAACTGAACCACTGAAGTCACTGAAGAAAAAAGGTTGACTTCAAAGTATTCCTAAATATAATTATTACTATAATGGTAAAACATTTTCAGAAATTATTTAATATCAAACATTCCTTGTGAAAGATTTTTGAGGTAAAGACATTTTACCTGTTTTTAATTTAAACCACAATAAAAATATATGCATGTTACTGAGTGCTTGCTCCATGTTAGACACTTTTCTGAATATTCTATGTGCATTTATTTATTTTTAATAATCCACAGGAAATACTATTAGTAGCATAATGTTTGCAGGTGATAAAACTAATCACTGGCAAAGTTAAGTAATTTGCCCAAAGCTACAGAATTAACAGTAAACCAGAAACTGAACACCAGCCTGTATACATAACCCCCAAATAATACTTTTTCTATAACAGCAAACCACTTTGCGAAATACTTCTTCACCACCATATATTGTCTATTTCACTTAATTAACGTGAATTTCAATTGACAACAAGATGAAAATCGTTGAGAAAAATTGAGATATACTATCTAAAATATTGAGAATACTTTATGAAACATGTCCTAATCCTAACTATACATTTTGGCTCGTACTTTGTTTATGTGCCTATTTAATTACTGGTTTTCTATTTTCTTCACAAATATGTAAGCCTTATGAAGAGAAATAACTCTATCTGCTTGCTCTCCAGAGTATCTTCATCACTTAGAACACAGCCTAGAACATGGTAAGTGTGAAATAAATATTATATAAATGAATGACTTAATATGATATAAAACATATTTCTGATCATTTCCTTAATTTGTATTTTAATTAATACTGATATAACATTTAATACTTTTTTCCTCTTTCTACCACAGATATTAATATTCTATGAAAGTGTTCAAAAAATGGCACATGATGCTATAAAAATGCTCAAAAATTGCACATCTTCCTCAAAATTGTTACCTGCATCTGTATCATCCTGCCTTTATATGAAGAGATCATATTTACTTGACCTTTGCATTTATATGATCTTTGCAATTTTTGAGTGAAAATTTGGAGATTGAGAAATCAAGGAAAGGTAGAGAGAGAAACAAAAGGCACCTGAAAATTTGCCATGATACTGGTTTCTAAGAAACTGTTAAAAACAAGCAGTAAAACAAAGGAGTTGAATGCCTGTAGCAGGAGGTGTAGAAGTTTTTAGTGAGGGTCAAATTTATGCCGTCCAGGAAACTATAAACAGATTTTGAGGAGACCACAAGAAATTTTCACTCAAAACCAGTAACCCATGTCTGGCTACATATATTAGTCAGCTCAACTGGACAGATGATACTGTTATATTGAGGTTCAGGGGTTCAGGGTGCCCTCAGTTCCCCTGAGAGGACGTTTCTCCAGGTTCTTGGTCTATTGCCCTCTCAAGAATGAGAGAGGAGACCACAGCACAGTGCGCTCATTTTTATTTAAAGAGAGAGAGAGAGAAAGCAGAGAAGGAGAGAGAAAAAAACAGCTAACTCTCACACTGAGAGAATCCAGAAAAATGGAATCCAGTAGAGGAAAGCAGCTTCCACACTGAGTGGAAGGGAATAGAGAGAGATGGAGTTTAGGAGGGGAAGACAGGCTTCCAGGGGAGAGTGTGGAAGGGGGACTCCAGAGGCGAAATCCAGGAGAGAGAAAGATGGCTTCCACGAAGGGAGTGTTCGTGGAATCCAAACACGGAGTCCTTTGGTCCCAAACATGAGAATCCAAAGGGGTGTGGAGGAAGGGGACTTTTAACTTGGGAGGAACCCCCACCTTCTCTAAGCCCCCAGGTCAATGAAAAGAGTTCCTTAGAACTTCTGCTGGAGTAATTAACTCTTAGTTTCTTCCCGCTCTTGCAAAATTTAAATCTCCTGGCTGGAAAGAGATGGGAGGGGGTATAGCCCTGGGAAGTTCTTGCTGTTAAAACTATACCCCTTTGTGGACCCGGAAAGAGAGCACATTCCCTCATTACTGTTGTAGCAGAAGAAGCCTATACCTATCTGATACTCTGCAGCAATTTTAGGAGAATGGGTATTCTTGCCTTGTGACCTCTGAGGTTTTCCAGTGAGTGTACTTCTCATCCTATTTTTTGTTATCAAATAGCTAGGAGGTTGGGAGGGTAAACTAATGGCTCTCCCAGGCATTCAGCTGAAAATCATAAGGGAATTTTCCCCAGGTTGCCAGCCCCTGATAATACAGATTTAAAGAATTTATTCTGATAATTTCTGGTGTCTGTGAAGCCTCCATTCTGGGGGAAAAAAACTTGTTAAGTGTCAGTAATTAGAGAAAGCCATTCCTGCAGAGTTTGTGATAGCCTTCTGGAGTTTCTCTGACCTTTCTCTTGAAGTTAAGGGTCAGCAGAGGCAGAGCCATTAGGCAGTTAAAAAACATATTTTCACCTTACATTGTTGACCACACAACTGCAATATTAGGCTGCTAAAAATCATAAGGATTGCAAAATGTCCTCCTACCTTGCCTAGCAAGAACAGAATTGTAAACTGAAATACCTGATAGTTTTCAAGGTGACATGCCGTTTTCCAATCTTGACGCCCTGTTTGTGCTTCGGTAGTCGCCAAAGCAATGTAATTAAAGTATCATTTTATCACTTCACCTTTTAGGATCCAATTTATCCAGTACACTTTTGAAATCAGTTGTTTGAAGCTCAAATCTTTTACAACTCTCAGATAGAACAGATGGCACAGCCATATTAGCAGTGACACTATATATACACAGCAAGTGAACTGGTGCTATTATCTGGTTAAGTGGCTGTCAGCATTTCCATTACAAACCCAGCTTTCAAGGGTCTATAATTCAGATACTTTAAATAACATCTGGCTGAAACTTGGTGTATAGAAATGATGAGTGTTGAGTAAAAATTAGTATAATTTTCTGAATGCGTGAATACTTCTGGAAGACTCAGCTTGATCAATCGGGTCCTTTTTAGCAATGACTTCCACTAATTAGAATATTTTGAGGTTCTAAGCACATGCCATTCATTTATTCAGTCAGTTAGTCAGTCATCAAATATTTATTTCACATTTACCATGTGCCAGGCCCTATTCTAAATGGTGGAGATACTATGGAGAACAAGCACAGTTCCCTCTCCTTGTAGGGTTTATGTATTCATGAAGAAAATTTAAAAATCAGCAAATAAATACACAAACAAATCTCAAGCCAGTATGTACAGTTAAACATTATGGTACGTTTCATAAAATATTCTCGATATTTTAAATAGTATGTCTTGATCTTTCTAATCTTATTTTCATTCCACTGTCAAAAAGGTGGCAATATATACTGTAATATTTACATTGTGTCAATCACAGAAAGAATAAATGTAAAGCTCACCCCATGTTAATTTTAAGTGCCCTAGTAGGACAAAAATTTTCTTATTTGACATCACAACTTTTGAATGGACAAAAAGATACAAAAAAACATGGAAACTGAGCTTTCAAAATAAATCGTTCCAGTATTAAGGTAACCACTGCTTTGTTGCTAGTAGAGGAAAGGATAGTCGAGATTTGTAGGTCTTGAGTCTTATACAATTTTGGGAGCCCCCACTTTAAGAAAGTGTATCTTCAATAACAAAAACTTAAATATAGAAGTTAATATTTAAAATTAGAAAGAGAATAACAATTACAAATTTTAAAAATCTCCCATATATTGCAACATCAAGAACCCATCCCCTAGGGAAAAGCCCATGCAAGTGACAGTCTCTGAACCTTTATTTACCTTTCTGGCCTTCAGAGTAAATTGATTTGTTTCTGCGTAGAGGAAACATGTTGAGCCAAGTTCACTACCATCAATTGTAAAACCAAGGAATCTCAAAAAGCTAGATACAAATTTGAAAGAAAGTAGAAGAGTTGCCAAACACTGACTGAATTTTAATAAATGAGAAACAAACATTTGAGTAACCAAATAGAGACCAGAAGAAATAATATTCGTAAATTCTGCTTGGTGCCTAAGAATTTTTCCTTTAAAATTTGACATCGTCTAAAACTTCTATTTTTAAGGCTGTTTTCTCTCTTCTTGATAAATTAAATTCATGTAGCAAAAAACTGTCAATTCCAGCAGAGGTGACTGACTGGTATACTTAAAAGAGGAATCCTGGCTGGGTGTGGTGGCTCATACCTGTAATCTCAGCACTTTGGGAGGCCAAGGCTGGCGGATCATGAGGTCAGGAGATCGAGACCATTCTGACTAACACAGTGAAACCCCATTTCTACTAAAAATACAAAAATTAGCCAGGTGTGGTGGTACATGCCTGTAATCCTAGCTATTCAGGAGGCTGAGGCAGGAGAATCACTTGAACCTGGGAAGCAGAGGTTGCATTGAGTTGAGATTGTGCCACTGCACTCCAGTCTGGGTGACAGAGTGAGACTCCATCTAAAAAAGAAAAAAAAAGAAAAAAGAAAAAAGAGGAATCCTAAGGCATATTTTGACTTGGTTAAAAAAAAAAGCATTATAATCAGGTGAAAGTCATGTGCACATGAGCAATGAGTGAACATGATTAGCCCACAAATTTTACTTGCCAAGGATGAGGCTATAAAAGAGGAGAGACTCAGGAGGGTTCAAATCCATGTTTTCACACTTACTAGATGAGGATCCTGAGGTAAGTTATAATCTCTCTTTAAATCTTAGTTGTTTCATCTACAAAATTTCAGTAATAATATTCCACTGTAAGGAGATTTTCAGGCTTAAATGAGATTTTCATATCTAGAGAACCTAGTACTTAGTAAACAGTCAATAAATGCTAGCTTCATCCCTAACCATACTTGCAAGTAGTTGTAAATTCTGAACATCTGTGGTAAAGCAAACTATGTTGTACATAACCAACAAGCTTCTTTCTGGTAACATGCAAGCTTCTTTCTGATCACAATCTTCTTCCTGGTAGAGTCCAGCCACCACAGAGTGAGGTCTACTATGGCACTTTCTCTCAGCACTGCATGACAATGTCCTCTGTTATAAGAGCTAGTAGGCACTTACTCCATTCACCTCTTCTAAAACAGAAGCCGGCATCTCTGTGCATTATAGAATTATTTATCATGCATAACATCCTGTAGGTATAATGATCACAGTTCCTTTGTTCAAAGATACCCCATTAGCCAGCCAATTATGTTGGTGATCTGTTAGCCTCCTTTACAGCCCAAATGCTACCTGCTCTCTAATTTGTATGAACCTTTAAGAATGCCATATGTTCAAATTGCTTCACTCCATATTTATTTCCTTTCCCACTATTATCCCCATCTGTGTAACTGCACGCTTTGGGGGAATGGATAGTTGGCTTTTCATTGGTTTTAAATCCAAGTTACTGCCCGGTTTATTTACATGTGTTTTATTTAATTGCTTTCTTCGGGTATTTAATTTGTTTCATGTTTACTTGACAAAAAATCTTGGTTAAAAACAGTCTGTGTACTGAGAGAATATGAAAAGTTTCCAAGCCATCCATCTTACTCTAAGTTTGCAATTCTAAGGATATGGTCATTTATATCTCAATGTGGTTGAAGAAAACCATCCCCCCTTTCATGCTGCAGAATAGTTCCCATAGTCTTCATTTCCTACAATTATATCATCTTTCTTTAATTTGTGCCATTTATCTTAGGTGAGGAACAGACTTAAAGCGCCCAAATAATGGCTACGTGACTGGTGATGGAGTGTTAGCCAAGTGATGTAGTTGTTATTATAACACTGAAAGGTTATAATAAACCTTGGGAGTATCTGATTAACTTGATACTTTCATTAATATCAGCTTTTATTTTTTTAAATAAAAAAAAATTTTGCTTTAAGATTGATTTTGGCTGTCTCTTTAAATGCTGAAACATCCACATTATCTGTATATGCTCCTGAATAACTGGCTGATATACATGTTAAAGATAGTATTATCTAAATGGTCACATTGCTTTGGACCAACGTGATATTTTTGGTTAAGAGTTTTCTAAAATGGTCTGTCAGGAGAACTTTTTGTCATTGTTTTTCCACAAAAGAGACAGTTTAATAGAATACTTTAACCCCTGTCCCCACTTTTTGAAAACGAATAAATGATTCCGTGAATGATATAGGATTATCCTTCTGCAGTACATAGCCAGTAATAAGAAATTGTAAATCATATTGTAAAGCTATTTGGGTCAAGCTTCTTCCTGTTTAGAGGCAAAAGCTTCGCTATATATTTCAGAATATACAATTTCTAAGAGCAGAATATGGAGAACTTCAGAAAGCCATTCTAAAAATTGAACACAGACTTTAACCTACTTTATGAGTTCCCTTATTAGGGGATAGATGTGAGGTTTATAGAAGAATTATTATTTTGGCTATCCTTCTCAAATTGGAGCTCTGAAGGAATATCTCAGGGAATGACAAATGGATAAAAAGTTCAAGATAAGTATGATGCATCTTCTGTCAGTTCCATTCTACTTAAAGCTATGAAGAGAAGAAAATCAAATAACTTAATTGCAAATAGTTTTATGGTTATTTTAAATTAAAACATAAATAGATAGATAGATAGATAGATGTACTATTGAATAAAAGTCTTTTTGATAAGACATGTGACTTCAAAATTATTCCATTCTGCTGGTGAGCTCTTATGTATAATAACCCTTTGCTACCAGAGGAACATAGCTATTCCCTTCTGTCACTAGTGTTACCTTGGCAGAAATGTTTTATACAGCATAACCTCATATAATTTGAAGAGTTATTTTATTGTTTCTCCTAGAAAAGCCTATTCAGAAAGATTTGTGAGACACCAACATTTTTGATCATAAAGAAATATTTGTTAATCCATATCCACACACACACACATTTAAGAAGAGAAATTGGGGAAACAACCATAGAGATGATACACTTTCTCTTCACATCTTATCATTGCATGAATGTTCGCAAATAATGGGCAGCCAATGATCGTGACACAGACATATCAAGGCAAATTGACATCGATTCATGCATATTACATTTTTATACTTACTGTATTCGAACCACATACTCAAACTGAGGTGAGACTAACTCATCATCTCTTTACTTCTTAATATAATGAGAGAATGAGTAATTGGTATCTGAATTGAGGTAATTCTGAAATAATGTCATACTTGGGTATTCATAAAATACTTAGGTTGGATTAAGAAGCTGAATACATAATTCAGGTTATGAGTACTATTTTATAAAATACTTTGATTTTCTGGTAATATAAACTTACTGTGAGTACCATAGCATAATATTATTACAGAAAAATCCCCATTCATTAGAACCTCAGTTGTTGGAAATTAATGATAATTTGAATTATGCTGTATGAAATTGAGCTGGGCCTCTGTACTATTTATCAAGATAGTAAAATCACCCTGCAAGTGTTCAGAATAACTGACTTCTATAAGGGAAGAACCATATTATATTGGCATAGTGTCAAATAAGAAACACACACTAATTACTCTGTTAATTGTGTCCAACAATATAATTACTTGGCGGTAATATCAAAGTTTGTTTCTTATGTGTATAAGCTGGGGATATAATATTATATTTCTAACAGTGGTTATTTGTGTAAAACATTCCTCTAATTTAAAATTTCATTTTTTAATTGATCTAAGATGTGTATGTCACATTTATCAAGATATTCTGACATCTAAATCCATTCATAAGAGTTTTGCAGTCATTGGTATCTACCATTACTGTATAGCCTTTTGAACTGAACATACATGTACATGAAGTTGTAGCTTGCCTGTTGTCAGTGTATACTTGCATATAATTTTGACTAATAAAAAGAAAAGTAGAAAGGCAAAAAATACATTTCCCAGACACTACTTTTTATTTGTATTTCTTTTTTAGGGACAACAGATACGAATGATTTTTCTTAAAAGCTTTGCCATTGGTACACACACACTATTCATTATCTTTTTCTATTTCTTTCTCCCTCCCTCCCTTTTCTCTCTATTTTAAAAGAAAAATTACTTTAAAGATATAGTAATGAAAAATAAATCAATGAATAGCTGAATAAAGTAATTACTTAAGATGTTTAGGAAGAAAAGAAAATCCCAACAACCTGCTTTGCTACTCTGGATCGGCACAGCAACATACAGTTTCAAGTCTCCTATAGAGGGAGCTGCTGCACTACTGAACACTGAAGACCTGGCCTTCAGTTAGATGTGGACAATTTTAACTCTATTTTACCTAAATATAAAAGAAATAGTAAGGGCTTATTAACATGTCATTGTGGAACAAAATTTTGTTTTCTTTCTCTGCAGTGTCACAGATGACAACCGAATGTGTCTAATGAAATTGATACTACAATCTGTTGGTAAAGCACAGTATTTGGTTTGTTTTTGGAAGAACATAGACCAGATGTCAAGGCAATATATTAAATGTGGGTTGCATCATACACAAAAATATAGATAACTTTACAAAGAAGAAAATGATATAATTTCAAAAGAGTGAGGTACAAAAGGAGTACCTAACCCCACCCATTCTCCTACACTAATAACAGAGAACATATCACAAAACAATACACATTTTAATAAATTTATGTCAAAACTTAATGACTGATACTTGGCAATGGGTTTTGTAACAAATTATTGAACCATCATGGAGGAGAGAGAGGAAGCAATTAAGATGATATTTGTCAACTCTTTTTTGTATGCTAAGAAGCATCAAGATATAACTTGCTAAACTTAATTAAATTCTGATGGAAACCTCAGTGTCTTTATTGCCTAACTCTTATCTGAGGGTTTTGAATACTAATTATTTGCAGTTATTGTTTTCAACATAATCAGACATGGTAAGTGGAAATATAAGATATTAGGAAAGAAATAGTTTAAAATATTAAATCACAATAATAATGTTATTGATAAACTAAAATAAAATAATTTGAAAATCTGACACAAAGTTTCTAGTGTTAAAAAAAGTATTAGTCAATAAGAACATTTAAAATTCAGCAAAGTTGTGCTTAAGCAATAAAATTATATCTTGTGTAAAATTAAGCATTTAAATTCAAAACATGGTATCTTTTAATGGTGGAATTTATAGAAATTGCTTTGTTATTTGCTTTCTCTATTTGTCAAAAAAAATGTAAATTTTTTAGTGGATTTCATATTTGAGTTCAAGAAATGTATTCAATTTTATGATCACGTTTTGAGATAATAGAGCCAGTTACATTATACAAGTTTAAATATTTATAATGCTTTACACCTGGCTGATTTATACAGACCATGAACAGATCATTTACAATATTTCTCTGAAGCTTTATTTTCCCTTTATAGTCACTAAATTCAATGCTGAATCAAGCTCGTAAATTACCTAAATTAATGGCTAGTACAGTTACTAGAGCCCTTTCCACATGCTAAAATCTTAATTATAACTTTCGTAATGTATAAATTGACAGAGTGAAAGGCTAACAGTTTTTTTATCCCAAACCAGTTTTTAATCATTCTGAAATTTACTATATTGATGATAAAGAACAATCAACTTGCAAGTTTTTAGCAATGGCACAGAAGATTTCTGTTGAGGATCTGAAAGAATGTAATGTGTACTCAAAACTGAGTATGTAGCAAAAATATTTTCATAGAAATGAAACAAAAATGAATATCCTTTACAGGTTCAGACTTTTACTGATATCAAAAAAATTTATTGATATTATTTCTCTGAAGTTGGCATGTATCAAAAGAACTAGTAAAAGTTTGTAGGATGAATGATTATTCTCATCTACAAGACTGTTTTGTACTACCTTTCATCCTAGGGCTTTCAAAGTTTTTAGCATATGAATCGACTTACTGAATAAATAATGTATTCACTCAACCAGATTTGAAACAAAAGAAGAAAGCGAAATCTGGGGTTAATAAATTAGTGAATATGGAAAGTAATATTAATATTTAACAAGCATTCCTTGAGCATTATGCCAGACATGGTAAAAATCCTTGGGAATAATAAGTCTGTGAGACACTGTGCTTGCTCCCCAGTGGGTAGATCTAAATATGTATAAAATCTAAGGATTTGGATAGGTAGAGAAGAGATATGCAAAACTCAGTGATCTTTATTCCTGTAGCCACATAGGGAACCCAGTAAAGTGATAAGGAAAATGAGGAAAGGAGTTCAGAGAGAACTTCACAATGGTAGTGAATATTGAAGTATACTATATAAGTACAAATATAAGTCAATCCTCCATTATCTCAATGAGAAAAACACACACACATTCATACATTCATGTATAAGTATTTCAATTAAAATATAAAACCTTAAAGATAGAAAAGTCAAATATTTATATTTTAATTTTATTCAGTTACATATATTTAAGTATCATATTATAATTTTGAGATATTTCTGTATTCCACTCACATTTAATGACATAATTATCTTAAAATGCTTCAACTCTAACACTAATGTCCTCTCATCTCCTTGATACCTTTTCTGTATCCTCCAACACAAGTTTCTAAAGTACATATTCACCATTTCAATCTAAGTTATTTGAGACACAACACATTTTTGAATCTATTGAAAATAAATATCTTTATTGAAGGTGTTCTATTTGAATATTATGGAGAAAAAACATTTTTCATTGGTATATATTTGTGATTTATACAAAGTAACTTCTTCCAACAATACTTTCCAAAGTAATCTTGTAAAGACTTGTTTGCAGTGACATTTTCCAACTTAAATATTGATGCATGAGAACTGGCTTCTAATTTTTTTGCAGTTGAGTGGGGGTGGGGGTGGGGGAACTGCTAAGTCAGCATTTCTAAAGTTAAGGAGTACTGTAAAATATTCATAGTCTGAAAGTTTTGTGTCGTGTTAATTTAAGCTTCTTAGAAACTTTATTTGCTGATATGCAGTGTGAATGTTCAGGAAGAAGATATAATAAGTAATATTTCTTTTTTTAAAATTACATAACTATTTTTTGGTTTTCTTGTGGAGCATTTTTAAAGAGTGAGGCTCTGTGGCACGTGTTGCCAAACAGCAAGCTGCACTTTACTACTGGGAATACAAGTAAAGGACTGCAAGCACTGTAAAATATAAAGAGTGCAGTGACAGGACATAAAACTGGAAAGGTCCTTGGGGCTTTTGCACACCATGTTAAGGATCTGCAACTGTGTAGAGTTGGCATTTAGGTATAGGGGGCAGTGGGAGTAGGGTTGACAAGAGGTATGTGATATATTCCAGAAATCCTAGCCTGTAGTCACATTCAAATGCTATTTAAGAGTTAGATTAAAGAGGATTAGGTTGAGTAATCCATCAGAAACATATACTTAAATCTATCAAGTATGAATCCATTCAATGTTTTATCAAAAAATGATTTATATATTTTGGTGTGAACTAGCAGAATGCCTTACTGTTAAATATTCACACAATGCAATTGCCATTCTGGAATCACAGATGAAGCCATTTGCTATTCACTGGTATTCTGTGATTCTTTAAATAAGTATATATGCATTCTAATATTGATGGCTGGCCTTTGAAAAGCATTTTTTTCCCTTGAATTTCGGGAGGACTTAATGTGAACTTAAAACAGTTCTCCAGCTAAATTTGTTTAAGCAGATTAAGAGAATGCTCTGCTGATAAATGCAAAGTTGCAGTATGGAGTATTTAGTGCTTGAGAGGAGTGAAAGCAGAAGTAAGGGCTAGTGTTTCTATTTTGGGGAGAGTGGCTTTTCATCTGCTTAAGTTCTGAGACTGCATAAACTATTGGCGGTACCTTTACCCTTTCTTTTACTCTTCTGTTTTCCTCTCACTTATTTTTAAGTTCCTCTCTTTACTCATTTTCAAATCCAAGGTACAGGTGTAAGGGAAATGAGATGTTACAATAATGAAAGACATTTCTACATTTCTAATCTAACTGCCCCCAGGACTCAAATGATTTTCTTTGTTCAATTGTCTATATAACAGTCACTAATTTTGTGCCATTAATTTCATTCTGTCTTATAGCCTCATCACTCTATTGAAATTGCTCTTGTAAAGGTCAAGTTGACAAAATCAAATAGACACTTCTCTGATCTCAACAGTGAAGCAGTATTAAGCTGCTTAAATATACTGGTTTCCATGACATTATGCAATAGTGCTTTTCCTTGAACCTATCTGGCCATTTCATCTCAATTTCTGTGGCTGGTTCCGACTTCTTTGAATATTATTCAAAATTTTTGCCACTCCTAGTAGCTTTACCTTCCAAGATTTATACTTATGGATTCTTTTGATGTATCTCTCTCTTTGATGGGTTCTTAACAATCACAAACTGCAACTGAGGTTTGAGTCCTCTACCTGACTTCCTGCCTACTGACATATCCCTATTTTGATGTTTAGTACAGGTATGCACAATTTTTACACAATTTTGCATAAACTATTTTTGGTAAGTGCAGTTTTGTACAGTTTGATGTCTAGTATAGTTCCTACATTTATGTTTCTATGGGTGAAAAACCTCTCATTATTTGTTTTGGCCAATTTTGCCATGGTTTACAAATATAGACTTAAACAAACTTTGTCATATAGTATGGCAAATATTGAGGATATAATTTGGGTGGGAAATAGCGAGAAATGGTTTGTAGGAAGGCATATTCTGGCTTCTTCGTCTTCATTTCCTTATGAGTTTCCCACATAATGGGCTGAGGGACCTTTTTTTTCAAAATTTACATATCCTGTGAGGGTCATTAGCTTTACAAAGTGGTCTTGTGGCTTTGTCTTTAAGATACAAACAATAAATTAATGCATCTGAAGTTCAAGAGTTTTTCCAGTTATCAATTGGTGCATATTTCGACCACTCCAGCACATAGTTGCTTAAAACAACACACATTCAGTTTGCCCACAAATCCACAGTGCAGGTAGGGCTTGACAAGAACAACTTATTTCTGTTCCATGCAGCATCAGCTGTGGCAACTCAAAGGCTGGGAGCTAGAATCATCTAAAGGCTTATCCCCCTCATATATCTGGTGCTTGGCCTTAGAAAAATAGAATATTAAGGGCTGGAATAGATGAAGCTCCTTTGGCTGCTTTATTTATCCCTATGTGGCCTCCTCGACAAGATCTCTCCAGCATGGTAGCCTCAGGGGTAGCCAGATTTGTTATATGTCAGTTCCTGGTTCCCAAGACTTGTGTCCCAAGGGAAAGAGAGCCTGGTAGAAGCCATATCTGCTTTTATAACCTAGCTTTAGAAGTGACACAGCATTACTTCCATTTCATTCTATTCATGAAGACAGACGCAAAGCCCCTTTACCATGCACCAGGTTCAAGGGGAGGGAAGTAGACTTCATCTCAACATTCTAGTCATTTTAGCAAAATGTAATCTGCCATACATTTGTAGCTCAATAACTTTTTCCACTTGTTTCAAATAAAGTCATAAACGTGTATTCACATAATATTTGATACAGTAAGTGAATGCTTAGTGTATTATAAATGGGTATTTTTCTTGCAAAAACTTAATAAATATTGCAATGTAGTTTAGAATACAGTTATTTTCTAGGAACCCAAAATAAATATCTTGGAAGTAGAGTCATCTAAAGCAATTTAAGAGAGATAAAATGGATATTAACAAAGTTTGAAAATTGAAAAGGCTGCCTACCATTTTAGCCCTCAAAATGGATATATTCTTTTTAGCAATTACAGAAAAAGAAGAACACTAAAAGCTCTCTTCAAATATAAAGGATCTAGAAAATGTATCACTTTTATGTAATTTATATTTCATTTTTAATTTAAACCTCAATCGAGTCTTCCTTTCCTAATTCAACCCATCCATTTACCCCCTCTTCATTATGGTCCTCATTTAAAATCAATCCCTTTTTATAATAGATGGTTTTTCTAAGAGTAAAATAACTTCAATTATAAGACTGAAGAAGGGAAGGTTGAAGTTAAACACTTCAAATAATTCCACATTAAGTACCGAAGAACAAGAAATCAAGGGTGCTGGCATGGTAAAGCAAAGAAAAAAAATATCAAAGGAGAAGAATTTTCTTTAAAATTCACTGACTCCCTAATGATTTCTGCATTAAGTTGTAACTTTTTGGCTGTGACTCAACACTATCAAAACAACCAACCAATAAATGAGTTATTTTATCATGTGAATCATCTCAGGAGATTCAGTTTTTAAAAGGTAGCAGAAGAGCTGCCTTGAATTACCTTCTTCAAATAAATGACCCATATGAAAGTTGCAGAAGCTCTTTTCCTCACTCTTCACTGATCACACACTCATATGCACATATATTTCTCACTCTTCACTGGCTTGCTTACTCTACTGCTCACATGGTTAAAACCATTTGGGCTTCTTTCTCTATAATGCCTATTTTAATCCTGAGAAAGCCCCTGTTGGTATCCAATAGAACACAGAATGGAATGCATATGGTATTATAATCCCTTAAAATATTCTCTTAAAGGCTTATATCTGCTTGGAGCACAAAATGGAGAAATGTTTAAAAAGAGACATAAATGTGAAAAGACATATGTAGGGAAAGCGATTACTGTCTTTTATAACTCAAACCATAAAAATCAGACCACAGTCTGTAATATATTAGAAGGAACATTTTTTCATTCTCTGCATCCCAGACACTCACTTCTCCTGAAGTGGAGAGGGTAACAAACGAGAAAGTTTGTCCTCTTTTGGATCCAATTAACGCATCAGAAGCCTCTATTTTTGAAGCAGTCCGCACTAACCAGAGTTGAACATAGACATTGCTCCTCTAGGTGACAGGTTAGTTGTCTGCTCAGAAGACTAATCTCATCCCATATGTGGGTTCCCAGGGGAATGTGTAGACTTTTAGGAGGAGAGGGTATGAGAAAGATTCCTTGACCACAGATGTTTTGACAACTTAGTTGTAATTGACATAAAATGATATTGTATGATATTTTAAGCTCTGTAATGCAATTGAGCACATTGTTTTTATTTTCATTTTTGTTAAAATACCTTTTTTATAGATCTTATAGATTACAGTTTATAATACCTTTTGTAGATTTTATACATTTAGCCATCTTCTAATACTGTGAATTTTACTTATTTATATGAAGAGAAAAACAAAGAGACATATTGATTCTACTATTTTGTTGATCTAAATGTTATCAATATGGAAGCCTCCATTTATCTTTTCACTTTAATTATCATATATTTTAAGAAACATAAGTTGCTAATTCCAATATATTAGATTTTATCTCTTCTTTTGCAGTGTTTTTTAAGTATGGCTCAGAAAATTTTCTTCACCTTTGAATTTCTATAGATGATTCTATAGTTCTAAATATTTTATTTCACTTTAACATTTAAGAAAGTAATCCATCTAAATATTTTTTGTGTATATTGTAAGATAGAATTATTTTTGTTTCTCACATGGAACATCAATTGTCCCATTACCTTAAAAGACTGTTTGTTCTCCACAGATCTTTCTTGGTACCTGTGCTTCTCTCTCTCTGTCTTGCTCTGTGAGAGTCTCTCACACACAAACACACACACACTCTTGGATAAACACTTACTAGTATCTTTGACATCTACGTTCTGCTTCACACAACAATTTGATGTAACTTTACAATTATTACATTGTCTTTATTGCCAAAAGCATATACCAATGCCAATGAGTCTTTGTTTTCAATATGTTGCCAATTCTTTGGGCTTTGCTTCTGCTTATAAATTTGACAAGCTTCTTTGTGAAATACATTAAAAGTTTTATAAGCTTCTCTTTTAATATATAGAACAATTTGGGGGAGAATTGACATCTATATGATTCATGGATTATATCCAGTCAATTGTCATCTTTTTGGTTTTTGAAACTCAATCCTCATAAATTTCAGTTATCATTTGATAGATTTATTACTAAGTACCTTATGTTTGGTGATGTTAATATAAATAGTATATTTTAAAACAATATTTTGAACTACTTGTCACATATGACTTTGTTGGCTGAACAGATATCTAGACAGCTTGCTGAATTATTTAATTCTAAAACATACATTCTTTGATTTGGCATGTTTTATGCAGACAATCAGATTACCTGCTACAATTGCCAGTTTTCTAATCCATAAACCCTTAATTCTTGTTAATCTAAAATACTTCCTTTATGGCATTGCCTAGGTCCTACACAAAATTTTGAGTTAAAGCAGTTATAGTGGGCATCTGTATTTTTTTCCTAAATGAGAGAAAGTCATGCCATTATTTTATCATTAAGAATAATGTTGATTTGTGGCAGAAAATAGCTGATGTTCTCTAGCCTTATTTCCTCTTCTGTGGCACAAATGAAAAGCACATTTCTCAACCTTTCTTATGATTGTGACAGGGCCCTGTTATGGAATTTTGACCACTGGGAGGTGGAAAAAAAGCAAGTGCATATGAGAGCTTCCAGGTAGAAATCATGATTTCTAATCACAAATCACCATGCAATGTTCTACACAGTGCATCTCCCTGTTAATAAGGCTAGAAGCAGAAGACACCAGAATGCTAGATCCTTCAGAGCTATCTGAGCCCTTTTAATGATTGATATGTCCATCAGTCATTGAACATAGGCCAATGTGGAAATGGGGCATAATTGTGGGCAAGTCATTTCTCTTCAGCTAAGAGAACACCAAAAGGGGCTGACCACTTAGAGCTTCATGCCAGCAGCACTTATAACATCTAAGAAAAAATATATTCTATTTTTGAGGCAGTTCAAAGAAGTGGACCACAGCATTTACCTGCTCAAAGGAAAGCTGTCCAACCCACAATAAACTATGATTTGAGTGAATATAACAACCACAACAATCACATCAAACTACAGACTTGTTGGGGTTTATCCTTCTTCATAGCTATTGTTATTACTCTCCTTAAAATACCAATTCACAGAAGTTCCTTTCTATTCCTAGTTGGCTAAACATTTTTTAAATCATGAAAGATATTGAATGGTATGGAAGAGATGTTGAGCCAGTCATGTGGTTTTTATTCTTCTTTAACTTAACAAAGGAATTATACAGTTAAACCTGGGAGATGTTGCAGATGTGGTTCCAGACCAGGACAATAAAGGAAGTTTTGCAATAAGGCAAGTCACATGGATTTTTCAGGTTCCCAATGCAGATATTTTAGTTTCCCTGTGCATATGAAAGTTATGTTTAGGCAGGGCATGGTGGCTCACACCTATAATCCCAAACTTTGGGAGGCCAAGACAGGCGGATCAACTGAAATCAGGATCAGTCTGACCAGCCTGGCCAACGTGGTGAAAACCCATCTCTACTAAAAATAAAAAAATTAGCCAGATGTGGTGGCAAGCACTTGTAATCCTAGCTACTCAGGGTGCTGAGGCAGAAGAATCACTTGAACCTGGGAGGCGGAAGATGCAGTGAGCCAAGATCTTGCCATTGTACTCCAGCCTTGGTGACAGAGGGAGACTCAGTGTCAAAAAAAAAAAAAAAAAAAAAAAAAAAAAATGTTACGTCTAAACCATACTGCAGTCTATTAAATGTGCAATAGAATTATGTGTAAAAAATCAGTATGAATACCTTAATTAAAATACTTTATTGCTAAAAATGAGAATGATCATCTGAGCCTTCAATGAGTCACAATTTTTGGCTTATTGGAGAGTCTTACCTCAATGTGGATATCTGCTTACCAATTAAGGTGATGGTTGCTAAAGGCTGGAGTAGTTGTGGCAATTTCTTAAAATAAGACAACAATGAAGTTTGCAACACTGATTGCCTGTTCCTTTCATGAAAGTTTTCTCTGTAGCATGTGCTGCTGTATGATAGCATTTTATCCACAGTAGAAGTTCTTTAAAAATTGGAGTTAATCCTCTCAAACCTTGCCATGATTAATTAACTATGTTTACATCATATTCTAAATTCTTTGCTATCATTTAAACAATGTTCACAGCATCTTTACCAAGAGTAGATTCCATCTCAAGAAACTGCATTCTTTGCTAATCCATGAGAAACAACTCCCTATCCATTCTAGTTTTATCATGAGATTCCATCAATTCAGTCACGTCTTCAGGCTCCACTCCTAATTCTAGTTCTCTTGCTCTTTCTACCATATCTGCAGTGACTTCCTCTACTGACATTTTGGACTTCTGAGAATCATACATGAGGGTTGGAATCCATCTCTTCCAAGCTCCCAATAATGTTGATATTTTGAGCTCCTCCCATTAATCATGAATGTTCCTAATGGCATCTAGTATTGGGAATCATTTCTAGTAGGTTTTCAATTTACTTTGCCCAGATTTATCAGAGGAATCACTGTGTATGTTGGCTATAGCCTTATGAAATGTATTTTTTTAAACAACAACATATGAAAGTCAAAATGACTCCTTCATCCATTGGCTGCAGAATAGATGTATCAGTGGTATAAAAACAACATTAATTTGATTGTACATCTTCATCAGAGCTCTTGGGTAACTACATGCATTGTCAATGAGCAGTAATATTTTGAAAGAATATTTTTTTCTGAGTAGGTCTCAACAGTGGACTTAAAATATTCAGTAAACCATGCTATAAATAAATGTGCTGTTATCCAGGCTTTGTTATTTCATTTGTAGAACACAGGCAGACTAGATTCAGCGTAATTGTTAAGACCTCTAGCATTTTCAGAATGGCAAAGGAGTATCAACTGTCTTAATCCCTAACAAGAGAGACAACCTATCTTTAGAAGCTTTGAAGCCAGGCATTGGCTTCTACACTCTAACTGTGGAAGCTCTAGATGGCAGGTTCTTCCAATGGAAGGCTGTTTGACATCCATTGAAAATCTGTGAAGTGTAGTCACCTTCATCAATGACCTTAGCTAGATCTTCTGGACAACTTGCTGCAGTTTCTCTATCAGCACCTGCTGCTTCACTTTGCCCTTTTATGTTATGGGGGATGACTTCTTCCTTAAACCTCATGAACCAACTTTTACTGGCTTCAAATTTTTCCTCTCCAGCTTCCTCAGCTCTTTCAGCCTACAATGAATTAAAGAGTGTAGGGCCATGCTCTGGATTAGACTTTGGCATAAGGAAATATGGTTTGTTTAATCTGCTATACAGACAATTCAAACTTTCTTCATAGCAGTAATAAGGCTGTTTCACATTTGTATCATTTGTGTATTCACCAGAGTAGCACTTTTATTTCAAGAACTTTTCCTTTGCATTCACAACTTGACTACCTGTTTGGCACAAGAGACCTAGCATTTGGCCAACATCAGCTTTTGACATGCCATCTTCATTAAACTTAATAATTTCTAGCTTTCAATTTAAAGTGAGAGACTTGTAACTCTTCCTTCCATTTGAATATTTAGAGGCCATTGTAGGATTATTAACTGGCCTAAGTTCAATATTGTTGTGTCTCAGAGAATATAGAGGCCACAGGTAAGGGAAAGAGATGAGAGAATGGCTGGTCAGTGGAGCAGTCAGAACATACAAAACATTTATCGATTAATTCCACCATCTTATTATGGGCACAGTTCCTCAAAGGTCACAGATCACAGATCACCTTAACAGATATAACAATAATAAAAAAGTTGAAATATTGCGAGACTTACTCAAACGAGACACAGAGATACAAAGTGAGCACATGCAGTTGTTAACTCTTGTGTTACTGGTATTAACTCAAAATGAACATTGAGTATTTTTAAATGAATAACTAAATTGTATATATTTTTATTATGTTTATGCAATATAAGTTATAGAATGAGTGCATTAGTGGTTCTTATTTATCTTCTGTATAATTTATAGAAAATGCCAACTATCTTTTAATTGAAAGTCGAATAATTTGCCTATACATCTGGGATTGATGGTTTCTTTAAGAAAAAAAAACTACTTAATTTCCCTGATGAGTATATTTAAGTAGTTTTATGTTTCTTGAGGTGATAACTTAATGATTTTTAAATTTAGAACAAGTTATATTTTATTATTTTTAAAAACCTTATACTAAAATTAATTCCAGATGGACTAAAGATTTAAACATAAGACCTAACACCATAAAAACCCTAGAAGAAAATCTAGGCAAAACCATTCAGGACATAGGCATAGGCAAGGACTTCATGACCAAAACACCAAAAGCAGTGGCAACAAAAGCCAAAACAGACAAATGAGACCTAATCAAACTCCACAACTTCTGCACAGCAAAAGAAACAGTCATTAGAGTGAATCGGCAACCAACAGAATAGGAAAAAATTATTGCAGTCTACCCATCTGACAAAGGGCTGATATCCAGAATCTACAAAGAACTAAAACAGATTTACAAGAAAAAAAACAAAAAAGCCCATTCAAAAGTGGGCGAAGGATATGAACAGACACTTTACAAAAGAAGACATACATGAGGCCAACAAACATATGAAAAAATGCTCATCATCACTGGTCATTAGAGAAATGCAAATCAAAACTACATTGAGATACCATCTCACGCCAGTTAGAATGGTGATCATTAAAAAATCTGGAGACAACAGATGCTGGAGAGAATGTGGAGAAATAGGAACACTTTTACACTGTTGGTGGGAGTGTAAATTAGTTCAACCATTGTGGAAGACAGGTGGTGATTCCTCAAGGACCTAGAAATAGAAATTCCATTTGACCCAGCAATCCCATTACTGGGTATATATCCAAAGGATTATAAATCGTTCTACTATAAAGACACATGCACACGAATGTTCATTGCAGCACAGTTTACAATAGCAAAGACCTGGAACCAACCCAAATGCCCATCGATGATAGACTGGACAAGGAAAATGTGGCATACATACCCCATGGAATATTACGCAGCCATGAAAAACGATGAGTTTGTGTCCTTTGTAGGGACATGGATGAATCTGGAAACCATCATTCTCAGCAAACTGACACAAGAACAGAAAATCAAACACTGCATGTTCTCACTCATAGGCTGGTGTTGAACAATGAGAACACATGGTCACAGGGAGAGGAGCATCACACACTGGGGTCTGTCGGGGGAGAAACAGGGGGAGGGACAGCAGGGGGGTGGGAGTTGGGGGACAGATAACATGGGGAGAAATGCCAGATACAGGTGATGGGGAGGAAGGCAGCAAATCACATTGCCATGTGTGTACCTATGCAACAATCTTGCATGTTCTTCACATGTACCCCAAAACCTAAAATGCAATAAAAAAAACTGACTGGTATTAATTGACAGTTTCTTAGGGCTCACTCTTTTTTTAGTGTTTAATTTTAAAATATTTAATACAAAGCTATTTAAAATTCTCCATTTGATCATCAAAAATTCTTCATTTGGTGATCCATTATTTTAGGTTCTTGGGGGAGGTCTAAATCTGTTATGTATTGTTTCTGCTGATTCTATCTCATTGCTGCTTTTTACTTGTGTTTTGGGTGATATTTGTGTATGAGATTATACATAGTGATTGGAACAAAAGAAATATCAATGACCAAAATGTGGATTCAGAGACCAAAAAGAAATATTAGTGACCAACATGTGGATTCAGAGGGCAAAACCAAACTGGGACATTTTCTCCTCCTTTGAAGATATTTCCGTACGATTGAGTATCAGGTTCCACCCCTCCACTTTATGGAGAGCACAAAGATCCTACTTTCTTATTTTCAGCTCACAGCCCCCTTCCTTTCACACTTTTCCCTGTTAGAAACCCTTTTACTTTTCTTCAAGTCAGTAATATGTTCAATAATATGTTTGTTGTAAAATGTTATAGACAATTGTAAAATGGAAAAAAATCTACAAATACATGATAAATTTATTAATGATCATATTTCCCATTTTTGTATTAGAAGCAAATAATAGCAAAGGAGGAACAGCTATAATACAGCATAATATAATATAACATAGTCACCCATGCCACTTCTTCCCACATGGCTACACTTATATATATATATATAATAATATATATATATTATATATATATATATTATATATATAACATATATATAATATATGTATTATATATAACATATATAATATGTATAATATAATATGCATCATTTGTGGCTACTATAATAGGCTGATTGCTACCGATATCACTGCTACTCTAGTTTTCACCTCTTTACCTCTACAGGCCTTTCTACCATTCAAATATTTGCAGTAGACTCACAGACACAACTGATTAGTGAAAATTAATAAAGGCTTTTCCCTTCTCCTTCACCCTATAACCCATTTATCCTTTCCCTTCCCCTTACTTTCCTGATCAATGTAGTTCTGAAGGCATTGGGTGGCTTTTGAGAAAGCTAGGTTAGTAATGAAGGATATTCATTACTCCTCTGGTGTGAGGAGTCAGAAAGCTAGGTTAGTAATGAAGGATATTCTGGTGTGAGGAGTCAGAAGTTGATAAGGATATCCACGTAGGGGAAGTGGTATGGGGACTATTTCCTGAGCAGAGTGAGACATCCATGCCTATGAGCAGTCTGGAGTGGGGTGTCAAACCTATGTGGGCTAAGAGGTGCTTCCACGTGCAGGAAAGTGGGCCAGTGTGAGAGGTAAAGAGGGCCTTCATAAGTGGGAGCTGTCCAGCACAAGTGTCAGAATACAAGTAGGTTGAGAAGGTAATCCACAAAGGAAATAGCACTGTGAGGAGTTTGAGAGCAAGAACAGGATAGGGAGGGTATCCACATGAAGGTAACATTTATTGTGTGTGTGTATACACACACATATATATATACACACATACACACTCTCTGCATATATGTCATACATTATATGTACATGTGGTGTATATACCTTACACAAACACACACACACATACACACTCTGCATATCTGTCATACATTATATGTACATGTGGTGTATATACCTTACAAACACACACACACACACACACACACACACACACACACACACATTTTGGAGCAAAACCCACCCAATAGCATCAAGCTATTGGCACCCCACATAATGGCTTTTAAATACCAATCTCCACTGAAAGAATCCAAGTCTTTTGCAAAGTGGATTATTTGAGAGCTAAGGCAGAAAAACACAAGAGGAATCTGGAATATCTTGTGTAAGGAAACAGGGAAGTGCTTAAAGCATGGTGAGGACATTTCGTAAGGACACAAGTTGAAGAGGCTCCCATTGGCCAAATCTGGGACATATGGGGAGTATGAATCCATATTAATATAAATGAATAAATAAATTTAACATGTGATGCTGAATTAGATATTTACATAGTCTCTAAGTACCTACTCCACAAAATACTTATTAGCTAAAAGGGGAAAGAGTAATTTTCTAGTGCCTGGCAGATGACATTTTACTCAAGTGAAATAAATCAGCATCATCAGTAATGAGTCAAATCAAAATTGTGCACCTCCTGTTAGGAAGCATTGAGAATAACATTTGATAACTTAAATCCAATTGTAAGGAAACATCAAACAAACACAAATTGAGGGAAATTCTACAAAGTCAGTGGCCTGTAATTCTCAAAAATGTCAAGATAATGTAAGTCAATGACTAAAAGCCTACTTCAGACTAAAGAAATACGATAAATTAGTACAATATTTGATTCCCAACTGGATCCTTTTGTTATAAAGAACATGATTGAAATGATTATTATTTAAATAAGACCTGAAAATTATATAGTGACTATTTAGTAATGTTAATTTTCTGACTGAAATGCTACAAAAAGAAAAAGGCATTCCTCTATGTCATTTATGTAGGAATAGAAACATTTTGGAAGTGCTAAGGGAATTGATTTAACAATCTACTGTCTCATAGTTAAGGATTAAAAAGTTAGTTGTACTTGTAACTTTCCTGCAAGTTTAAGATTATTTTAAAATATTTATACAAAAAAGATCAATATGTCATTGGCAGATGTAGTATATCCCTGAAATGCAGAATATAATCAAGAAATATTTATGAAGTGAGTTGATGAATGAATTGAAAGAGAATGAAAAATAAAGTGTTTCTAATTAAAAATAAAAAAATAAAAAATTTTATGCCTGGAAAACAAACAAATAGCTATGCATTGCTTTTTAAAAAAAAAAGAGTGGAAATAATATATTCAATATATAAAAATTAGGTTTAGCACACTTTTTAAGAATGCACATATTGAGTATATTTATGACTATACATGTAACTTTTTTTATTACAAAACCCTGAATAGAAAAATACTATCGAAATAACAAGCATGAATTTGTGTTTGTCAGCCTCTACTCCCATTCATTTGTGGGAAATCCGTAACATTTGAAAAGTACTTCAAAATGGTTCCAAGAATACCTAGAGAGTGACTTCTGTCTCTGTGGCCAAAGGGTGGCAGCAATTATTATCTTACTATTAATTCTCATTACCTATATTGAAGTTTCCTCTTTCTGTTGACACTAATAGGCAGCAACAATTTTGTCATTTCCCCCACAAGTTATTGCTGTTGTTCATGCCTGCCAAAGGCAATGTTTTAGTGATGGGTGTCTCCTGGTGTTTCTATCATGTTGGCTAATGCCTGGTATTGAGAGTGATTAATGTCTGAGATGAGAATATCTTTTCCTGTCATTGGCAAAACTATAGACATGCCAATATCATGTTTCAGAAACCATCACTTGCTTCATTTTTTCAGGAGAATAAAAAACTGCTGTAATAATGCATCTGATTTTTGTGTAAATTTGATTTTAGTTTTTTTATTTTTTCTCTGATTGCAGTTTGTTAAATTATGATAGGACTTACCAAGTATCTAAGGGGTTGGAAAGGAACACAATCTAAACAGCATATTAGCCCTACCTTATTGTATCTCTCCTGGCCTTGAGCTCATTATGTATACCTCTGTTTTTCCTTCTTAATCTTTCCTAGAAGGCTAATTGATAAGCCTACCTCTAGCTATTCTTTGTGTGTGTGTGTGTTTGTTTATTTAAAGATGGGGGGTCTCACTATGTTGACCAGGCTGGTCTTGAACTCCTGGCCTCAAGTGATCCTCCCATCTTGGCCTCCCAAAGTTCTGAGATTACATGTGTAAGCCACCACACCCGACCCTACCTATTCTTTAAATTTGCACAGATAAAAGTAAAACCAAAAGCCCCAAAAGCTTCGACTTGAGCATTACCCTATCTGTACATGAATGACCTCCTAGTTCATACACAAATGTGAGCACATGCGTAATATGATACACAGTTTTTCAGAAAGGTATATCAAACTCCACCAGACTAGAACACATTGTAAGTTTGTTATTTCCATTCATAATGTTAAAAGTATTAGTGTCTTCAAATAAAATCCCTACTAAATTCCTGGGACATACCTATAATGTAATAATATATGCACCATTATTTCAAACTTCATCTAAAATCTCATTTCTACTTTTTAAAATGGTCATGAACATATATACAGAAAGCATTGTACCATGTGACATTATGCCATAGAACTATGATGTGTACCTGTATATATACAGTCAATAAAGTTGTAGTAAAAAATGAATTACTTATGTTAAAAACTGTGAATTATTGAGCATTTTAGTTGTTTTTAGTTAAAACAGTTTAATTGGTCTTTAAAAGTATTTAATCTGTTGAGAAAAGTAAATTTAGATCCTTTATTATAATGAAAATAAGCATCAAATGTTTATATAAAATAGTTTTAAATTGGAGCATTAAAATATACAAACTTTAGTACTCTTCAACATATTAAGCTGATGTAGATTAGACAAATAAAGAGTGGTTTCTATTGCTGCAGTAAATAATATGATCAGGGAAAAAGATATATTTTTTAAGGAATCAAGTTAATAGTAATTAAAAATGTACATCAAATGAATAATACAGTTTCTTTTAAGAGAGGGACTTGCTTAGATACCAATATATAATTTAAATTCCTTTGGGATTTTCAAATAAGACAGGATAAATAGTATACACATATATAACTCTCACCCTAAAATAAAAAAAAAAAAACTCACAAGGCTTCATGAAGGGAAACCATTTCCAAAGCAGAAAATTAACAATAAATATGGGGGAAAGACAAATGATAATTTCAATATTTTCAAAAGAGAATTATAATAACAGCTATTCAAAAAGATGACAAGAAATTTAAATAGTAATTATTTTTGTGATATCATTTTTTAAATAAAAAATATTTGTTAATTTTAGTTTTTCAAAATGTGCTTTTAACCTTTGGTTTACATTCCTGTTAGTTTATTTTTTACTTTAATGAAGCAGATGGGTTATAAATAACAATCTGTATTTCTTTAACTGTTTTTTCTTTAAAAATTAGTTATGTTTATTTAATGGAAGAACATCCAAAGATATTGAAAATATATTAAAATCAAGAGAACTAAGAGTTTTTTAATGAGCTTTTACATTTTCTCCTGTATTATATGACACGAGAATATGGCCTGTTCCTTGGGATACAGGGTGGATGAACGTCCAATAAACTCTTATCTATTCCTTAGGCATTTCCTCTTTGTCCATTAAAGCATTTATGCCCTCACCCATTTCTTTTCCAAATTGGATTATGGTCCATTGAATTGCATATTAATAGACATGCAATTAGAAACTTCTTATATAGAGGTTTTTTTTCTCTGTCCCAATAAAAACTAGTATTCGAATCAAACAGGTTTTGAATATTCAGGCATCTGCATATGAGTTATTATTTCTTCTTCTCATTCCCAGCTAATTGAATGGCATCCTTGTATTAAGATGTGAGGAGATTTGTTAGGAACTCTGCATGCGTGTTTATGTAAGATATATACACACCACATGTACATATAATATATAATATATATGTGGGATGTGTATGTGTTGTGTGTGTGTGTATAAATGCCCACATATTCCCAACAAACATTACCTTCATGTGGATACCCCGCTACTTGTAAGCAGAATAAAAGTTGGAAAGGCTATGAAGTATATTTTTGATTACTAAAGCCTAGCATGGAACACTAGTTAATCTGATTATGGCCTACAAAGAATTGCAAAGAATGAGATAAATACATTGGATTAGTTCATGTAATAAAGCTCTCAGGACAAAAGGTAAATGGTTACAACATTGAAATAGTTTTTCCCCTGTCATTTCTACACAGGGAAATGCTTTATAAAACCTACCACACTTCTTGCGAATGGGAATATTTTGTTGAAAGGGAAAATGAATTGGTGGAAAAGAAAAGATCAATTCTAGCTTTAAAAAATCATTTTGAAAGCTTCTTCTCTGAGATTTAATTGCTCTGGAACTAGCTTCTTCAGTGTACAATGGAGGCTACCTGTCAGTAAGATATCTTAATATCTTGTTTACCAAATTGTTTCCATTTTTAATATATCTGATTCCTGGAATTTAGGATTTAAGGCTGGGGGGTGGGGTAAAATGGAGATGCATCAAGTGTGGTACCAGTTCACAAAGCTCCTCCCTGGCCATTTTCCTACGGTGATTTTACCGGTGCTAATAAGTGGTGAGAGAAATCTGCTCTAAATTTGTTACTACTATAACTCCTGTGGTAAGAGGGCTTGTTCTCTGTGCCTAACAGTTATTCCCACAAGTGCTTGGAATGGGAGAATATGCCATTTTGAAAAATATTTCCTGAAAATGATCCTCTGACTTTATTAAAGTGTTATATGAGGAAGCACATTAGTTCCTGTGCACACAAGTTTTTCTTTCCCTCCTTGCCCTGTCTGTTATGTAGTAAACATAAAATTTGCCAATTAAATCATTTTTAATTGTCATATTCAGTGACATTAAGTACATTCACAATGTTTTACAACTATCACCACTATCCATCTCCAGAATGTTCTTATCCAATTATGTTTCTTATCTAGAGACAGAAACTTTATACACATTAAACAAGAACTCCCATTTTCCTATTCTGCCATACCTTGGCAACTACCCTACTACTTTATGCCTCCATGAATTTGAGTAGATATTTCATATAAGTGGAACGATGTAATATTTGTCCCTTTTTTATCTGGCTTATTTTGCTTAGCAGGGAACGTTTGAACATAGACATATAAATATCTGCATCTCTGCTTTAATACTTTTGGGTATAAACCCAGAAGTGCAATTGTAAATCATATCATAAATCTATGTTTAATTTTCGAGCAACCACCAAACTCTTTTCCCCAGGGGTCACACCATTTCAGACTTCCATTAGCAATGCACAAAAGGTTTCAGTTTTTCCACACCCTCAACCACACTTGCTAATTTTTTCTTTTTTTATCAATAGCCAGCCTAATGGGTGTAAAGTGGTGTGCCCACAGTTTTTGACCTCATCACATTTTATAGGGTTGAAGTAGAGTTTTAATGCTAAGGTATGAATATTTTTCTTCTATTTCCTTTTTTCAAATTTCCTCATGAAAAATCTAATATTTTTTAAACACCCCACTATACTAATATTTGATAAGTGAATATTAGCTGATTTGGGGGTCATATTCCTTTTACATTCCCTTGAAGACAGCAAGGTAACTCAAGATAATTATCAAGCATATTACTTTAATAGAAATTTATATTCTGTTACAACATCCAGGTAAGAGAAAGTTTTAGAACTATGAGAAAAATCATGGAGAGACAGCTAAATAAGAAGCCTTAATATATAGCTAAAGCTATGCCTTTATATCTACAAAAATAAATGAAATATTAACTTTATGCTTGATATTATGGGAAAAAGTAGTTTAAGTTTTTCTTCTTCATTAGGTCAACACAGCATTCCTTATTTTACATGTATTTGGTCCCTTATTCATTGTGCTGAGGACTTAGTTGAAGATAAGATACCTGTTTTGTAACTAGGCTAAAGAGGCAGGGCA
Source organism: Ateles fusciceps (assembly GCA_036589455.1). Taxonomy (NCBI): domain Eukaryota; kingdom Metazoa; phylum Chordata; class Mammalia; order Primates; family Atelidae; genus Ateles; species Ateles fusciceps. The sequence goes on along the minus strand of JAZHEH010001172.1, from coordinate 413,061 downwards.
TGGTAGCTCAAGCCTGTAATCCCAGTATTTTGGGAGGCTGAGGCAGGTGGATTACCTGAGATCAGGAGTTCGAGCCCATCGTGGCCAATATGGTGAAACCCAATCTACTAAAAATATAAAAATTCGCTGGAGTGGTGGCATGCACCTGTAATCCCGGGAGTTACTCCAGAGGATAAGGCACGAGAATAACTTGAACCTGGGAGACGGATGTTGCAGTGAGTTGAGATCAAGCCACTGCATTGCAGCCAGGGCAAGAAAGCAAGACTCTTGTCTCAAAAAAACAAACAAATTAGATAATAGTGTCTAACCATGGAATAAATAGAACAAGTAGAGCGTATTCGCCCAAATTCCCCACAAACTGGGGTTCTAAGAACGAGAATCTTAGCAACTGTATCCAAACCCTTTTTCTTGTATGTAAAATGAAATGTGTTGTATTTTAAATTACACTGCAAATGTTAAATATTGTGTGCAAATATAAGATATTAGTATGTTTTGGAAGATTTTGTTTTATATATATTTTTAGAAAAATACAAAGCTTTGTTAAGTGTTATGGAAGTATGATTTATAAGAAGAAGGTATGATCATATTTTTGAGGAAATTAAGAAATCTGCTTAAAGATAAGTCTTCCACTTTCAAAACAAGGTAGGATGTAATTTAAAAATAGACATGTAGCATTAATTGATTTAAAGCCATTTTCTATCTTTAGAAATAAATTTACATAATGAATATATATTCCAACTATATGGTATTAATTTCTGTTAAAATAATTTTACCTAGATTTTAATCACTTCTTTATTCATCTATGCAGTAATATCTATAATGCCAAAAGTGAAATAAAGCCTACATTGATTAGACATTCTTTCTCAAATCTAACCTTACTCAAAGTTTTCAGGTAATTGAAACAAATGTTAGTTTAGTAATAGTATATTGCCATAAAATACTGATCTCAGTTGGATCCTGGTGACTGTTTTCAAATTATCTTTTTCTGTGGTATAGAAAAATGAAATGATTGATTTTCTGTTTGCTTTGTTGTTTTGATAATAATTTGAAAATAGCTGGGGAGCTCAGGAGGTTCAGATGCTTTAAACTTGTCTTTCTGAGCATTAACTTAGGGAGACTGAAAAGCTCAGAGGAGCAAATATTGCATCTGTAATGGCTAGTCTCTTGAAAAGTATATACATAAACGATGAGTTAAGAGCCACCAATTGACCTTTCTTTATACTACTTGAACTATAAGAATATTAATTATAAAAACTTCTGGAAAGCATCTGTTTTGCATATTTCTTCTCCTCATTATATCTCCAGAAACTATGATAATTGAGTCTGATAAAAATATCTAAAAACAAATGCATAATATTAGCAGGAGAATGGAAAGTAGAATGGTGAATCAGAATTAAGAAGCAAGGAGGGGCAAGTCAACATCTTAAGTGGATGGCAGCAGGCAAAGAGAGAGCATGTGCAGAGAAACTCCCATTTTTAAAACCATCAGATCTTGTGAGATTCATTCACTATCATGAGAACAGCACAGGAAAGCCCATCCCCATAATTCAATCACCTCCCCACCAGGTTCCACCCATGACATGTGGAAATTGTGGGCGTTACAATTCCAGATGGGACTTAGATGGGGGACACAGCCAAACCAAATAAGCCAGTATTTGTTTGAGTATGGCCAAGAGAAAGCACTATTAGGAGATTGGATGGTGGGTGGAGAGGACATCCCACTCACCATCAATCTCCTAATAGTGGAGGACAGGGATATTCAGTGCTTTTCTTCCTTATTCTGTTTCTATCTCAGGCCATTATTCTGTCAATGTCTGCTCCCCTTTATCACTTTAGATCCTCAGTATCTCTCTTTGTCCAGCTTTTACTAAGCTCCATAAATACTCTTTCTTTTCATTGTCCTTATAATGGCTTGGTTTCTTTTGGTTGTTTTGTCTCTTGGTACATCTAAATCTGGTGTTGGTTCCCTTAGGCCTCCCTAGATCTCTGTAAATTGCCCCTTCATGACATCTCTTCAGTTGAACCATCTGAACGGAATTCTGTTTCATGGTAAGTCCCTCACTAATTTGGCTGTGGTACGGGGTCAGAACTGAGCTGTACATAGACTCTAATTGCTAGAATGACCAAGGATTCCTATGATGACTTCCAAAAAAGATCAGTGGTATGAAGAGATCATTGCTGACTTTCTCTAATCTGTCAAGGAGGAAAAAATGTGGGGAGATTCTTGCCAGGGGCCTGGAAAATTCTGTATCTCTAACTTGACTCCTGGTGGTGGAGACATACAATCTTGTAGAGAATGGACTTAATACAAGTGTGTTGGTTTTAATTAACTTGTTTATTAACATTCAGAAGATGTAAAATTAAAATAGTATACAGTCTAAGACCATAAAAATAAAATGTATGAAAACAGAAGAAGATGTTAAGCCATTGAATGAATAGACTTTAAGGGGCTTAGTGTACTATACACATATCAATGGGAACACCTAATTTCGAATTTGAAGATAAATATAGAGCTTCACTGGAGAAAAAAGTACAGCTATAAGACATGTTTTGTTATCATAAGCACTTTTTAAATGGCTTTTCTAAACATTATTAAAGGTAAAATCCTTCCAATTATTGGCTTTTTTACAGTAATATTTGAAATGATAAAAATCTGAATGCAAATCTATTTAAAGATGAATTTAAAGCCTGTTGTAGTAGTATCTGAGTTAGAGATCAGAGAGCATAAACATAGCAGTTTCAAATCCAAATGAGAGAAGATGAGGGTTGGGTTGTAGAATTCCTAACTCTGGTAAGGAATTCTAATGTAATGAAATTAATTTCCACTTAAAACTTATAAAATTTAATTTTTAATAGCCACAAAATCTACTGTATTTCTTGCAGCTGGTGTGTAACGATTTGTGACTCAAAACTGGTTTCTAGACTCTGCCTATTTATCCAGAGTTTCCATATCTACCTTTGTTGCAAGACAACATGCCTGAAATCTAGCTCACTGGTCTCTTAATTTCTTATCTTAATGTCCCTATGTTCTGTTACTCTGTCTCTTAGATGTTAGATATAATGACCCTAGGCTATTTCTTCATGGTTTTAGTAATATTTTTTATTTGTACAATGATCCTCCTACTGTATAGTATGTCTGGGAACACTATATCTCTCTTCTCTTCTCTTTCCACATTCTTAACACAACTCACTGCCTCAAGCTCTCCTGGTGAGCTCTCATTGTCTTGTCTCCAAATAATAGTTAAAAAGAAAATTTTCTATGGTTTTCAATGATATATTGATATTTTCCAATTGAGAACATATAGAATTTAGTTTTCCAAAATGAGGTTATTTAATCTAATAGGTTTAAATTGTTTATGGATATATCAGTCAACACAAAGAACAAAGTAGAAATCCACGTGGATAACTGCTACAGTGGAATAAGCTACAGGAAAAATGTCTCTGAACATGACACCAATTATTTGTATTACTGAATAAAGTCTTATTCCACTCTCTTGATATGCTTCTAGAAATATAACATGTGTTTGAGAAAAGAAGTACATGCCAGACGATCATATTTTTAATTTTTAATTTTCATGGGTACATAGCAGGTGTATATATTTTGGGGGTACATGAAATGTTTTGATATAGACATACAATGCATAATAATCACATCATGGAAGATGGGGTATCCATCCTCTCAAACATTTAGAGAGGATCATTTTGAAAGGTATTTCATATCGTGTCTCAAGCTACACTTAGTAGAGTCTCACATAATTTTGATTGGAAATTGTACTGAGTTCCCTTGAAGTGCACAATGAGTACAAGGGGAAAATGTAATACTACAAAAAAAATAGATGAAGCTGTTACAAGAAAAAATCAGCATTCTAGGGGAGAGAATCAATTTCTCTAAAGTGAAGGTGAAAAAAAACTCCCAAGTTAACTCTCTCCATTCATAACAATCTGAATTGAATTAAATCTCTATTCCTACCCTATGACTTTGATTCATTCTTCCTTTCACTTATCTTTTTTCTGCCTCTTTTAAAATATTCCCCTCCTGATCCTTTTTATATGATGATTTTTGGAGAACTAAAAAAAAAACAATCATTCTGAAAAACAAATTCAATATTTTTATATAGAGAAATAATGTGCATGTAAATGTTCACATGCATATCTACTTGTAAATTTTCTTCAGCAGCCTTTCTGCTCACTCTCAGAAAGCCAAAATTCATCAATCATTATATAATGGTTATCATTATAATGATACCCATCATTACTGACTAGCCTAGATCTCCTGCTGACCCTAAAGATATTCCCATTTACCATGTTTACTACACATAAATAGTTGTCTACCATATTCAGAATAGCACCTTGACTTCTTGACTCTTCATCATTCTATTGGTTTAATTATTTACTGAGGTATTCATGAATTTTAATTATGGAATCTATAAGACTACCTGCAACTTCATTGTATTTAAATATGTATTTATTCTTGTTTGATTTCAGGTGATATGCTGGTATGATGGCTATTCAACTCAAAGCACATCCCACAGAGAGTGAGGGAAGAAAAGCAACTCAAGCTAGGTTAAATAAGAAATGAATTTTTTTCTAGGAATTTCAATGCCTCACAGTATTTGGAGGAGGTTTGTAAAAACAGAATACAGTCTGAGTACAGGATATTGTTTTATTGTTGCCAACTCTTTGCTCCCTCCAAGTTATAGGATTGTATATCTAAGCTCTAGGTCTAGGATATTGAAGTGTCTCCTAGTAGGACAGGCAGAGAATATGTCTCCAACTCTTACTTTGACCAAATGAAGATGATACTATGCCAGTTTTGAGTAGTTGCTTTAAGACTAATCTTGCATTTTGACTCATTCTCTTGTGCTCCTGCCATCTATCAGAAGGAGAACATGCCCTAGGGTGTTGCTGCTGCTTCAGCCTGGATCTCAGAATGATAGCTCTACGAAGCATAATTGAACCTCATATCCCGCCTGAAAAACAGCTGCCACAACCAACTCACAAACCCGTGAGAAACAAAGTAATCTACACAACCGAAATTTTGAGCAAAAGTTAACTAATAAGTTGCAGTTTTGAGAATGGATCTGAAAATCACATGACCAAATTGAGTCACCAAGAGAAGGCTCCAAGAATCTACCACAGAGTGTTTTCACTATACCTTGCCGATCAGAAAGTAGTTACATATCTATGATCAGCTGCAAGAGACATGTTTTCTTTATTCCTGAAAGTTTATTTGCCCTGTCAATTTTATAATACTGTGAAAGAAGAAAATGATCCTTAACATCTATTAATTTTAATTCCACAAAAGTTTGTTTCAAAAATCAGTTAAAAAAGATAAATTCATTATTATAGAAAAGGCAAAGCATAAAGATAGAAAATGTAAAAAAAGAACTGTAGTCAACAAATTTTAAGTGATGAAAGTGATATAATGTAAATAACAGGATATAATTGTTTGGACCAATGATATATATATGCCCATTATTGAGAATGATGGAATTATGAATATTCATCTGTTTAAATATAGATCATCTTAAAAGATTTTAAAGTAACATTTGCAAAAAAAAAAATGTAAATAAAACATTGCCAGTGGAATGGTATTTATTTTTTAAAAATATTTACTTAGTACATTTTGGCAATATACATTAAAAGTTTGAAAACTCTTCACAGGTGTAACTTAGTATTTACATTTGTATGAATTTATCTCAGTGAGATAACCAGAATTGTGAATATGGGTTCTTAAAAATAATGCTCAATACAAGGCAAATTGCAACTTTGAAAACTTTGAAACCACTAAATAGCCATCACAAGAGGACTGGCAAAATGCATTCTTCTTCATTCATCTAATTTAATGTTAGCAGAAGGCTTTAAAAGAAAGTTATGAAAAATGCATATTTTATAAACCATAATTTCAGTATTTGAATCAGTACTCTATCACATTTTATCTGCATGGCCAGGACCAAGTTACTTATTCTCTTAAAGATTTAATGTTATATCTTTAAAATGAAGATAATATTACCTGTCTCAAAGTATAAGTGTGCAGATTATTGAAATGTGCTTGTAAATTGTTTAAATTAGAACCTGGCACTCAGAATATTGTGGTTATTGTTATGGTGAAACTAACATTATAATATTAGGAGCATAATTTGTGACATGTAAAGTCAGAAAAACATGTTATGAATAAGTACATGTGATACCATTCCAATTTGTAGTGAAATATGCAGGAAAAAAGGCATAGAAAAATTACAAGATGGCAATTAAATTATTTAGATTTTTACACTTCTTTTACAAATATATACATACTTTTGTTAGTTTTCCAAAATAACCATGTTTCTTTCATTGTCAGAAAACTAATATATTTTATTAATTTCAGCAAACAGATTACACAGCAGTGACCTAGGCAATCAATTTTCTATATTATTTAGAAATCTACTTTGTCATCAAACAGATCAAAATAATGTATGTTTAAGAGGCATTAAACAATAAACACTCATTAAGAGGAGATTTTTAAAGCAAAGATTTTTATGTCTGTCTTTAGAAATTCTACATTTACAACTCTACATACCTTGTTAATATATTGAAAAATGGGTAAAGCAAACAGTAATATTCCAAAGGGACTTGAGAAAGATAAAGTAAAATTTGCAGAAAGGAAATTATAATCAGAAAAAGCTTGGAGGAAAATATACTTTAGTACACCATAATGCCAACCTTATTTGGATAGAGCTAGCTGATCATTATGGTCAATCTACCGAAATGAAGTAAGGTGAAGAATGCTACAATTATGCTGAGGCTGTCCTATGATGTAAAGCAAACTCAGCAGTATTCATGTATTCATGGCAGTAAGTCAGTTCATGGCTGGCCAACTCAGGAAATCATTGGCAAACACACACACACACACACACACACACACACACACACACACACAAGTATATATGTTTAAATTCTTATTGTTTGCCTAAATTTTTCACATATGAACTTTACATCTTTTCTTTTTTTTTACCCCCATGTGGAGTAGAATAGGCATTCTCTTCACAGTGCGGAAGACAATAAATCCTCAGTGTTTCTGCTATTTCATGGAACTTCTAATTCCATGAAAACTAGGTAAAGATCAGAAATAAATTGTATGTTGCTTTAGGGAATAAGAAATCTATGGAATGGGAGATAAATTTAATGGAGTATTATATAATTCCACCATGATGCTTTCCCTTAAAATAGCCAACGAAAAAATTTTAAATATATATCCACTTTTATTTTTCTGTAACATCATTTTTTTTCTTTTTCCTTTTTCCATGGACCCCACTTAATTGGCAGAAGTAATTACTTTTTATTTGCTCACTGTTTGATTATATTCTGTGAGCAAGTCAAACAAATATAATCACTGGGCTACCATTGCCAGTGAGGTAAAGTATTTCTTCCAGAAGGCAGATTTTAATCATGATTCTATTTAAAGGGTATCAGTAACATTGAAAAATTTACATTCACTATTCCTCTCTCAAAATAATGGGGGACTTTCATGGCGTTTTTTCTTAAACCCATTATTATTTCCTTTGAAAGATGTGTTAAAAATATTCAAATGCTACTGATAACCCCTAACAAAAATAATTTTATTTTGTCGAAAATTACTATTAATATTTAATCCACATTAGATGAGTTACTATGATTAAGACTAAATTTTATTAGTTAAAATTCATAACTTTCACTAACCAGGCACACATGAACAAATTGCGCCATATGTAGTCTCTGAGATAGGCTTATCAAGTATTGAATCAAAGCCTTTCCTCCTCCTCCTAAATTAACCCAATTTACCACTACCAGAAGATCTGAAATACTAGATTTCAACTAAGGCTAAAATGTCAGTTTCTCTGTAAATAATTATTTGCATGATATTGAAAGCAGTACCCATAGTACTGAAAGCAACACCTTCTTCAAATTTGGCTATACTTTATCAATACAGAGACTTGACCAAAACTAACAGCAGTTTTAATAATATTTAATAGGTATAGACCCAGAAACTCTTCTAAGCAAATGTCACCTCATTTACCTCCCCCACTATGCTGTGAGTAGGTACTATCATTATCACCAATATACTGATAAGGAAACTGAGACCCTATGTTTAACTGAATTGCCCGATTATCCAGATGTTGATAGAGAGGGTATATCAAAGCCTTTGTCCTATATGTCTATATTTAAGTTTCACTATACATTGCCTGCAACACAGAAGGTTGAAGTCATAAGATGAGAGAGATCGCTAAATATAGGGTTACCAACTGTTTCAGTTTGTCCAAGACTGAGGGGTTTCTTGGTATGTGTAGCTTTCATCCCTAAAATCAGTTTCTGAACAAACTGGGATAAGTTGGTCACCTTAGAACAAGCTAATAAATGTAGTCAAAATGATGCTTAACCCATAGTATTATATTATATTGATTAATAATCAATCTGGGAAACAAATCTCAAAACTTTAAAGCAGTAAATATTCTTTTAGCTTATGATTTTGTGGGTCAGTGATTTGAGCTGAACTCAGGTGAAAAGTTCTGCTGGTCTTAGAAGAGCTCACTCATGTGACTGAATTTAGTTGGCCTCACACATCTTGTAGTAGCTGCTGCCTGTTGCTCAAGATGATAGGGGTGACTGAATATAACCAGCTTGTTTGGGCCAATTCATATGGCAATAGTCACAGGATTTCTCAGAACAGTAACAGTGTATTCTCAATAATATTCTCATATCCCCTTAGTCAATTCATTCTTCACTCCCTGAAGACCATTTCATAAATTCTCTCCGCTCTTTGTTCTATCGCTCATATGGTTGCTCAAGATGATAGGGGTGACTGAATATAACCAGCTTGTTTGGGCCAATTCATATGGCAATAGTCACAGGATTTCTCAGAACAGTAACAGTGTATTCTCAATAATATTCTCATATCCCCTTAGTCAATTCATTCTTCACTCCCTGAAGACCATTTCATAAATTCTCTCCGCTCTTTGTTCTATCGCTCATATGATGACCTTGATACTAATCTGAGAAAAATGAAAGGGATCAGAAACAACATCTTCTCATTCTTCTTCTATCAAACTGCTCACTTAATATTGGTAGAAAGAATGGACTGTCTATAAATCTACTGCCAATCATTTCTCTTATATTGAGTATACTCATTCTTTCTTATGAGAAAGTTTGCTGTAGTCATGCACTGCAAAATACCACATTATTATGGTCGTGATTTAGGTCATGATTTTACCTAAATATATCTGTAAATTCAACACAATACTTATGCTAGAAGGCCTTTTTTTTCGTAGAAATTGACAAGCAAGCAGAACCTCAAATGTATATGAATCTTTAAAGATCTAGAATAGGCTAAAAAATATTGAAAAAAAAGAACAAAATTGGAAGACTTATGCTTTCCATTTTCAAACTTATTATAAAGCCACAGTAATTGAGGCAATGCAGTATTGGCATAAGGTTAGGCATATAGATTTACAAAAACGGAATTAAAAATTCAGGAACAAATCATTATACTTCAATATAAACTATTGACTATTGATCAAAATGCCAAGGCAATTAAATTGAGAAAGGGCAATCTTTTCAGCAAATGATTACAAGACAATTTGATATCCATATGCAAATGATGAATTTAGACCCTTACTTTATATTGCATCAAAAATTAACTCAAAATGGATTGTAAGTCTGGGCACGGTGACTCATGCCTATAGTCCCAGGACTTTGGGAGACCAAAGTGGGAAGATCACTTGAAGCCAGGAGTTCAAGACCAGCCTGGCCAACATGGTGAAACTCCGGAGTCTACTAAAAATATAAAAATTAGCCAGATGTGGTGGCTTGCATGTGTGATCCCAGGTACTGAGGAAGCTGAGGCAGAAGAATTGCTTGAACTCAGGAAGAGGAGGTTGCAATGAGCTGAGATCACAGCACTACACTCCATCCTAGGTGGCAGAGCAATACTCCATCTCAAAAAAAAAAAAAAAAAAAAGAATGTATTTTTGATCCATTCTTGGATGTGTCCATTAAATCACACACCCACCAACAACGTGTCAGTTATGGGAACACTCATATTTGGTGCAACATGGGTGGCACCCACAGTTCTGAGAAATCTCCACCTTTTTCCAGGAGGTATCTTCATGAATATTTGTCCCTTGGATAAAGCAACTCATAAAGGTAGCATCCCCTAAACCCTTTGCACATGACTCACTCAAGTATACCCCCTCCCTTTCTTAAGTGTGTAATTTCACTTTACAGTATATCTCCATATCATCACTATTTTATGACTCATCCTTGAATTCCTTTTGTGATGGTGTCAAGATCCTGGATACCAGCTGGGATCAGAGATCCCACTGGCATTTTGGGACCTCCTCCATTATCAAAACTATAAAATTTCTAGGTGAAAACAGAAAAAAAATCTTATGAACTCGAGTTAGGTCAAGATTTCTTAGCCAAGACACCAGAAGCAAAATTCATAAAATAAAAAATGATAATTTAGATAGAATATTTAAAACTTTTGGGCTTCAAATCACAATACTAAGAAAACTAAAGTTTTGGCAAGGATGTGGAAAAACTATAAACCTAACACATTGCTATTGGAATGTAAAATGATGTAACTGTTAGAGAGTAGATAGTTAGACAGATATAAGCAGGGCAGGAAAGGGCCTCCAGAAATGGGAGGCACTCATTGGGTGATGGTCAAGTAGTCATGAAACTGTCCTCTGCAAATGACGTGGCCACGACTGGTATCAAGAGGAAGGGGGAGCTTCCCAACAGATATAGACATCTGGAGAGCCAGCAAACTGCAATTCCTGATAAGGTCTTAAACATGTGAAGTGAGGGACAAAATGGGAGTTTGACCCAGTACATGACCTTTCTCTGCGGGGTCACCTGACCCAAATGAGCATGTGCACAACTTCAACTAACCCACAGCACATACATACAACCTCCAGATACTGGCAATTATTGTGCATGCAGTGGCTTAAGAAACAGCCTGACCCAAGAGAGGGACCAGGGGGAGGAGAAAAGGAAAACCCCAGAACCAAGTCAATGTATAAAAATCTCAAGCCAAGAACTGAGTGGGGCAGTTGATCTCTCAAGTTGCCTTCATGGCCCTCTTCCAAGTGTACATTGCTTCTTTCAATAAACTTTTACCTGTCCCTTAAAACTCATTTCTGCCTTCTCAGCTGAATTATTTCCTCTGGGGGAGGGAAGGACCAAAATTGCTATGGATCTACCACAATTTTAAAACTAGCTTTATTTACCAAGTATTATCTCACATATATATAACACATATAGACATGCAAACACAGAGCAGGTCTTAGAACTTCCATAATGAATTTTCATTTGTCATCTTTCAAATGGTTTTTCTTTTCCACATTTAGTCTATCAGTCTTGCAACTACTTGTTTTATTACTGTAATTGTTAGCTAGGCAACAATCTGCCTTCTAAAGGGATGAACTTTAGGTGAAACAAGTAAAAATTTATATCTCAAAAGTACAGATTTGAGACTTTTGGCCTAAATATTGTACCATTATGTGCTTAAACCAAGGAGAGAAAAGTTGTACATAAAGCCCCAATTAAGACAAGATGGCCACAGAAATTACCTTAAACTAAGTTAAGCTTTGTCATGTAAATTTATTATTTTTTTTTTATTTTACTTTAGGTTCTGGGGTACATGTGCAGGTCATGCAGGGTTGTTTGCATAGGTGCATACATAACCAGGTGGTTTGCTGCCTCTATCCCCCCTTTGACTATATCTGGCCTTCTCCCCATGTTATCCCTCCCCACCCCCCTGTCCTCTCCTCTAACCCCCACCAACTGCCCCCAGTGTGTGATGCTCCTCTCCCTGTGACCATGTGTTCTCATTGTTCAACACCCGCCTATGAGTGAGACCATGCAGTATTTGGTTTTCTGTTCTTGGGTCAGTTTGCTGAGAATGATGGTTTCCAGATTCATCCAAGTCCCTACAAAGGACACAAACTCATCGTTTTTTATGGCTGTGTAGCATTCCATGGTGTATATGTGCCACATTTTCTTGTCCAGTCTATCATTGATGGGCATTTGGGTTGGGTCCAGGTCTTTGCTATTGTAAACAGTGCCACAATGAACAAACGTGTGCATGTGTCTTTACAGTAGAACGATTTGCCTAGTTCTTTGGGTATATACCCAGTAATGGGATTGCTGGGTCAAATGGAATTTCTATTTCTAGATCGTTGAAAAATCACCACACTGTCTTCCACAGTGGTTGAACTAATTTACACTCCCCACCAACTGTGTAAGAGTGTTCCTACTGTGTATTGCTGAGGCTTTGGGGGGAAGCGCTGTATCCGGTCTGGGGTTCCGGAGGGGGAGCCTCTGACTCACTGGTTAGATGTACTTTCTGGCTGAAGCGGCACCCCTCCCCACCTTGGTCTGCCCTCCCTGGGCTTTGCTCACTGTCCGGACCAGACCTGTTGAAATGTACCTGGTACCTTGGGTTGGAGCTAGGAGATCTCTCGATTTCTGCGTCTCTCTCTCTCTTGGGTGTTATGCACCGGAGTTGCATCTATTCGGCCATCTTGACTCCCTCCCAAATAAAATATCTGTCATGTAAATTTAAAACAATACTAATAGTTTCTAGTTACCCTGTTTTCCCACTAGACAACACATTACAAATGGAAATTTCCTTTACAGATGTAAATTTCTTTTACAAAAGAGTTTTAAAATAGCTAGTGAAATACCAAAAAGCTATATTTAGTGGACTTTTAGTAGGGGGACATTTTAAACTTAGCTACTGTTTCTTAGTTACAAATCATCCAATGGATTATTCCTGCCTGCTGGACAGACAAAAACAATTCACTGAGGCCATGCTATTGTAGTAAAGAAAGAGTTTAATTGATGGAAGGCTAGCCATGTAGAAGATAGAGTTTATTACTAAAATCAGCCTCCTTGAGAACTCAGAGGCCAGGGTTTTTATAGCTAAGTTGGTGGTCAGAGGGTTAGAGAATGGGTGTTGCTGATTGGCCAACCGTAAAATCAAAAGAGTGGAAAATGCTTCTCATGCTCTGAGTCTACCTCTGGGGTAGGGACCACAGGACTGGTTGAGTCATGAGTCAAAGTTTGGGTGGAGTCAGCTGGTTGCAAGAATGCAAGTCTGAAAAGCATCTCAAAAGACCAATCTTAGGTTTTAAAATAGCCACGTTATCTATAGGAGCAATTGGAGTAGTCACAAATCTTGTGATCTCTGGCCACATAACTGCCTCCTGAGCAGTAAAGGATTATAAGAAGCTATGCCTACACCTTAGCAGAATTTAGACACCTCCCATAATCCTAATCTAATAGACTTTAATTAGTTTCAGCAGTTTGACACTTCTTAAAATGTTAATGTTAAACTTACTATACAACTCAATAATTCTACCCTTATATATCCACCAAAAAGAAATAAAAATGTATATCCTCACAAAGATTTCCGCACAAGTGGCCATAGCAACAGTATTCATAATATTACAGGAAAGGGGTCTGGATCCAGACCCCAAGAGAGAGTTCTTGGGTCTCAGGCAAAAAAGAATTCAGGGTGAGTCCATAGAGTAAAGTGAAACCAAGTTTATTAGGAACGTAAAGGAATAAAAGAATGGCTACTCTATAGACAGAGCAGCCCCAAGGGCTGCTAGCTACCCATTTTTATGGCTATTTCTTGATTACATGCTAAACAAGGGGTGGAGTATTTATGCCTCCCCTTTTTTAGACCATATAGGGTAACTTCCTGACATGTCATGGCATTTGTAAACCATTGTGGCACTAAGGTAAGTGTAGCAGTAAGGATGACCAGAGGTCACTCTTGCCACCATCTTGGTTTTGGTGGGTTTTAGCTGGCTTCTCTTTACTACATTCTGTTTTATCAGCAAGGTGCTTATGGCCTGTATTTTGTGCCAGTCTTTTATCTTATCCTGTGACTTAAAATGCCTCAACCATCTGGGAATGTAGCCCAGTGGGTTTCAGCCTATTCAAGGCTCCTTATTCAAGATGGAGTTGTTCTGGTTCACATACCTCTTCAAGTTTCCCCCACTCTCTTTTTATAAGAGAAAGCTTAATCCTAAGGGTTGGAGAGGGATGAAGATCTATCTTCTGTAACTTCTTAAGGCTAAATAGGGGCAGTGATATTCCCCACCTAACTATGAGGGCCTCTTGTATTTAGGGTAGAGAGTTGACTCTGATTAGTCACCTATCAAGAACCCCAGGTAGCCCAGGGGAAAGAAAGACACAGACAAGGAAGAAGGACAAATTCTAGGAATATGGCTAGATTCTGAGGCCAAAGGATAAAACATTGCCAGTGGAAAACTAACAATACAAAAAGTAGCAAAGGAATTTTAAGAATGTTTAAGTGAGGTCCAATTTTTAAGTTTGCTACTTTGTTATGAAAATATAGATAATGTAACATGAACTATTTTCTTTCTTATATTAATACATTATTTCTACAACTAGTCATTTCTTTTGTTCTCATCATGGATAACAAATAACTTACTTTTTCTTTGTAACTCAGCACTGGAAGTAGTGTCACTATGACATACTCTTGTCAGGATGTGTGTTTTTTAAAATTCATATGTTGAAAACAAATACCCAATGTAATAGTATTAAGAAGTGATGCCTTTTGAGAAGTAATTAATTTATGGGGATGGAGCCCTTACATATGAGATTAATGCCTTTCTACAAGAGATGGTAGTATGATAAGTAGCCCCTTCCATCATGTGAGGATGCAGGGAGAAGGCATTTTATGAGGAACCGGCCAGATGCCAAATCTGCTGGTGCCCTGATCTTGGACTTCTAAGCCTCTAAAACTGTGAGAAATAAATTTTATTTAGAAACTACCCAGTCTGTGGTATTTTGTTATAGCAGTACAAACAGAAAAAGACACATTCCTTGATAAAAAGTTGCACACATTTAACCAAGTCTCTCCTTCTTACAGGTAACCATTTTGTACTCTGGCTGTATGAAATTCAGGTGATGGTTTCAATTTACCAGCTGGAGTTTGGAAGAACCTCCATCCTATGGCTTATTACCTTCTATGGGGGAACTAGTCTCTGACTTTTCTGCCATGTTTCTGAATACATGGAAACTAACACAAATGTGACGAACACCCTGAGAGGTCATGAGCTACTTTGGTAAGAGCAGTTAGGAATTTTTTCCTGGATCTATCACTGCTAGTCTGGATTCTTTCCTTATTTGTCCCAATTCATGTTCTTACAGATTACATATATAGACTGAAGTAAAAGTATACCATGCTTTCCCTAACATAACATCAGGAGAAAAATACAGGGTGATTCCTCCCAAAAAGATAAATTTCTTTTCTCATAAAATGACTCAGACACAATGGTGTAGTATCATATACTTCAGGTTTATACAGACCTGTGTTTATATCTCAGCTCTATTATCGGTTTGTTGTGTGTCTTTGGAAAAGTACCTTAATCTCGTTGAAATCTCATTTCGTCTATATGCAAAATGGGGATAATTACATTTAATTTATAGGGAGCTATTATGAATCTTAAAAGAATTTAAGATTAAATTTAGATTTAAGATTAAATTAAAATAGAATTTAAGATTAAATTCAGTGCATTGCATAGAGTAGACAAATTAATTTATAGAGATAATTATATCTTTACAATTCCATCCACCAATTTTCCATGTTGGCATAGTCAACATTCACGTGACATGTGTGCTTTAAAATGTAGGGATTTCTGTTCACCCAGCCATTCATGAGTGCTCTTTCTCTCTCTCTCTCCCATCTAGCTAGCTAGCTATCTCTACCTATTAATTGACTCTTTCTAACTAAAATCATTTTTAAATGATTTTAATATATTTAAAATATAAATATTTCCACTGGGTGTTCCAATGTACATAGAGATTTTCTTGTAAAAAATGTTACTGTCAAATAATAAGACAGATTTTAAAAAATAAGACAGATTTTCACATGTAGTTGGAGAATCGATCTATCATTTTAGGGACATAGTTTGTATAACATGGAGAGATAATTCTATCTAAGTCCTAGTAGGGAACTATAAAGTAATTCTAATGTATTTTTTATAGTCTAAATATGCAAAGTTCTACTTTCATAAATGCCTCAATTTTGAAATCTCTCATTTAACCAACTCAGGGAGTTGCGTGACAAAATTATATCAAGCTATATTTCATAAACCAATGCAGTATAGGTTTGGAATTTATTTTAACAATTATCTATTCCAAACTAAGGAATCTTTAGGGAATGATTGTCTAAAAGTTATACGTGTTGAGAAAGTAAGCTGACATTTATTTTCTGCCTGAAGACTCATTGGTAGGCTCTATTTTGCAAGCAGGGAACTATTCATATGTTCTTTTCCCAGGTCTCTCTATCACAAGATCCTCTGTTCTGTGCTATCCAGAAAACACTCATTACTAGACAATAGCCCACTCTTTGGTATTAGGCAGCATATTACAGAAGCAGATCCTAGAGGCAAGGACTCATGCAAACAATATTTGCTAGAAACTATACCTGGGAAAAAATGTTAGGAGAGTGGGAAGAGGGGCCAGTATGGGGAGGGGGCTTAAACAAGGGTGCAATATCAAGCAAAGGCCCATGAGGGTGACTTGGGCTTTAGCGATAATGTTGATTACACTTGAGAGTTGCCTCCATCATGGCACAAGGGGCTGGAGTATTAATACTCCCCATACCAGTCAGTTATTGACTAAACGTTTCCTGGCAGGTTATAGAGAAGGACACAGTAAATTGTCAGGCGCTTCTGGCTATTCATGCATGTGAGCAAAGCAGGTTCTGCCAGTTTGAGGACAGTTCTCAAAACAAAAAGACAGTGCTGGTGATTGGGCATAAAAGCACATAAGCATGTGGTATACATAAAAATGATAAAGGGCACAAAAATGATGAAATAATCCTCGGGGATATGCCCAAAGCACTGACAATTCTACGACTACATCCCAATTCTTTGCTTAATAATTCTAAGTTGGTGGAGGCATGAGGTGGCAACATGTTTAGCCCCAGTAAATCAGAGACTAGATCACAATTGATCTATTATATTTACAAGAATAGTATTTCCTTTGCCTTTGATTGATCTTAATTTGAGCATGATACCTTCATCTTGTATGGTAAATAGAAAAACTCACTTGAGGCCTCTGGGAATGTTTTTTTCTCCCTAAAAAGGTACAAGCCTTCTTTCCTTACTCTCTGCTTTTGTTTGTCACCACTTAAGAGTATGGTGCTTGGAACTGCCTTAGCAATCAAAATACCATTAATGAAGGATGGAAGGAGTGTGGGGTACAAGAAGGCAATGTAAAACCACATAACCAACCCAGAAACTCCCAACCTTAGGACTTCTGATCAAATAAACAATGAATATCATTTTGACTTCAGTCAGAAGTCTTCAATATAGAATATGTGTAACCTTGGCTCAGGCAAATACTTCCTTGCAATAGAAATACATGCATTGCACAAAATCTTGATTTCTAGGTCTTAAATTTCCATAGCCTTTTTGAAAATGAATCTACCTATGAAGGGCACTTATGTGATGAAGGTTCTGGTTCTTCTCTCCCTCCTTTCCTCTCACAACTCCCTTAGACCCATGTAAAAGAAACAATAACTCAACCCAAAACATTGCCACAGGTGGAAAAAACCTCCAGGATACAGAACAAAGGGAAAATTTTCTATAATTACATTGCTTTGGAAAAAGTTAATAACTAATTATTGGATAACAAATCATCTTGTGAGGCAAGTGGTTTCCACTTCATTGTTTTCCAAGAAACTGAAGGTGAATCTAATAAAGTTGTCAGCTAATCAATCATTAAAATAATATATAATAGTGAATCACCAGTTTATTTTTGTATACAACTTAAGAGGAATTAAATACTTGAATGGCTAAAACAAACACTTTTATTTCTTCACATATTCACGTGAACATGGTTGTCAACATTAGTATAAAATTTAATTTAATTTAATTAATTTATTTATTTTGTGAGACACGGTCTCAATCCATCATCCAGGCTGTAGTGATGTGGCTCGATCTCCACTGACTACAGCCTTGACTTCCCAGGCTGGGATCATTCTCCCACTTCAGCCTCCCGAGTAGCTGAGACTACACATACATGCCACCACACCTGGCTGATTTTTGTTTCTTTTTAGAGACGAGATTTCACCTTGTCACTCAGGCTAGTCTTGACCTCCTGGGCTCAAGTGATCTCCCAGCATTGGCCTCCCAAAGAGCTGGGATTATAGGTGTGAGCCGCTTCGTCAGCCTTATTATAAAATTGTAAAATGATAATAAAATCTGTGTTCAAACCTGGTTCATCCTAGCAATAAGTAATATCCATTCAGGATTACATGAATACAAGAAAGAAAAGAAAATCAACATCCATCTCAGTAGTAGGCAAAATTTCAAAACATTTTCAAATGTTTATTTCTCAAAATTGTCATATAGTCGATTATTTTGATCAATTATGTACTAATTAATATTGTGATGACAACTTCATCTAAAAATTTAGTAACTAGATCCTTGTATCACAACAAATTTTTTAAAAGTACTTAAAAATATATATAAATTCGTCATTGAAATATGATAGTGTAATCATTAGAGAAATTAAAGGAAAAAGTGTATCACATTATAATAAATTTTGTAGGAAAAATGTAATAGGAATGCTAATTAAAAATTTAAAAAGGAATGACATAACATTTCCAACCATTAAGAGACAATATATTTATGTTTAAGCAGATGATAATGGATATCGAGATAATGTTATTTATATTTTATTGAAAATTTCTAGAAAGTAATATAACAATTTAATTTTAAAATGTCACTATAACATACTGTAGTTTCCTTTGAAATTATTTTAATATTACAACTCAAATATGACAAATTAAAAAGAAATGTAAGCAGAAGTACATAATTTTACAAAATACCTTTCTAAAGTATGAGAGCAAAAGTATTTGAAAACCAATGGTTTAAAACATTGTTATTCAGGCATTTTCATATTTGTTGATGGAAGAGCCTGCCACTGATTCAAGGAGCTATACTATATAATAGATACCATATGCTACACTGCCAACAATATTGGTGATATTTTAAATTGTTATCAATCATGTATTATTGTTTCAGTAACAATATAATTGTTAAAATTTGGGCAAAACAATTATATGAGTCTGTTTTACTGTTCTCAATATGTGTTTTTTATTATATTTGTCTGATTTGATCACTTTATTATTACTACTTTATTAATAATTTTATGTTTTGTTTAAACTATGTTTTCTTTCTATATATGCTTTTAAAGCTATGAATTATATGTTTTAGCTTGTGATAACAACTCATTTCAAAATATAGATTGTCAGAGAGTGATGTTAACAAGACAGTGAAGTAAGAGATGCTAGGTACTTCATTCCCCCCACAAATAAAAAGAAATATAAATAGTTATTTACAAACTAAAATAGCACAGAGATGGCTTGAAGGCCCATTAAAGAATTTGCAGCAATAGGGTGGGGCAAAAAATGGAGAATATCCACATATGAAGGAAAGCTGGGGGAGATCAGCATACCTGAGATACCGGAAGAAAGGCGGAGGCTGCAGGTATCAGACATGTGGTAAGAACCCCAGGGGTCTGTTCCACAGAAGACACTGACATCTCTGAGGTAGCCAACAGCCATTCCCACCAGATCATTCCAGAGAGGGGCCTAGCTCACACCCTGCCCTTCGACAAGAAATAGTTGCTTTTGAATTACTTTGGGAAAGGAGTTACCACCTCTTCCAATCCCAGGTGTTCCCTGATCAAAAAGCCATATCTGAACCAAGAGCCACAGCTGCCCTGTGAATGCTCACACTTCTAGTTCCGTGCTCTGTGGCTACATTGGGCCCTCCTATATCTCAAACATTACAGCTACTTCCAAAGCAAGCTAACTTGCACTCTGGGCCCAGAGCCTTGCCCTGTTTGCATGTTCCCGTGATCTGGAGAGTTAGGTCTGGCCGCAACCAAAGAGCTACTGTGATTCTACACATACCTGTGCTCCAGTTCCCAGTTCCCCTGCTTGTTTTACATGCAGCAGGGGTGACTGTACCACAGATATCAGTGCCAATACCACTCCACATCCCAAAGATATAGTCCCTTCATGTCTGCCGTGCTTCAGGCCACAGTTTTTAAGAGGAATCCCCTCAGTTGCAGCCTTCCCAGTGAGAGAAAGAGATCAGGAAAACTTTAGCAGCCATTGCCACTGAACACCCACCAACCCTCACCTTCATTGTAGAACCCATTCCACTGAACACTCACCAATCATCACCTTCACACTCCACACTATTGGTTGGTCACTGAGGATCCTTACCATCCTCAACAACACTGACCTTAGCTGACAGTGCTAACAGCATTGCATGGAGGCTACACATCTGGGACTCTCACTGGTACCAGAACTGATAAACTTACCCAGCAAGTGCCCTCACACACCCCCACAGGAGTTTTTCCACAGTGAAACTAGCCTGTCAAGTGTTCAGAGGTGACTGTCCCACCAAATATGCAGACATCAATGTAAGGCAACAAAAAGCAGGAAAACCAAGGTGACGATAACACCACCAAAATACCAAAAATAATCTCTCAGCATCTGACCCAAAAGAACTAAAGATTCATGAATGTTCTGATAAAGAATGTGAAATAATTGTTTTAAGGAAGCTCAGCAAACTTTAGAATATACAGAGAAAACAATTCATTAAATCAGGAAAACAATAAATGGTCAAAATAAAAATTTAACAGAGAGACTGAAATTACAAAAAGAGGAATTAAACAGAAATTCTGGAGCTGAGGCCGAGTGTGGTGGCTCACACTTGTAATCCCAGCACTTTGGGAGGCCGAGGCAGGCGGATCACGTGGTTAGGAGTTTGAGACCAGCCTGGCCAACACAATGAAACCCTGTCTCTACTAAAAATGCAAAAATTAGCTGAGCATGGTGGTAGGCGCCTGTAATCCCACCTATTCAGGAGGCTGAGGCAGGAGAATCACTTGAACCTGGGAGGCAGAGGTGCAGTGAGTCAAGATCATGCCATTGCACTCCAGCCTGGGTGATAGAGCTACACTGCATCTCAAAAAAAAAAAAAAAAAAAAAAAAAAGAAAGAAAAGAGGGAAATTTTGGAGCTGAAAAATATATTGAATGGAATTTAAAACAACAGAGAGAATCAACAGGAGAACTGATCAAGCAGATAAAAGAATGTGTAAGTCCAAGGCAGGTTATTTAAAAATATATAGTCAGAGGAGAATAAAGAATAAAAAGAATGCAGAAAAGCTTATGGAAATTATGAGCCTACTTCAAAATAGTTATTTGAGTTAAAGGAGTTTAGGAAGGAGAAGAGAGAAAGAGACAGCTAGAAAGTTTTTTTAGGGAAATAATAGCCAAATTATTTATAAATCTGGAGAAAGATATAAATATCCAAGTACAGGAAGGTCAAAAGTCCATTTAGATACAAATCAAATAAGAATACACCAAGATATATTATAATGAAACTGGAAAATATCAAAGACAAAGGGTGTATCAAGACATATTATAATGAAACTAGCGAATATCAAAGACAAAGAGGGGGATCCTGATAGAAGGAGAGGGCAAAAACAAGTCACATAATCAGGGAGATTCAATAAGGCTAGCAGGAGATTTCTCAGCAAAAACTTCATAGGTCAGGTGAGAGTAGGGTAATATATTCAAAGTCCTGAAGGGAGAAAAAAACTGCCAACAAAAAGTACTGTTCATGGCAAAGTTGTCCTTTAGAAATGAAGGAGTGATAGCCATGTACGGTGGCTCACATCTGTAATCCCAGCACTTTGGGAGGCTGAGGCAGGCAAACCACTTGGGGTCAGGAGTTTGAGACCAGCCTGCCCAATATGGTGAAACCCCATCTCTACTAAAAATACAAAAATTAGGCATGGTGGCATGTGCCTGTAATCCCATCTACTTGGGAAGCTGAGGTAGGAGACTAGCATGAACCCAGGAGGCAGAGGTTACAGTGAGCCAACATCTTGCCATTGCACTCCAGCCTGGGCAACAAGAGCAAAACTCCATCTCAAAAATAAATAAATAAATAAAGCTAAAAAAAGAAATGAAGGAGACATAATGACTTTTACATATAAACAAAAGCTGTGAGAGTTAATTACCACCAAACATGAAAGAAATGCTAAAGAAAGTTATTCAAACTGAAAAATGGAATGCTAATTAGTAACATGAGCATATGTGAACGTCTAAAATTCACTGGTAATAGTAAAAACACAATCAAATTCAGAATATTCTAATACTATAATGGTGGTATATAAATCACATGTCTTTAGCATGAAGATTAAAAGAAAAAACTATTAAAATAATAGCTACAATAATTTGTTAAGGAATGCATAATATAAAAGACATAAATTGTGATATCAAAAATAGAAAAGCTTGGGTGGGGAGTTAGAGTAAAAGTAAAGAGTTATTTTACATGATCAAAATTAATTTGTTAGCTTAAAATAGGCTATTATAACTAAAAGATGCTTTATGTAAGCCTCATGGTAATCAGAAATCAAAAACCTATACTACATACCAAAAACATAACAAGTATAAAATCAAAGCACACTATGAGAGAGAAAATTACCTAGTCATAAGGGAAGATAACAATTTAGGAATAAAGGATCAAAGTATTTACAAAACAACCAGGAAACAATTAATAGAATGGCAGTAGTAAGTCTTTATCTATCAATTTTCTGAAAAATTGAAGAGGAGTGGATGCTTGGCAAACTCATTTTATGAGGATAGCATTACCCCATTACCAAAGTCAGACAAGGACACTACCAGGTAAAGAAAATTACAGACCAATATCCTTGATCAACATAAGGTGAAAATCCTCGACAACATACTAGCAAACTGAATTCAACAGCACTTTAAAAGAATCATTTCCCACAGTCAGGTCAGATTTATCCCAGGGATGCAAGGATAGTTTCAACATATGCAAATCAACAAATTTACACATGTTATTGACTTACCACATTAACAGAATGAGGACGAAACCATATGATCATCTCGAAGAGATGGAGAGAAGGCATTTGTCAAAATTCAACATCCTTTCATGACAAAGATTCTTAATAAATTAGGCAGAGAAGGTATGTATGTCAACACAATAAATGATACATATGACAAACCCACGGCTCTCATTATACTCAGTGGTGAATGTTGAAAGGTTGTCCTCTAAAATGAGGAAAGGAAAAGGGTGCTCACTCTTATCCACTTCTGTTCAGCATTTTACTGGAAGCCTTATTCAGAGCAAGTAGGCAAGAGAAAGAAATAATAGGCAACCAAATTAGAGAGGAAGATGTTAAATTGTACCTGTTTGCAGATAATGTGTTCTTATATATGGAAAACCCTAAGACTCCACCAAAACTGTTCAAACTAAAAAACAAATTCAGTGAAATTGCAGGATATAAAATCAACATACAAAAATCAGTAGTGTTTCCATATGCTAACAACAAACTACCCAAAGAGAGATAAGAAAGCAATTCCATATATAATAGCTACAAAAAAAATAAAATAAGAATAAATTTCACCAAGGAGAAGAAAGACCTGTATACAGAAAACTATAGAACATTGACGAAAAAAAATTGAAGAAGACACAAATACATGGAACAATATCACATGTCCATGATTTGGAAGAATTAATATTGTTAAAATATTAAAGAGATATCTGTACTTCCATCTTCATTGCAGCATTATTCACAATGCCATGATATGAAATCAGCCTAAGTGTCCAACAAATGGATAAATTGTAAAGGGTATATGGTATATATACACAATGGAATACCATTACGCCTTAGAAAATAAGAAAATCCTGTCATTTGTGACAATATGAATAAAACTGGAGGACATTATGTTAATTATAATAAGCCAGGCACAGAAAGACAAATACTTGAATGATGTCACATGTGGAATTTAAAAAAGCCGATTTCAATGGAAACAGAGAGTAAAATGTACTTAAACCAGTGGCTGGGGATCTGATTGGGAGATGTTTGTCAACAGATTCAAAATTTTAGTTAGATAATAGAAATAAGTTCCAGAGATTTACTGTACAACATGAAGACTATAATTAATAATATACTGTATTCTTGAAAACTAGTAAAAGAGTAGACTTTAAGTGTCCTCATAAATAAGTATGTAAGGAAATGCATATGTTAATTACTTTGATTTAGCCATTCCACAATGTATACATATTTCAAAATTTACATGTTGTAAAGGATGAATATATATAATTTTTATTTGTCAATTAAAATAAATAAATATGAGCTAAAATGTCTAATAAAAAAGACTGTATATATGTGAAAAAGTTCAAAGCAATTTTATTATTAAGAAAAATTATCAGTGTATTAAAGACTTAAATGTAAAACCCAAACTGCAAAATTTGGAAGGTAACTGAGACAATAGCATTCTGGATATAGGAACGGGCAACAATTTCATAATGAAGATGCCAAAAGCAACTGCAAGAAAAGCAAAAATTCACAAATGGGATCTAATTAAACAAAAGAGCTCTGCACACAAAACAAACTGTCAGCAAGTGTGCAGACAATGTACAGAACAGGGGAAATATTTGCAAACTATGCATCTGACAAAGGTCTAATATTCAGCATCTGTTAAGGAACTTTAACATATCTACAAGAAAAAAACTACTCAAATTAAAAAGTGGTCAAAGGGCATGAACAGATACTTTTGATAAGAAGATATACATGCAACCCACAAGCATATGAAAAAAAGTTCAGTATCATTGATCGTTAGAGAAATGCAAATCAAATCTACAATGAAATACTATCTCACACCAGTCAGAATGGCTATTATTAAAAGTCAAAAAATAACAGGTGCTGGCGAGGTTAGAGAAAAAGAAACACTTATACACTATTGGTGGGAGTGTAAATTAGTTCAGCCATTGTGAAAGCAGTGTGGCAATTCCTCAAAGAGCTAAAAACAGAACTACCATTCAACCCAGCAATTCCATTACTTGGATATATGCCCAAATGAATATAAATTGTTCTATTATTATAAAGACATGCATGTGTATGTTCATTACAGCAGTATTTACAATGGAAAAGACATAGAATCAACCTTCCCATCAATGGAAGACTGGATAAGAAAATGTGACACATAGACATCATGGAATACTATGTAGTCATAAAAAGGAATGAAATCGTATCTTTTGCAGGAACATAGACGGAGCTGGAGATCATTATTCTTAGCAAACCAGTGCAGAAACAGACAATCAAATACCACATGTTCTCACTTATAAATTGGAGCTAAATGATAGAAGACATGGACATAAAGAGGGGAATGACAGACACTAGGGCCTACCCGACAGTGAAGGGTGGGAGGAGGGAGAGGATCAAAAAAAAAAAAAAAAAAAAAAATGGGTGCTAGGTTTAATACCTGGGTCATGAAATAACCAGTACAACAATCCTCCATGACACAAGTTTACCTATGTAACAAACTTGCACATGTACCCTTGAACCTAAAATAAAAGTTTTATAAAAAAGAAAATGCTTGAAGTAAAAAAAAGAGAGAGAGAAATCATGAGTACTTAAATTAAGGTGAATGATAACTTTTTATTTGATTTAGTCAATAGGCACTCTTGATGACTTAAATATATGAAAATCAGAAATAGATGCTGTGAAGATCCAAAAAATAATTATGCATCACTGTGCTCAAGGAACTTGTTCTTGAATAGAGTTATATCCTAAATAGGTCCAATTCATCTACTCTTTCCTACAACATGTATGAAAGCATGAAATACAGACCAGGTCACTATCAGAATGAATGCATTCTTAATGATAGAAAGTCACATTTGGATTTCAATATCCAACAATTTTCGACATTCTCAAATGAGCTTTACTGTTTTTCCACATCAGTCACTCCCTTCAAAGGTTATGAAACTGAAAAAAGTGCTGCATTTAGCAAGCTTTGAGTGGTACTGAGTATTCTATATCTCTCAGATTGTCAGACATAAATACCCAATACCTCCCTGGAGGAAGCAAGTAGTTCAGCACTAACTCCAGAGGCAGCATCATGTTCTTACATAGAGAAATGCTTCTGGGCCTACACTCTGACCTTATTCACTTTTTCTAGACCCATCAAAAGTAGCCTCTGAAAAAAAAAAAGGTCAGAGAAAATTTTAAGGAATTCACCAAAAACTAGCAAAATTAATAAATGAGTTCAGCAATGTTGTAAGATTTATATAAAAAATAAATTGTATTTCTGTATACTAGCAATTAATCCAAATCTGAAATTAAAGAGACACTTTTATATAACATTAAAGAGAGTTGAATGCTTAGAAAATATTGTATTTACTGTTAAGGCTAATATGTTTTTTTATTATAAGTTTTGGGGTACATGTGCAGATTGTGCAGGATTGTTACATAGGTATACACATGCCATGGTGGTTTGCTGCATCCATCCCCCATCATCTACGTTAGGTATTTCTCCTAATGCTATCCCCCTCCCCAATCCTCTCACCCTATGCTATCCCTCCCTAGCTCCCCCACCCCCCCCAGCAGGCCTCAGTGTGTGATGTTCCCCTCCCCTGTATCCATGTGTACTCATTGTTAAACACCCACTTATGAGTGAGAAGCATGCTGAATGGGCAAAAACTGGAAGCATTCCCTTTGAAAAATGGCACAAGACAAGGGTGCCCTCTCTCAGCCTCCTATTCAACACAGTATTGGAAGTTCTGGCCAGAGCAATCAGGCAAGAAAAAAAGAAATAAAGGGTATTCAACTAGGAAAAGAGGAAGTCAAATTGTCCCTATTTGCAGATGACATGATTGTATATTTAGAAGACCCCATTGTCTGCAACCCAAAATCTCCTTAAGCTGATAAACTTAGAAAATATTTTAAAAAGTGGTGCAAGACTCGTACACTTAAAACTAAAAAAAAAACAAAAAAAAGTTAAAAGAAATTAAGGATATAAACAAATTGAAAAAATTCCATGCACATGGATCATAAGAGGTGAAATTTTTAAATATGAAAATGTTTCCCAAATTGATCTATGGTTTCAACACACTCTCCATCAAAATCTCAGCAGGCTTTTTGTAAACACTGAAGACTTGATTATAAAAATTCATGTGGAAATGCCAAGGTCCCCTGAATAACCAAAACAATCAAGCAAAAGAAGTTGGAGGACTCACACTCCTCAATTTCAAAACTTACTGCAGAGCTACAGTAATTAAAGTGATGTAGTATTGGCATAAGGACAGACACACAAATAGACAAATGGAATAGAATTGAGATCAGAAATAAACTCATACATATATGGCCAACTGATTTTCTACAACAGTGCCAAGACCATTCCCTAGAGAAAGAATAATCTCTTCAACGAATAGTGCAAGGACAACTAGATATCAACATGCAAATAAATGATAGTTGGATTCTTAACTCAGACCATACACAAAAATTATCTCAAAATGGATTATAGGTATAAATGTAATAAAACCCTTAGAAAATATGTGAGAAAACTTTGTAACCTTGGTTTAAGCAATTGTCTCTTAGTTATGACACCAAAATTACCAGAAATGAAAAAGGAATAGATAAATTGGACTTCATCAAAATTTTAAAACCTTTATACTTCAAAGGATACCACCAAGAAAGTCAAAACATAACCCAGAGTATAGGAGAAAATATTTGCAAATGTTATCTTCGATAAGGATTTGTATTCAGAATATATAAAGAATGCTCGCAACTCAATAATAAATGGAGAAAAAAAGGGCAAAAGATTTGAATAGATGTCTTTTGAAAACAATATATACAGAATAGCCAATAAGAACATGAAAAGATAGTAAATGCCATTGATCGTAGGGAAATGCACAATCAAACAAAAATAAGATACCACTTCACACCCATTAGGAAGGCTATAACAAAAAAGACTGACAATATCATGTGACAGAAGGATACAGATAAATTTGAACACTTGTACATAGCTGGTGCGAATATAAAGTGGTACAGCATCTTGGAAAACAGTCTGGCAGTTCCTCAAAGCGTTAAACAAAGTAAGCATACCATACTTAGTATATAATGAAGTTATATGTGTATATGAAGTACGGTTCTTGAACGGTTGGGGGATTGGAGTTAAGGGGAATGGAATGAAGAGTGATCACTTATATAGATTTTTTTTTCTGGGAGATAAAGATCTCTAAACTTATGGTAATAATTGTGCAACTGTAAGTTTACAGAAAACCATCAAATTATGCATGTTAATTGGTAAATTTTATGACACATTAATAAATTATTTCTCAATAAATATGTTACAAAGGAAAAATTTCCAGTTGTCTATTATCTTCCAGAAGGACCAAAATGAAGTACTTATAGTATATACACTTATGGAAAGTACTGAGTTCAAGAACTATCAAACCAATTACTTTTTATTAATCATGAATTTAAAAGTCTGACATGAATAGACCACCTAGATTCTGGTTATTCAAAATGTGGTCCATGGACCAGTAGTATCACCTGGAAGCTTGTTAGAATTGCAAATACTTCTGCCCAATCCCCAATCTACTCAACTGGAATCTGCATTTCAAACTTGATTCACAGGTAATTCATATGCTCATTAAGTTTGAGAGAACTGGCATAATGCCCAGCCATTGCCCGTAATTCCTTATTCCTCTAATTTTCTCACAGTTTAATCTCACTGTACCTACCTTTTATTCTCAGTTGTATGTCTAGTCTATTAACTCATTACATTAATCTGTCACCCAACTCTGGCTTCACATAATTCTTTTGCAGATTTGGATTCCATGGTGAATGATAAACCACATCTTACTAGCATCATCAACTCTGTTATCTCTTTATCTAACACCTATATATACCTTGCAAACACCAATTTAAGATAAATTCAGAATCTTGCTTTCTCTGTTACTACTCTGGGATTCCTTAGGCTTTACTGAAGAAAAGCAATTTGTGTGCCTGGTGCCTCTAAGAAATTGGCAATCTCTAATGTCGAGTGATGCTTCAGAGCCATTCAGAAATATATTTGTTTTCTATTATCATTTCCAAAAGAGTTAGTTGTAAACCTCACTTATGCCTACTGTCTTTATCAGATAATTCACCTTTGTACCTTCTGCAGAACCTTAGTTTTCAGACTTGAGTTTACCAGAGTCATTTCTTCACCCAAACTATCTGCACTTGCAAACAATAGTAAAGCGGGTCCCCAGCCATTTAAGAGAAGGAATCCATTTTTTCCCCCTGCTTAGGTATTGCTACTAATCAATAGCTATGCTCTTGGTCTCACCTCTTCAAATAACCTCCAAATAACCATCTCCACATTTCTTCAACCTGATCCTCTTTCCTGACTTTTTTCCTGAGGGCTCAGGAAAGGTTTGTGTGTAAAACTTTCTTGTCTTAAAACCAACCAAACTCGCCGAACCCTAAAAACAACAAGTATAATTGCTCTCTTGAGCAGATTATTTACCTTTCCAAAACATTTTCTCATTTGTTTCATAATACAGTCTTATTTCTTGAAACTGCAATATATTCTACCCTAATTCACATTCATCTCTTCATACCCTGCGATCTGACTTTATTTCTCTTGCTCTACTTTTATTGATCTTGCTATAGTAACCAAGGCCTCCCAATTTTTAGTTTCCTTGAAGCCTTTTCTGTCTTTACCTTTCTTGACTTTTCAACAGATATTGACATTGCTTTCCAGATATTTTTTGAAATCTTTAGTCTGCCCTCTTTGTTTTTTGATCACTTTTACCCCTTCTATACCTTCCAAGGATCATGCTCTTCTTTCAACTTCTTAAAAGTTGTTTCTTATGGTTTCATCTTTTAACCTTATTCTAGTCTCTTAGTACTTACCCTTTACATAAAATTTAAACTGTGCACATGGTCTCATCATGATGATGACTTCTAATTTCACGTCTCCATCTCTCGACTTCTGTCATGTTTGAGGGAAGAATGTGACCACAAAATTAAAACTCATAAAAGTTTTATATTCTCAGGTAGGAAAAAGATCGAGAAAACATAATACCATCATAAATTTCTCTTGAGAAAAACAAAAACACTTCTAAGGGATGAGTTAGTATAAAAACAATGAAAAAGATAATGCATTTTAAAAGAAAATTTGGCTGGCTTTAAAATTATTCATAAATAGAATTAAGTTTAATTATATGTTGAAAATGTATATCTAAACTAAATATAATAAAGAGTTGTAATTTCTAGAGGAAAATGTTCATAATGTACAAGAATAAAATTTAATACTAACAAATTGAATTAAATCATCACAATACTTTGAAGAAAAACAGTCCAAAGAAGTAACCAAATAATACTTTGGAAAATTAGAAAAAATGTAAAATTTAGGCTTCTTGGTAAGTAAAGACAATGACAGTATTACATGTCTGAAGTGATATTATAGAGCTAAATGTATAACAAACTTCATATAATACTTAATGTATCTAAATGTTTTCATTATTGAACAGTAAAATGGCAATAATTTAATAATGCATTCAACTCTAAAAATTAATTTAAAAAATTTCAGATATACAAAAGAATCTCAGAAATAAAATTAACAAAGACAAAAGCAGGAAACCATAAGACGAATTTTTAAATTAGTAGTAGAATGCATTTTTTGCCAGTCTACTCCAGGGGTAAAATGAGAGAAACCAAAGATGTGCAAAAGTCTAAAATATATATTTATAAATAAAATTTTTTTATTGTAAGAGACTTTCTATTCAAGATGATGGACAAGTGCGTGCATTTGCTTTCACCTCCTTGTCAAAAAAAAACAAAAAGTACACAACCTAGTACAGAAGTTACAAAAAATGCTGGGAAATACATATAGCATGGAAGATATACATAAATTGTAGACTCCAAAATTTTCTTGTGTTCTTTTGTGGTGTGTGCACATGTGTGTGATATTATTTGGCTGTGTGTCCCTAACCAAATTCCACATTGAATTGTTATGATCCCCATGTGTTATGGGAGGGACCCATTGGGAGGTAATTGAATCATGGGGGGTGGGTTTTCCTGTGATGTTCTTGTGATAGTGAATAAGTCTCATGAAGATCTGATGGTTTTATAAAGAAAAGTGTCCTGCACATGTGCTTGCCTGCCCGCCAGGTAAGATGTGCCTTTGCTCCCTCCTGCACTCTTCCGTCATGACTGCTGAGGCCTCCCCCAGCCATGTGAAACTGTGAATCCATTAAACCTCTTTTTCTTTATAAATTACCTAGCCTCAGGTATGTCTTTATTAGCAGCATGAGAACAGACTAACACAGTAAATTGGTATCAGGTAGTGGGTTACTGCTATAAATGTAGAAGGGACTGGAACTGGGGTAAAGGCAGAGGTTGAAACAGTTTGGAGAGCTCCAAAGAAGATAGTAAAATGTGAGAAACTTTGGAACTTCCTAGAGACTTGGAGGGTTCAGAAGAAGACAGGAAGATGTGGGAAAGTTTGGAACTTAGAGACTTGTTGAATGGCTTTAACCAAAATGTTGACAGTGATATGGACAATAAGGTCCAGGTTGAGTTGGTCTCAGATGGAGATAAGGAACTTGTTGGGAACTGGGAGTAAAGGTCACTCCTGCTATACAAAGAGACTGGTAGCATTTTGCCCCCTATACCAGAGATCTGTGTAACTTTGAACTTAGAGAGATGATTTAGGGTATCTGGGGAAGAAATTTCTAAGTGGCAAAGCATTTCAAGAGGAAGTGGAGCATAAAACTTTGGAAAATTTGGAGCCTAAGGATGCAATAGAAAAGAAAAATCCACTTTCTGGAGAAGAAATTCAAGGAGTCAAAATACTAATTATGACAACAATAGGGAAGAAGTCTCCAGGGCATGTCAGAGATCTTTGCAGCAGCCCCTTCTCTATCGCAGGCCTGGAGGCCTGGGAGGAAAAAATTGGTTTCCTAGGCCAGTCCCAGGACTTCCTTGTTGTGTGTAGCCTAGGGACTTGGTGCCCTGCATCCCAGCAGCTCCAGACATGGCTAAAGGGGCCATGAGTACAGCTCAGGCTGTAGTTTCAAAGGGTGCAAGCCCCAGGCCTTGGCGTCTTCCATATGGTGTTGAGTTTGCAGGTGCACAGAGTCAAGAATTGAGGTTTGGGAACCTCTGCCTAGATTTCAGAAGATGTTTGGAAATGCCTGGATATTCAGGCTGAAGTTTGCTGCCAGGGCAGGGCCCTCGTGGAGGACCTCTGCTAGGGCAGTGTAGAAGGAAAATGTGGAGTTGGAGCCCCCCACACAGAGCCCCCCACTGGAGCACTGTCTAGTAGAGCTGTGAGAAGAAGGCCACCATCCTCCAGATCCCAGAATTGTAGATCCACAGACAGCTTGTATCATGCACCTGGAAAAGCCACAGCCACTCAATGCCAGCCCATAAAAGCAGCCAGGAGGGAGGGCTGTACCCTGCAAAGCCACAGGAGCAGAGTTTCCCAAGGCCATAGGAGCCCACCTCTTGCATCAGCATGACTTGGCTATAAGACCTGGAGTCAAAGATCATTTTGGAACTTTAAGGCTTAATGACTGCCCTACTGGATTTTGTATTTGCAT
Organism: Ateles fusciceps; assembly: GCA_036589455.1. Classification (NCBI taxonomy): domain Eukaryota; kingdom Metazoa; phylum Chordata; class Mammalia; order Primates; family Atelidae; genus Ateles; species Ateles fusciceps. Next base: position 380,559 of record JAZHEH010001172.1, on the reverse strand, counting down.
GGGCCCTGTAGTGCCTTCATTTTGGTCATTTTCTCCCATTTGTAACTGGTGTATTTTACCCAATGCCTGTACTACCGTTGTATCTAGGAAGTAACTAACTTGCTTTTGATTTTACAGGCTGATAGGCAGAAGGGTCTTGTCTTATCTAGATGAAACTTTGAATTGTGGACTTTTGAGTTAATGCTGAAATGAGTTAAGACTTTGGGGGACTGTTGAGAAGGTGGGACTGGTTTTGAAATGTGAGGACATGCAGATTTTGGAGAGGCCAGGGGTGGAATGATATGGTTTGGCTATGGGTCCCACCCCAAATCTTACCTTGAATTGTAATAATCCCCCATGTGTCATGGGAGGGACCCAGTGGGAGGTAATTGAATCATGAGGGTGGGTTTTTCCCATGCTGTTCTCTTGATAGTGAATAAGTCTTATGAGATTTGATGGTTTTATAAAGGGGAGTGCCCTGCAAATGCACTTGCCTGTTACCATGTAAGATGTGTCTTTGCTCCTCTTTCACTTACCGCCATGGTTGATTTGTCTTAGCAGCATCAGGGGTGTGTGTGTGTGTGTGTGTGTGTGTGTGTGTGTCTGTGTGTGTGTAAGAACACAATATATTATCTGTCCTCTTAACATATTTTAGTGTAATTTTTATATAAAATAACTTCAAAAAAGCTAAAAATTGTTATAGATTTATAAAAGTGACAAATGTAAAGGAAAGCAGGGATCTGATAAATTTCTGGAGGGGGAGGACGCATAGGGGATTATAATAATTAATAAGCATTTCTGAGGAGCACGAAAGTTCAGAGTACACAGAAATTGTCAATAGTGGAAGGGGATTCACACAGCAGGGCTGGGATGAAGGACACAAATTGAGTGATAGGAAAAATTATCTGTGAAAGATACACAGATCAGCCTTCCCTGACCTCGTACCAAGCAGAGTTTCCTACTCCCTTACACTCAAATCACCCATTTGAAGACAAAAAATACTCTACAATAAACTGAGATTTATAGCCTAGCTAGCTTCTAGAAGAGATCTGGTACCCTAAACCTAGATCCTTTTTATTTTAGTTTGGAGGTAGGAATGGGATATTGGCACTTAAAAATTCCTTAGCAAAGACTAAATAAAGTGCATAGGACCCCCTGTGGAGATGAGTTACTGGATTAGAGAGGACCTAGAATGATTTTATTGCCTGCTTTTTTGTTTCTCAGAAGAGAGCTGCCAATTGTCCCTAGGAGCCAGTTTAAGCACTATATCCTGGAACCTGCAAACTAGTGGGAAAGACAAAGAATATCCAAATTAATAAACACAAAATAGCCAAGTGCTATTGAAATCCTAAAGATAAAGCATGAGAAAGAAATTGAAGGGAAGTGCAATAGAAATGAGAATGCCAGGAAAAGCCACTTTCTAAACAAGTAACCAGAGTAAAAAATAAAAGCTAATCATGGATTTATAGACTTAGATCATCTAGATTAAAAAAATAAGAGCAAATAAAAAAACATCCATTTACTTTTGATTTTTTTTGAAATGGTGTGTTAAAAGTTTTAAATTATTATTATTTTAGAAAACATTAATGTCTGACTATTGATTCATTTTATTAAGTCATCTGGGCAAAGTATCAAGCTTTTCCTATATAATCTCCCAGACCTCATTGTTTAACCCAGGGTCTGAGTAAGGACATTTTGGGTGAAAGGAACATGAAAGAAAGCAAAACAGTATCATAATTCTGTTATTATTTTGTTTATCTATATGCTTATTGTTATTTCTACCATATTTCTTATTTATAATAAAGAACACATTCTTGTTTTTCCTCTATTTTGGCCTTCCATTTATTTTTCTTCCACATTACTTACTTTTATTGGATTTTTTCATTGCTTTACTAGTATTGAATTTAGTCATTCTGTTTCTAGTCTTTCCATAAGTTACATATAATTTTTGCAAATGAATACCTTAAAATATATCAGAAGATATAATAGATGCTATTACATATTATAGAATATACTGATAAATAATTATATATAAACATGTAAAGATATATGTGTATTTGCATTTGTGTAGTATATGTATATTACACAAATATAACTTGCGTGTAGTATACATATAACTTTGTGTAGTATACATATGCCACGCAAACACAATTGTGTAATATACAGGATACTCTGCATACTATACTTGTAGTATACTATACTTGTGTAGTCTACTTGTAGTAGAGTATATCTGTTTTGTGTATAGTGTGTGTTTGTGTGTGTGTGTGGCTGGGGGGGTGTGTGTATTCAGAGGAAAGAAAATTTCCTTCTGAAAGTTTTAGACTTTGATTTTTTCATAGATCCATCCTGTAGAGATGAGAACAACTAAATATCAGGAGGTACAAGGCATCAGGGATTTTGTACACAAGCTGGAAGACATCAGGCTCTTCTTACACAATGTCTCAGGTATGAGCCTTTAAGCCAGGGGCTAAATAGGGGCATTTTGGGTAAAACAAACATGTAAGGAAGCAAAACAGTGAGTACTATTAGTCGATATGTAATATTAGGATTCCTAGTATTGTTGGCAAAATGGAACTGAATTTTTAAGTCTGGTTTGACATGTATACTTAAGTTTTCATGTTTGTTTGTATATGAAACACGCACATTCAGTTAAAAACCAAAATCTACAGACATCTGATTTTTTCTACTAGATACCAAGAAGTCATTTTATTACATTTTCTGTCATTTTTATTTGTATGTCTTTTATTTATTTCTCTTGCCTGATTGCTCTGGCTAGGACTTGCAGCACTATGTTGAATTGGAGTGGCGAGAGTGAGCATTCTTGTCTTGTTCCATTTCTCAGTGGAATGTTTCCAGTTTTTGCCCATTCAGTATGATGCTGCCTGTGGGTTTATCATAAATGGCTCTTTTTTTATTTTGAAATATGTTCCTTTGACATCTGATTTGTTGAGGGTTTTGTTCATGAAGGGATGTAGGATTTTACTGAAGGTTTTCCCGCATCTAATGAGATGATCATCTGGTTTTGTTTTTAAAATTCTGTCTATGTTGTGAATCACATTTATTGATGTGCATATTTTGAACCAGATTTGCAAGGAATGAAGCCTACTTGATGATGAATTGACTTTTTAATGTGCTGATTAATTCAGTTTGCTAGCATTTTGTTGAGGAGCTGCTCCACACCCAGGAAGATCTGCTGGCATTCAGAGCACCTTCTCATGTGGATCGGCAGCCTGAGTGTCCCTGCTTTTCCTGTGCAGAGATCGTGGCGCAGCAGGGCCTTTTCCACTGCACACTCAGGCAGATCTTCAGGTATGTGAGACCACCATTTTACTAGATTAGGAGTTTGACCACTGCCCATTCTGTGCAAAGAACTTGGGGCCAAGGAGGTTTCCCAGCTCCACGCCCAAGACACCACTAGGAGATAATTATTGTGCATTTCACTGATTTCTCATAAGGGTGAGCACTAGCAATATGTTTATTGGCTATTTGCAAATTGTTATTTTGTAATTTTCATTGTATTAGCTTTTTCCCATATGTGTACTGCCGTTTATTGATTTAAACAAGTTTTGAGAATGTTGTGGAGAATGACCATATTTGCCTTTTATATTTGTTACAAATAATTTTTTTCACTCATTTTCTTGCCCTTTAATTTAATTAAGGTTATCTTTTGTTGTGCGAAAATGTTGTTTCTATTATTTTCAGAATGTTAAGTCTGTTTAATTTCATGAATATTATTTTCCTTCCTCTCTCTCTCTACATCCCTTCCTCTCTTTTCCTTCTTTCTTTTTGCTTAGTTGTGATTTCCTTAAGAGGCTATTTACAGAATATCATAAAATATTTTAATTCTATAATAATTTATATAACTTTGTCCTTTATATTTAAATAATTTATCAGCAACATAGCTTGGTAAAAATATGAATTATGTTTATTACTTATTGATTTTTTTAAAAGTCCATTAAATGAAAACATCATTTATGTTTCCTCTAACATCATTTAATCTATTTTGTGTATAACACTTTCTTATTTACTTGAAATGCACCTCTAGCATAAATTGAATTCATGTATATATGAATATATATTCATATATACATATCCCTATATTCATATATATATGTCCATATATAGACCTATATATTTGTATACTTCTTTTTCTGGATTCCCTCTCCTGCTTTATCAACTTTTTTTCTTTCTACACTAATTCCACATTTTTAAAATTACTATAACTTTATAAAGTATTTTGGTTTGAAAATAGAGCTAGTTTTTTTATTGTTATTTTAAAAGTGTTTCTTGACACTTCTCATGTATTTTTCCTACTTCCATATGAACATTAAGCTTGTAGGAACATGTGAAAAAAAAAAAAAAAAAAATGCTCAATATCACTAACCATCAGAGAGCTGCAAATCAAAACCACAATGAGATAGCTCTCACATTAGTCAACATAAATTATTATTAAAAAGTAAAAAAAAAAAAAAATAGCAAATGTTGGCAAGGTATGTGGAGAAAAAGAGAACATTATACACTGTTAGTGGGAATGTAAATCATATGGTTTGGTTGTGCCCCACCCAAATCTCATCTCAAATTTGGTTATGCCCCCACCCAAATCTCATCTCAAATTTGGTTATGCCCCAACCCAAATCTCATCTCAAATTGTAATTCCCATATGTGGGAGGGACCTGGTGGGGGGGTGATTGGATTATGGAGGTGATTTCCTCCATGCTGTCTCATGATAGTGAGGGACTTCTCAGGAGACCTGATGGTTTATAAATGGAAGTTTTCCCTACTCTCTCTCTCTCTCTCCTCTCACCTTGCAGAGGTGCCTGTTTCCCCTTCCTTCTTCCGTGATTGTAAATTTCCTGAGGCTCCCCAGCCATGCAGAACTGTGAGTCAATTAAACCTCTTTTGTTTACAAATTACCCAGTCTCAGATATTTCTTTATAGCAGTTTGAAAATGGACTAATACAGTAAATTAGTTGAGCCTCTGTGGAAAGTGGTTTGGAGAGCTCTCAGAAAGAACTAAAAATAGAACTACTGTTAGACCCAACAATCTAATTACTAAGTATATACCCAAAGGAAAAGAAATCATTCTACTAAAAAGACACCCACACTTGTATGTTTATTGCAACACTATTCACAATACTCGAAGATATGGAATCAACTTCCGTGTCCATGAGTGGTGCATTGGATAGAAAAAACTATGACACATATACACCATAAGAGATACTACATAGTCACAAAATATAATGAATTGTCCTTTGCAGCAACATGAATAGAGCTGGAGGCCATTATCTTAAGTGAATTAATGCAGGAACAGAAGACCAACTAGTGTATGTTCTCACTTATAAGTGGGAGCTAAAAACTGCAAACACAAATATGAGAAACAATATCCATGGGATTTCAAAAGGATGGAGGGGGGGGCATGGGGCAAGGACTGAAAAATTACCTATTGGGTACTATGTTCACTATTTTGGTGATAGGATCATATGTCCCCCATGAATCTGAAAATTTTTTAAGAATTAACCTCCCTTTGCAAAAACAAAAATATCAATCTTGGTGAGATTTTTCCATAATAATCTTGGTATATTTAATTAAAGTTACATTAAAGCCATAGATGATTTTAGAGATAATATATATCTATATAAAATTTATAAATTTTACTAAAAAAATTATATACTTAAAAACTATGAACATGAATAGAAAAGATACAACCAATAGATTATATTAGTCTTTCACATTTTTTCTCAATTATATGCATTGCTAATTCCTACCTCCTGTTATGCCCATTGAAGCTGAAAACAACATGGATGATTTAGGGTTAGCTTATGTTGGAACTGAGCTTATTACAGCTTAACTAACATAACAAAACAAAACCAGGAAATCCATAGGAACGATCCTGAAAGTAAAATGATGTAAGCTGTTGAAGACTGTTGACTTTAGCCAGGGAAACTTCATGCCAGAATGAAATAAAATTTTACAGGACCTTCTAAGTTATCTACTTTGAATATAGCACTCCCGACATTTGAATGCAGCCCTAATATGTCAGTGATTTTGAGTCCTTCTATTTTGATTCTCCTTAACTCTCATTTCCCAAAGCTACCTTTTTCTCTCTGCCAAATACAAGATATTTTTTTCTCATATATTTTAAGCAAACTTTTATTTTGAGACAATTTTATGTCACATGTAGATATGAGAAACATACAGAAAGAGCCTGTGCATCCTTCACCAAGTTTCCCCAATGGTAAGTGACATATTGCAAGCAATCACACATATCACAGCCTGAAACCTGGCAGTAATACAATACAATGATCTTCTTCAGTTTCCCCAGTTTTACTTGTATTGGTATATTATGTGAGCATATGTGTGATGTATCCTACTACCCATTCTCTTTTTCTACTTAAGATTTAAGCATATGAGTATTTTATCTGAATCATATATACAGTTACAATTGGTTTAAAAGTTTTGCTGTGGATGTGATGTACTTTATGGCCTAGCATGGTTTGTAACAGAGTTTAAATTAATTTAATATATATTACTAATATAAATGTATTATGGAAATTAAATGCTAGACTGTGGATTTGTGATATGTGAACTCAATTGAACCAAGAAAGATTGTTTATTTGTGAGAAAGGGGTTAGTTTTTATCTATTGGTTTTATTTTGTTAGTATGCAGTCTAGGTGATGGCATAGCCAAATGAGTCTCTGCTTTCATATTATTCCAGCAACACATATATAATTACTGCTACAGAAAAATTACACAGGGGCGATGTTTAGTAATCTTTGTCTGGATGGGAAACAAAAGCATAAATCTAGCTCTAGATGGAAAAAGCAGAATACAAGATTGCTTTAGAATAAATAAGGTAAATGTTGATTAATTTACCTATAGCTACATTTTTCTTCAATGGAATTCTATTTGGGTGGTGTGCCCATCTTTGTTTAAACTCATTGTTTCATCTTGTCATAACTATTAGTTATTTACACACTGTCATTTGTACTTAAAAATAAAGTCCTTGCTTAAAAGGACAAGCTCTAATTTCTCTTCTTTATTTTGAAGTCATTATGTGGGTTTTACTTTATCTAATTATGCTTGGTTCATCATAAGAGGTTATCCTCAAAATGTACAAATAGAATTAGAAGAGAGTTTCTTCAAGAACAAATAAAAATGGGAAGAATGAAAACATTATAACTAGGAAAAACATATTCTGCCTTCACTGTAGTATTTTTTTATTGTTTATCATTGTTGTGCTAGTATCATTACTATTGTCATTATCTTGCATGGTCATCACGTTGCTTTTATTTGATTTTTTTCCCCCAGGAGTTGTGGACTACTACGAAATTCTTAGGTATGTTTGAGTTGTGGTGCATTTCTGGGCACAATATATTCTGATTTTTGGTAGCTATTTGACAGATAAAATAGAGACAATGGACAAAGGGCAGAGAATAATACAGGTGAGTGAGATTCCCATGGTTGATAAGATAAAGGCAAAACAAAGGAGTCCAGACAGGCTGCATAGGACTCAGAGTATGTCTTCTGGAATGACTTTCTAAGCCCAAAGAGCTGATGAATTTTTGCTATTGTTAAATTTCCAAAGCAACCAGTAAAGAGACAATCATCAGTATCCTCATCATTCTTTTTATGTTCACCACAAAATCTAATGTAGAGCAGAGTTAATTGAAAGAGGGGATCCATGAATAAATTATAATTAACATTTCCTTGAGCATAGCTTCTCTACCCAGAAATATGTTCAAGTTAAACATTTTATTTATGCCATTGTAGACTTAGTGACAATTGCTATTAAATCAGTAAATTAAATTAAACTTTATTAACTTTTGTTTTTATATCTATACATGAGATGATACCATATAAGCTGATATTAAGATGATTTTACTAGATGGAGAGAGGAGACAGAAAAACAAATTCCAGGTAGAGGGAACATTATTAGCAAAGGCATATATGCATAAATATGCATATTAAATATGACTCAATGTATAGCCAGAACAATGTGTACATTACTAAAAAATGATCATCATAAATAATTTGATTTGAGATAAAGAGGGCTTTGGACGTTGAAATTATTTATAATATTAACATCATCAAGGACATTATGAAGATTTTCTTTTTCTATTTAGTACTCTTTTTGTGCCTTTCCTTTTCCTTTTTCTAGACTATGAAATGTAATCTTGTGCTCAGCTTTTCACTCAGGTTCCCTCTGTCAAAAGCCCTAATACGCATTTCGTGATAAACCATAAATGTTTCTTTTGGAATTCTTATATTAGGAATTTTTACAAAGGCAGATATGAGTTATTAATGAAACTCAAATTGGGTATAACTAGGTGTAATCCTAAGTGAGGCAGTGTTGGAAATCAGAAGAGCTTGATTAACCTATTGGAGAAATCCAGAGTTTAAAGTCTAGAGGCATGTTTATATCTTACTTTGGAGGATGGAACTTCTGAAGGGATTTTCTCTCTTTTTTTTTTTTATTGCATTTTAGGTTTGGGGGTTTTCTCTCTTTTACAATTTGAATTATCTCTCTGCAGTTCACATCTTAAAGCTATATAGATACTACTATTGATGACCAAATTGCTAAGATGAATTATCTGCTAGTTAGAAAAAACAAGACTATAAAAGATACCCAATTATGAAAAGGTTGAGGGCTGTAATAATGGAAATAAACCAAATTCTATATAAACCTTTCAGCAGGGATAGTCAGCAGAAAAAAAATATCTCTGCAATTGGCCTATAAAAATGACTTGCGTTTCTCATGGAGTAAGCTATCTCTTGATCCAAGCAAATGTTGAGTGCTGCAAAGTGGAAATCCAATGCTTTTTCCTCCCCCACATATACACAGAAGAGCAAAATAAAAATGAAGAATAATAGAGAAGAGAAGCCAAAACTGGTATATTTCAGTTTGCTTAAAAAATTGAAGTTTGAGATTAAGAATGTGCAGCAAGAGGTAAGATGCTCAGAATAAGACAGAGAATTCAGTTACCATGGCAAATATCTCACTTTATCCGCAATTCATCATCCATCCCCACAAGGATGCCCCAAATAAATCTTTTTTCCCTTTTCTGTGGGAAGAACATTGTACTCTGCTTCAGGTAAATGGGTGGAGTAAAGAACAGGGACAGAGTCCATATGGTTTTTACCTCATAAATCAGGTAAATAGCAGTGTTTCCTTCAACAATAACCAGGTACTTCATACCAGGCTAAATTTCCTAGGGGTTGGTGAATACAATTGTACACAAGACAAAGTTCTTGCCTTCATGGAACTTGTATTCTAACGGAAGAGGAGACCAAACATTAAATCATCAAATGAACATACATTGTTTAAAATATAATTAATCATTCAGGTAATGATGAGTACTATGAAATAATTTCAGTCAATAAGATGCAATAGCTATGAGTGGATATTGCTCCTAAATTAAATTGAATCCTTATGAAGAAACCACTCATAGGATTACAGGTCAGGAAGAAACATGATGTGAGTTCCTACTTTTGTTTTTAACACAAACAAGTCAGCAATCTAGATTGACAGCAGCAACAGTAGCATAAGCTTTCTTTTCTCCTTCCCTACAGGAGCATCTGGGATAATTTCTGGATAATTAGGGTCTTACTGAGGTTGAGAAAGGGCCTAATTCTCTAAAGTGCTTTTTAATATTTTTATATAAAGGGTTTCCTCATTGTTTTGGAAGAATTTACACTGATAATTTAAGTGATTATGTCCAGGAGAATGATTATAAACTCGAGGCTTTCTGGATTTCTACACCAAATTCAGACTCAACAGGGATACATCTTCAGCAAAGGAAAGAAAACCAAATCAGGACAGCAGTGTTCATGAAAGATATCTCTGGCTTCAGAATTTCAGTATTTTATAAAGACTGTTTCCCCCACACAAACCCCTAATTTGGAGTTGGTATACTTAATCTGTATGATTATGGTACTCTTTAAGTTAGATGCTCACAATAATGAGTTATTTCTCACTTAGCCTTTATCTTGACCCCTTCCCCTTTTACCTTGAATGAAAGTCTTGTATGACTTTTCTATATGTCCCAGCATATCTGTTGGATTACCTATTTTAGCTTACCTAGGATAAGGTTTTGCAACAAAGAGATGAAGGATTGAGGCTTGGCTACCGGTAAAGGTCAGCCAAGAACATAAGGTGCATCTTAATTAGACACTATCACAGACTGTTCCATCTTCTTCCCCTTCTTAAATTCATCATCTGTTTCCTTTTATAAATACTTATTGAATGTCTATGAGTGCTACTTATGGAGCTGGAACTTAAGAAAATCATGTGTTTCCTTGTGAAAGTCATACTTGGATAACAAAATAATTTTATGTAGCTGAGACCAAGAGGTAAACATTCATTTTAAATAATTATACAAATTACCAGGAAACAAACACTCAAAATGACTAGCATTTACTCTCAACACAGAAATGGTGAAATAGCTAACTTCAGTAGTCACAGAAAATCAAAGATTAAACATATATTATTGCATACAGTAGTAATTTTAAATAAGCTTTCTGCCTGTTAGAGGCTGTGGCCTGTTTCTCAGCTATGAATGATATGGCCAATTAAAAAATAATATACTCTACATCAAGGATAACAAATTATTAAGACTTTACTGAGTATTGCTTTATCAGTAACTATGTAGAATCATAAATCGTCATTACCCATCACACAATACCGTTCAAGAACACTAGTAACCTTCCCTGAGAGCTCCATGAAAAATTTCCTCTTTATAATTAACTCTCATTAGAAGGTTGCAGTTTTTTTCAGAATGACCACCAATGACACAAATGCAGCTGAAAACAGCTGAGACACAGGTGTTTCATATTTGGTTTGTTGGTAATAGTTCATCATGCATGAAGTGACTAAATCATTTTCTACACTACTCATTTTGTTACATTAAATGTAGAAATATGATTACATTTTTTATTTCTAAGTTTTAATCAGAAATATCAAACAGATTTTTTTTTCTGCTGGAATAACAAAATCTGTTATAATGTTTCAATAAATAATGTTTTACATTAACATTTAAAATACCCATATTAGAACATACCAAAGGGGAACACAAGTTGCCTTGACAGGGCCTCCATTGGTCAAACTGGGACAATTTGAACATCAGAAATAATAATACTGTTAATGGTTTATATTATATTGAATAGAAAAAGAATTCCTGAAGATCCTCAGCCAGTGTCTTCTTATTATGCCTCTCTTGCCTTTTCTTAGGGAAATTTAATAAAAGAAAGAAAAAGTCTCTTAAGTTCGGACCTATGCTAGAGTTATATTTCTGAGGAGCATCTGAGAGAAATGTGAATTTTTATCCCTTTTTCTGAGTGACTTATTATTTTTGGCTGCCAGCTCTCTTCACTTCTTATAGGTTGATGCCTTTGCCTGCCTCTTGTCTCTTCATTCTCTGATCCCCTCCCCCATAGCCATGATTGGGATTGTGAATGTCAGTCACTGATATTTCTGAGTTGAAATGGTGGCATGGTGGGTTATTAACTGCTTTGTTCAAGAACTATCTGCAATTACATTCAAAGGGTTTACCCTTTTGGACTCAAATTTAAATCCAAAATTGGATTTACCAATTAAATTTAAAGGGAGCTGAGTGAGGTGGTGTGTGCCAGTAGCTCTGGCTACTTGGGAGGCTGAGCCCATGAGTTTGAGGGCAAACACTGTTGGAGAAGCTGTTCAGACAGCAAGAGAAGGGGCCTCCAGAAGAAGCAGAGATGTTTTGCTCACAGATCATTGCCATGGGTCTTCCCCTTCCTTTTTAGTGATTGCTTCAGCGAACTGGGTAATCAGAATGCCCAGATGAGTGCAGCTTCATTTGATGATTTGAACAAAACTTTGTATAGAAGCTTATATCAAGATATAAAGATCATGGATGCTTGTAGAGATACAATGAACTACAAATGAACATTTGAGGTCAGCCATCTATCAGACATAGTCAACAAATAACGTGGATGGAATTTGGCTAGTCTCTTCTGTACACAGAAAATGATTATTGATGAAATAAGACATCAGCCCATCCCATGTGCTCCTTAACTATGAACAAGAAACAATGTCTGAAAGCATGAGGAACATTTATGCAAGATGGATAATGGTAGAAGATGCATTAAATATTTAATCCAGCCAGAATGCCAAGTTAAGATTCAGCTTGGATTTAAAAACAAAAACATTGTTTTTCAAGGCCTCAGAGTATAAGTTCTGTGTATTACAGGAAAACTTCTATGCCTAGTTGGATGAAGAACAACCTTGCTTTCTTTTTCTGAATGTGCTATGACCTTGGCAAGATCAACTTTATACTTGGCCTGCAGTTTGTCAACCCACATACTCACTGGATTATTCAGAAGGACAGTTTCCTAGGCAAGTCCCATCCATGTGGTCACCATCCAAACCTCCCTATGAGGTACACAGACTCAAGGATGCTGAACAGAATCTCAACCTGCTGTTTTGGAAACTCAAAAAAAACCTATCAGATGCCATCCAGCAGGAAATTGTTGACATGAAGTCTGAGGGATAGGCCACTGTAATTCAGCATCTGGAACAGACCATTGAGGATCTGAGGACCAAATAGCTGAACTAGAGAGGCAGTGTCCTACCCTGAACACAGAGGTGGCCAGTGGTCATCAAGGGCCTCAGAAGATGTCTCGAAGCTCTCAGTTAGAAAAAAAAGAAGTACAGCATCAAAGGATTTTAGAGGCAAAATTAATACACTTCCCCGACAGAAGAGGTTGGGGTACTTACACTGCCTCCTGTGGACCACTGCTGGGGGGTCCTCCTCCCCCTCCCTGGGGCTGAAAGTGGAACTCAGACAAAACTACGTTCAGCAATTTCTTTGAATGTGTCTCCAAGGCAAATATCAGTCCAGCTCAACAGCCATCAGTCCACACAGAGCATCTCACAGCCTCCACCACCTCCATCCCTCTGTGGTCTGATGGTCAAGGACAGCCTGGGTCACAGCCGCACCATACTTCTATTTCTACTGAGTTTCACACCAGCCATGAACACCTCTGTTTTCTCCGCCTTTGAAAACAGCTGTAACAACCCATCCCCCCAACACCTCTGCCTTGCACAGAGTCCTCCAGCTCCATGCCTGGCCTGGGCATGGTGCCTCCCCCCACTTTCCCCTCTCCCTACATAAAAATGCCTACTCTGCACAGTACAGCCATTCTCCCACCTCCTCCTCTGCTGGGTGCAGAAATGTTGCCACTCCTTCCCCCTCCTCTACTCAGAGTGGGAATACCTCCTCCACTTCCTCTACCTGGAGTGGGAATACCTCGCTGCTCTCCACTTCCCGCAGTGGGCATACCGCCTCCTTCCCTTCTTCCCAGAGCTGGAATACCCCCTCTGCCCCCTCTACCTAAAGCAGGATACCTCTCTCTACCCCAACTGCCCCCTCTACCCAGAGCAGGGATACCTCCCCCCCCCAACTTCCAGGAGCAGGAATACCTCCTCCCGCCCTCTCTACCCCTTCTACCTGGAGTGGGAATAACCCCTCCGCCCCCCTCTACCTGAAACGGGAACACCCCTCCTCCACCCCCAACTTCCCAGAGCTGGAATACCTCCTCTGCCCACTCTACCTGGAGTGGGAAGTACTCCTCTGCTCCCTCTACCTGGTGTTGGGATTTCCCCACCTCCTCCCTTGTCTGTATGGGTATTCCACCTGCTCCAGCTCCCCCCTCCCCCTCCACGTGGCACAGAAATCCCCCCACCCACTCTGCTTCCTGCATTAAGCCCTCCACTCCTCCCAAAAGTTGGGAGGAATACTTTACCAACACTACTGGTGTGTGGATTTCTTCCTCCTCCATTGCCAAATGGCTTGCTTGAATTAGGGATGAATCAGGACAAAGGGAGTAGGAAGCAGCCCATGGAGCCTTGTCTAACAATGAAGCCTCTTTACTGGACAAGAATTCGACTACATAGTAAAATAGACTCCAGTGCTTCACTTATTTTAGGAAAAAATTGAAGAGCCATCTATAGATTGTCATGAATATGAGCAATTATTTTTTTAAACTGCTGTAAAGGAGAGAAAGAAACCTATCTCTGACACAATCTCAAAGACAAAAGCTAAACAATGCTAAAAGCATGAGCACACTCTGTGGATGGAGCCAGAAATCAAATCTTGTCTCTATGAAAGGGCCAGAAAGAAACATCATGTCATTGGCCAGAGAGCAGGGAGTGAAGCAAAATGCCTGAATACTGAATGACCATTTACTGAATCATTAAAAGTTTATTATGTGATTCTCTTCAATAAACATATGCTAGGTGATACAAAATTAAGAAAAAAAAGGAATTCCTGAGTCAACAGTAATACTCAAAACAAAATAAGAAAAAGGAAAGCTCTTCATTGCAGAAACTTGCTATCTAATAAAATAAAATCACCAATGTCATTTGCAACCAATAATATAATTATTGATTTAGTCAAGCATCATCAACAGATACTAAAACCACTAGGTGAAGTATAGTAGGAGGCCAAAATAGTAATATATTCTCATAGTATGAAGGCACAAGTTGCTTATTAATTGCAATGGGAAAATTATCTCTATAATGAAGAGAGCTAGAAAACACCATCTTAATCCAGTCTTCAAGCTTAGCATAACAGATAATGAGACAAACTGCCATTATGTGCTTTCTGATACACTATAACGGAAAGCACATACATTATATTTGTAGAATTCTTATAAAATGATGTTTAACGTGAATATAATCACAAGGAAACAGATAAACAAAAATGTGAGCCATTCTATAAGACAACTGACCTGGATTCTTTAACATATCACCATCACAAAAGACCAAAAAGAGTGGTAGAATGTTTTAGCTTAATGGAAGCTAAGGAGATATGATCATCAAATGTAATAAGTGATCCTCCAATTGGATATTGGGGTAGAAACAAAAGTTTGTAAAAGAGCATTTGGGGAAATTTGAATATGGACTCTGTGTTGACTATAATTGTATTATGGTTAAAATTCTTGGGTGTGGTAGTACTCTGGGGTTGGTTATGAAGTAGGATGTCCTTAATTTTAGGAGATAAAGGATAAAGTATTTATGATCTGTCATCACATCTACAATTTAATTTCAAGTGCTTCAGCAAAGATAATGCCGTAGATATAGGCATAGGTCCAGTAAATGTCTTTAAATGTTTTTAAATAGCCATCTTTTGATGAAAGTTTTTATTATTATGTCATGGCACTCTCAGATTTTCTCAGCTGCTTGATTACAAAATGCAGTCTGAAAATGGATCAACCCTTTTCCATACCATAGGTAGATTATAAAGTTAAAAAGAAAAATCATCTTATTTTATCTTTATATGTTAACAAAAATGTGGACCATGCTCAGCATTCAATACTAAAAAAAGAACAGAAAGAGTTTGGAGAAAGGAAAGGAGATATAATATAAGCAGAGTTTCAGAAGCAAAAGCAATACTATCTGGAGAAGGGAAAGGAAAAATTCCCGAGTTTTTCCTCTTGTTTTTATGCTATATGAAAGTAAGCATTTTTGTATGTATTATTCACTACTCTTTTCTAACTACCTAGAATAGTGCTGCCACAAAATAGATGATAAATGGATATGTGAAAGAATGCGAGGTTATACTAAGTGCCTTTATACAAACTATCTCATTTAAATTATATACATACATACACATACACATACATACATACTTGGCCATTGGAAGCTCTTTCAGTGTATATATTCTCTTGCTACTCTTACTCTTGAAAACATCTTAATAAAGGCACTTTAGCAAGTTAATAACTACAGAATCTTCTTACTCTGAAGTAATATTCCTCTGGATTTTCCACTTAAATCTTCTTTAGATTAATATCAGATGGCCCTTGTGACATATATTGCAAATGACTGCTGGCATCTGGATATTTCTCTTCTGAGGCCCATGTGAAAATTATTCTTCCCTATCTTTTTAAAGACAAATATAACTAGATGACTAGTTCTGGCTAATGAGAATGGGCCATGATGATGTGTGTCAGTATGAGACACATCAGTTCATCTCATCCCCTGCCTTGGTGATCACTAGAACACTTCAGTAGGATCTTTAACTTGGGCCCTTGAGTAATAGCAATGAGAAAGGCCCTCCTGCTAATCTTTATTAGAAATTAAACAAATAAATCCATCTTTTTTATCCAATATGGTTTTTGGGGGTTGGATAACTTAATACAGTTCCAAAACTTGCCTTTCAGCTGTCAACACCACAATTGGAGCAGGGCAATTTAGGTTACCTGTATTAGTTTACAACTTTCCTTCTCCTTTTTGAGCCTCCCTATATCCTCTCTGCTGCTCAAGTTCAGTTAAAGATTTTGTTTATCTCACTGAAAAATTGAAAAAGTCAGAAAACAATTTCACACTGGCCCAGTACCACTAAATTGGTCTTTTTTTTCTCCCCATTTTGACTATGATTGAACAGTCTGTGGTACTTCTATCGAAGCCAATTTCTCTATTTGTGCACTAGATTCCATCTCCTCTTTCTTACTTCATGGCATTTTTCTGAAGATGTTTCCTTTTCTTATGCATCATTGCTTTTCCCTTTTCTAATGGATCAACTTCCATCATCATACTATGTTCTGGTTACCTCTCCTATCTAAAATAAATCAAAATCCTGCCAGGAAGGGGAAAAATATTTTCCACCTTCCTCATCAGTCACTGAGTTTTTTCAATTTATATTTTTATCATAAAACCTATTAATATAATTCCATGCCTGTCCTATTTGCAAAATATGCACCTGAGCTATGATCACCACCTTGATAAGTACAACAAAATTTCCCAAATGTAATCCATTCTAAACAAGGCAAGAATAATCATACAATTCTTAATATGCTCCATCCACATTAACTACATTAAATATTCATATTTGACTTTAATATAATTTTGTTTAGAATAATCTTAGATTTACAAAAATGTTGTAAGGACATCCAGAGAGTTCTCACATACTCCATACTAAGTTTCATCTATTATTAACTTACATGAGTGTGATATATTTGTTACCATTAGTATTGATGCACTGTTATTAACCAAAGTCCATACTTTATTCAGATTATGTTGGTTTTTAGTCCTGGTTCCTTTTCTTGGGAATGAAATTGGAACCCAAGATCTGGGCTCTGGATGTGCTCATTGCTGTATGGGTGTTATTATTTCAGCCCCTTTTAGCTAACAGAGCAAGGACATATATGTGCATGCACTAACCTGTGTATATACACATATCTACAAATCTTTTTACATCCCAGGTTCCCATTCAAGTTATCATATTACATTTAGTCATCATGTAGTCCTCAGGCTCCTCTATCCTGAGATAGTTTCTCAGACTTTCCATGTTTTTGTTGAACTTCGGCAGTTTTGAGGAGTATTGATCAGGTATTTTGTAAAATATCTCTCAATTTGGATATTTATGATGTGTTTCTCCTTATTAGACTGGGGTTATGGGTTTGGGGGAGGAAGACCACTGAGGTAAAGTGTCATTCTCATCACATGATGTCAAGAGTTCAAGGTATCATCATGCCTTATCACTGCTGATGTTAACCTTGATTGCCCAGTTGAGGTAATATTTGTCAGGTATCTCCACTGTTGAGTAATTCTTTTTTCCCCTATCCATATTGTATTTTTTGGAAGGAAGCTACTATGCACAGCCCATACTTAAGAGGTTGGAAATTATGTACCATCTTCTTATTTTAGAAACACAATCTCACTCTATTGCCCAGGCTGGAGTACAGTGGTACAGCCATAGCTCTCTGTAATCTCAAAATCCTGGACTCAAGCAATCCTCTTGCCTTGGCCTCCCAAAGAGCCAGAATTACAAGTGTGAGCCACCACACCTGGCAATGCCACCTTCTTGAGAGGAGGAAAGCCTAATAGAATGTATTTGGAATTTTTCTGCCCAGAAAATTTGTCTATTCTCTTCCATTTACTTATTCATTGAATCATTTATTTCATTATGGTGTCTTTAATACTACATTATGTATTTTGTTTTTCAAATTGTTCTGGCTTAGGCCACTGGAGCTCTTTCAGTAGGCTCCTGTATCACTTTGACATAGCTGTATTGTGGATTTTTTTTTAGCATTACCTTATTTCTTGGCACCATAAAATGTGCCAGGATCATCCTGTAATTTCCCAGCCTCAGTTCTATAATCAGCTATTTCCCTAAGTAGCCCTGGTTCCTCTTCTTGGGAATGATATTGGAAACTAAGATCTGGGCTCTGGATGTGGTCACTGCTACATGGGTGTTATTATTTTCAGATGTTTTAGCTAACAGAGCAGGGAAATATATGTGCATGTACTAACCTGTGTATACACACATATCTATAAATATTTCTGTGTGTATTCGTTTGTATCTACAGTAAATGAAACATAATTTATACTAATGTCTCAAACTTTAATACCACATAGATTATTCTAGCTTTTCCCTCTTGCTTATCTGTATCCTCTCCCTCCAATAATGAAAAACCTTAGTCCCACCATCTGACAACCATGTCTTTATTTTTTTCAATTCCACTATATATGTATAGTAACTTCAGAATTGTTAACACATACCCCAGGAGAAATAATGTTATTATTCTTACCAGGGTACAGTTGCTTTTGTCTTGTCTTAAATTCTCTACCCACTTCCAAAGTTACTTGAGTCAGCACCTCCCACTTCCAACCCCACTCCCTTCAATAAGGTTATTTCATACATTTGTAACGCAGACTCTATAACCATATGCATTTCATCCTGGGATTTCCCTAATCATTTAAATATTTTTAAAATTTGCAAACATTAAGGCTCATTCTTTGTGCTGTAAAACTCTACGGAATTTGTCAAATGCACAGGGTCATGAACTGACCACCACAATATCATACAGAATAGCTTTACCACCCTAAATATATCCCTTATGTCTCACCTACTCAACATTCCTCCATTCCCAAATTCTTGGTAGCAAGTGCTGATATGCTTGTCATCTTTACAGCTTTTCCTTTTCAGGAATGTAATATAAAGTGAATTGTAGTATATGTAGTCTTTTCAACTGTTCTTTCCTACTTTGCAATGTGCACTTAAGATTCATTATGTCTTTGCTTATATTGATATTAATCCTTTTGTATCACTGCACAGTATTCCACCATATGTTTGTAACACATTTTATTTATCTATTTTCTTTTTTTGACAGACATCTAGGTTGCTTTAAGTTTTTGGTGATTACAAATAAAGCTGCTATAAACATTAATGCACAGGTGTTCATGTGGACATTAGTTTTCAAATCCATTAGGTAGATACCTAGAAGTCTGATTGCTAGATCATTTGGTAAGACTATTTTTTGCTTTGTAAGAAATTGCCAAATTGCATTTCAAAGAGGCTATATCCACATCATATTTTATTAAAAGGAAAAAAAAACTGCTTTGGATGTTTAGCCTTTGCAGGTGGATTTCATAATAACGGAAATGGATTCATTAATAACAGTGAATTGAATAAGACATATCTCAGGCTTGCCCCATGGGACCTTTTTCACAGAACAGTGCCAACGTACTCAACCTTAATGTGTCCACCCAACCGTCAGCTTTTGATATTGAGGCAATTTGGCTCATAGCCAGATGGTGTGAAATAGCTTTGTGCATTAGTACAGAAAAAATTTCTAGAGCCCCAGTGCTCATAATTTGCCAGATTCTGTGGAGATAAAGCAGTGTATTGTAAGGGAGAGCTTTGAACTTCCCCATTCCGCATCTCAGCAGTGAAAAGGAAGACAGCAGTGGTTTTTTGTTTTTGTTTTCCCAATAGCATCTGCTCTGTCCACAGTCAGCTCACTAAAGGAAAAAATGAAAATTAAGTATTTCACATGTGTGAATCTGAAATATAAGGAATGTTTAGCCTGTCAAAGCTTGGACTATAATACTCCATAGCATAGCACCTTAGCATGCTGAGTACTTTGACCTGAAAGAAATTGAGCAGGCCCCAGAAGGAGGAAGTTGTCACTGACTTTCTCCTCTTTTCCCCTCCCTACTTTCTTCCTCTAAAGTGGGTTATAAAACTAGTATTTCCCTTTTTAAAAACAAGCCATCAAACATGAGAAGGTCACTTTCTGACCTCTTCTTTCTCCTTAAAGATGCTCAGGTGACAGGTGTCCTGCTTCATACATGGGGAGATAAAATGTCATACAGAGATACAGGAAAGAATCTGAACAAACAGGCCTGGATGAAGTTTCCCCTAGTTTTATTTTCAGGCCTGGCCAGGAACCCCAGGAAAGTTGAGGATTCAGGCCTCTATTCTAATTATAATATCTCAAATTAATATAGGAGTTAATAAGAAAATATTTAGGCAGTTAGTAAGGCTAAAAGAGTTATTGGTGGAATTTCTTTTTAATAAAAAGCAGCCGCAAAATCATTTCTTTTCTAACAAAAAGCAGCCTCAAAAATCAAGCTGCAAGCATAGATAAGCAAGCTGGAAGCTTGCATAGGTGAATGCCAGCAGCTGTGTCAATAAAAAACGGATACCTGGAAGCCAGGTACAATTAACATGGAGGTTTTCTCTTCCCTTTTCTTTGTAGCCATGTATGCAGGTGTCATAGCCCCCAGCGAGGTAGGGGCTCCATCTACATAATAAAAGATTAGGGCAGGAGGCCAGCCACCTTGCATGCTATGTAAATGGCACACCTGTTCCAATCAATCCACTATGCTCTGTGTAAATTAGACACCACCTCCTCAAGCCCATCTGTAAAACTAACCGCATCTCATCCCAAACTGGTAAATCCACTCTGGCCCCCTTCCTTTGCACAAGGAAGATCTCTTCTTTCTTTGGCCTATTAAACTTCTGCTGTTAAACCTTCTCCTTGTATGTGTAAGCATCTTTGATTTCCTTAACACGAGACAATGAACCTCGGGTATTTTCCCAAAGAAACAATACTGCTTCAAAGTCACTTAGAAAGATACACTAGATTCATGTCTTCAGTTGTCCCTTCTCCTGCCCTTTGCCCATCATTTGGATCCTTATGGATTAAAGCTGCACTTTTGAAACTTTAGCCAGCACCACAATCACCTAGAAGGCCTATTAAAGCACAGACGGCTAAGATCTGATCTTGAAGTTTCTAATTCAGAGGTCCAAGGTGGAGTCTGAGAATTTTGTTTTCTAACATATTCCCAGGCCATACTGATGCAGTTGGTCTAGGGTCCACGTATTGAGCAACACTAGATTAAGGTACTGCATTCCTATGATTTAAAAGTCTTTTGATAGTTTAATTAAATAACTTATATGTATGTAGTTTGAAATGTCACATTTTAAAATTTATAAATGGAATACTACTTTGCATAAAGCAAACCCAGTAGCCATTTTTTAGTAGACAAGTAACAGAGAAAGTATCTGAATGCCCTGGATTTAAATTAAATGGAGGTAGGTAAACATATGAAAAAAAACACAAATTATCTCATCATTAATTTCTCACACAACCAACATTATATAAACAATCCCAAGTTATCTGATGGTGTTTATTAGAGTGAATTAGCTACTAGTTGCAGCTATACTATTTACTATAATTTCTGATGATCTCTTAGTTTATGAGAACAATGCTACAGCACAGGTACGAGATTAAATTAGAAAAGGAGGAAGTTGATTGTAAATTTCTACTCTTCTTCTTTCTAAGTTCCTCTCTCCTGGTATTAATAGGCATCTCCGTCCTGTGCATTCCCCCAGAGTTGTAGTCTCTTCTTTGTACCTGTCCAAACAGATGAACTCAGATATTTTTTCATATTATGTAAATTTAATGTTATTCTTCTTTTCTGTGAATGCATGAGTGTTTTCTTTCTTCAGCCCCTTTCTAAGATTTCTACTTGATCTATTGTTTAGGAAGCCAGATATTTCTTCTTTCCTTGTAATTTTATGTTAACTATTTTCTTTTTTTATTTTATTTAAGGTACACAACATGATGTTTTAACATTCTGATTATTTTTTTCAAGGCTAAAAATGTATTTTACAAAACTGAGATCACACTATTTAAATATTTTTGAACAGATTTTTAAAAATTCACCAACATTTCTTAAAAATCTTTACACATAAGTAAAATTTTATAGATTTTACTAATTTTATTAGATGCATATAATTTTATGTTCTTTATAGAAAAATTAAACATGCTCAAAGTAAGTAATATTTTCAGTTCAGAATTATGCAAAATAGAAATTATCAGAGAGTGTCATAAGCAAGGTGGCTGAAGAGAAGATTCCAGCCTTTATACCCCCACAGAAACATCAATTTTTGACAATTCACAGATGGGAATACCTCTGTGGGAACCCAGGAGTCTGGTGGAGAGATTTCAGGACCCCATTAAAGCAAAAAGTCTGGGAAAGGGTTCATTGAAGAGGATAAGAAGAACAGTTTCTCTTTACCTACTTCACCCCTCCCAGTGTGGCCCTGCACAGTGCCAAGAGAGGTCTCTTTGTCCTGTGATTTCTCCCACACAGGGGGAAGTAAAAGACAGGAGAACACCTAGCTTCCTCAGAATTGTAGGTTATTGCTCAAGGGACTCACTTCTGCCTTGTCCTACCTAGATCACAGAGGGGCTGGGAACAGCTAAATAATAGTGGGGGAGGTAGGAGCATGGAAAAGGAGTGGAAGCTCATAGCAACCACACCACAGTTCTTAAACAGCAAAAGATCTTACTAACTGGCTGGTGCTTCACCAAGAGGCCCACCCACACACGAACTCAATGGAATGCCTCACCTACTATCTCCCTGTCACTTGGCTGATACCCTTTCTCTAGCACTCCACACACACACACCTGTCAATCAAAAATATTTTAATAGCAAACTGTCCTTCAGAAATGAAGGGGACATGAAGACTTTCCCAAGCAAACAAAAGCAGAGCAAATTCATCACAATTAGATTTGCCCTACAAAAATGCAGAAGGAGTTCTTGAAGTTGAAACAAAAGAACACTAAATAGTAGCATGGAAATATATGGAAATATAAAACTTACTGGTAAAGGTAAGAAAATATAAGTATTCACATTCAGAATGCTCTCATAGTATAATGGTGGTACATAAATCTCTTTAACACTAGTATAAAACTCAAAAGACAACAGTATAAAAATATCTATAGATATAAAAATTTGTTAATAAGTACTGATATGATTTGGATCTGTGTCCCCACCCAAACCTCATTCTGAATTGTAATCCCTAATGTTAGAGGTGGAGCCTGGTGGGGAGGTGATTGACTCACGGCAGCAGATTTCCAAGAATGGTTAAGCACCATCCCTTTGGTGCTATTCTCATGATATGAGTGAGTTATTATGAGATCTGGTTGTTTAAAAGTGTATAGCACCTCCCCCAATCTCTCTCTTTTGGTGCTCCAACCATGTGACTTGCCTGCTCCCCTTTTGCCTTCCATCACAATTGTAAGTTTCCTGAGGCCTTCTCAGAAGCTAGGCAGATGCCAGCATCATGCTTCCTGTACAACCTGTGGAACTGTGAACCAATTAAAACTCTTTTATTTATATCTACCCAGTCTCAGGTATTTCTCTATAGCAATTAGTGAATGGCCTAATACAGATAAATATTATAAAAAGATGTAAATATTAACATCAATAAAGTAAAATATCTGCAGGGGAAAAGCAAAAGTATAGAGATTTTGTGCATAATTGAAGTTGAGTTGTAACTAACTTAGATTGTTATAAGATATTTTATGTAAGATTCATGGTAATCACAAAGAAAAAATCTGTAATAGATATACAAAAGATAAAGAGAAAGGAATCAAAACATAACATTACCAAAAACAGAGAAATCAAATCACAAAGGAAGATATCAAGAGAGGAAGAAAGAAACTGCAAAACAGTCAGAAAATGATTAAAATGACAATAGTGCTTACCTAACAATAATTACTACAAATGGAAATGTTGATGAAGACAAGTGGCTTCTGAACCAGTGCCAGATAATGAGGAAGAAGATGTAGAAGAAACAGTGCCAGAAAACACATTGATATTATACTATCTGGCAGAAGGGTTCTGATTATTCAAGACTGTTTTGACTTCTTCTGTAACACAGATCTTTCTATGATACAAGCACTAAAACTAAAGCAAATAGTGGCAAAAGGACTGGTATCATATAGAAACATTTTTAGAGAAACGAAAAGGCAAAAATATCAGACAGAATTTGCATGTATTTCCATAAGGTTACACCAAGTGTCCCTGCCCCTCCTGCCTCCCCTTCCACCTTCTCTAACTCTTTTCCTTCTACCAAACCTGAAACAGTAAGACCAACTTCTCCTCTTCCTTCTCGTTTTCAGCCTACTCAACATGAAGATTTTAAGAATGAAGATCTTCATGATGACCTACTTCCCTTTAATAAATAGAAAACACATTTTTTCTTTTTTGTGATTTTCTTAATAACATTTCTTTTTCTCTAGCTTACTTTATCATAAGAATACAGTATATATTACATATAACCTACAAAATATGTGTTAATCAACTGTTTATATTATTGGTAAAGCTTCCAATCAACAGTAGGCTATTAATAGTTAAGTTTTGGGGGAATCAAAAGTTTATGCAAATTTTTGACTATGTAGGGGGCTGGCACCCCTAATCCCTGCCTTGTTAAAGGGTTAACTGTATATGCTGCCTACAAGACACTCACTTTAAAGTCATACATAGGCTGAAAGTGAAGGGATTAAAAAAAAGATGTTCTATGCAAATGGTAAACAAAAGACAGTAGGTATTGCTCTACTTAGACAAAATAGACTTTTAGTCAAAAACTGTAAAAAGAGATCAAAATGTCATTATATAATGATTAATGGGTCAATTCATCAAGAGGATATAACAGTTGTAATTATATACGGGACCAACATTGGAGCACCTAAATACATATAGAAAATACTAGCAGAGCTGAAGGTGTTAATAAATAGCAAAACAATAATAGTAGGAGACTCAGTATGCCACTTTCAACACTAGATAGATTATCCAATATAAAATCAATAAAAGAAAAAGAAGAGTTGAACACTATAGACTAAATGGACCTAGCAGACATATTCAAATTCAGAAGATTCCATCCAAGTGCAGCAGAATACACATTCTTCTCAAGTACACATGGAACATTATCCAGAAGAGATCATAGGGTGCAAAAACAAATCCCAACAATATATACAACAAATAAATGGTAGTCAAAACAGTATGATACCGTAAAACTCAGGCAAATAAACCAATGGAATAGAATGGAGAGTCCAGAAATAAGGCCATAAGCAAAAATGAAAATGTAACCTACAGAATGGGGAAAGATATTTGCAAACCACATATGTGGTGAGGGGTTAGTATCCAAAATGTATAACAAACTCACACAACTCAATAGCAAAAAAAAAATACCCCAATTTAAAAATGGGCAAAGGACCTCAATAGATACATTTTTCCAAAGAAGATGCAAAACAACTTGATAACTTGATGGCTTGATATACAGATACATTGTAAAATAATCACCACAATCAAACCAATTAACATATCCATCACCTCACAGAGAAATCTTGTGTGTGTGCACGTGTGCATGTATGTGTGTGTATGTATGTGTGTGTGTTGAGTATACTTTGAATCTATACTCTTAGCAAATTCCAAGTATCAGGTACAGTATTTTCACCTACAATCACTAAGTGTCAGTTCATTCAGGCTGCTATAACAAAAATACCATAGATATTGTAAGATAAATAACAGAAATATATTTCTTAACATACTTGAGGCTAAGAAATTCAAATCACCAGCAAATCCAGTGTCTAGTGAGTACCCAATTACTGGATTCTAGAAAATCATGTATTCCTTGTCTCCTTATAGGCAGAAGGGCCTGAAGAGCTTTATGGAATCTCATTTTTGAGGGCTCCACCATCATGACCTAAGTACCTCCTGAAGGCCCCATTGTCTAACTATCATATTAGATATTAGGTTTCAAAATATGAATTTGGGAGGGGCACATAATAGCAACATGCTATACATTATGTAAATACCACATTTTCTTTTTCCATTTATTCATTGGTGAATACTAAGTTTATTTCCACATCTTGGGTATTGTGAATAATACTTCAATGAACATAAGATTGCAAATATCTCTTAGGGGATATTGACTTTAATTCCCTTGGATAAATACCCAGAAGTGGAATTCATGGGTCAAATGGTAATTATATTTTTAATTTTTTGAGGAATCTTCATATTGTTTTCTATAGTGGCTGTTCTCATTTATATTCCCCACCAACAGTGCACAAGGGCCTCCTTTCCTCTTAACTCCTCAACAGCACTTTATTTTAGATTTAACAACAGACATGCTAACAGCTATAGGGTGATGTTTCATCATGTGTTTTATTTGTATTTCTCTAATGATTAGTGATATTGACCACTGTCTCGTACAATTATCAGCCATTTTTATGTCTTCTTTGGGAAAATATTCATATCATTTGGCCATTTAAAACTTCCTTTCAATTGCAATTTTAAAGGTCCTTATATAGTTCAGATATTAGCCCCTTATTAGATATATAGTTTACACATATTTTCTTTTATATTGTAGGCTCCATTTTTCTTTACTGGTAGTTTTCTTTCCTGTGAAGAGCTTTTTTGTTTAATGTTGCCCATTTTTAAATTTTTGGTTTTTTTTTTTTTAATCCAAAAAAATTTCAGGCTTAAGGGGAAAGTGGGTAGGTGTAATAATGGCCCCACCAAGAATGTCTAGATTATTCCTGGAACTTGTAGATATGCTGGGTTACATGGCAAAACGGGAATTAAGGTTGCAGGCAGAAATAAGATTGCCAGTCATTTGACCTTAAAGTAGGGAAATTTTTCTAGATTACTTAGTTTGGTCCAGTATAATCACAAAGGTCCTTATAAGTGCAGAGGAAGGCTGAGAGGAAGTTAGAGGAAGAAGTAATTATGGAAGAAAGGTATGGAGAGATTCAATGCTTCTGTCTTGAAAGGTGGAGGAAAAGTCCAGGAACCAAGGAATGAGACTGACCTCTAAAAGATGAAAAATATGGAAATGGCTCTCCAACAACCCCCAGAAAGGAATGTAGTCCTGCTGACAACTTGAATTTAGTTTCTGAACTACAGAATTGTAAAACAATAAATTTGTGTTGTTTTAAGCAACTACATTTATAGTAATTCGTTACAGCAGCAATAAAATCTAATACTGAGAATGAAACACATTGCTAATTTAAACACATAGGGAATAAAATACATTTTCAGTTTCTAATGTTAAAAATGTTACCAAACGTAATAAAGCAAAATTACAATGTGTAATTGGATTAGTATATTAATTATAATCAGCATTATTAATAAATAGTCATTGTGCTTATTACTCTATACGTGTCACAAGGGAAAGTGGATGGTGTTAGAAGAATATTTGTCTGTCTTTCCAGAATTTTAATTAAACAGATTTAAATATAAAAAATAAAGACAGCAATAATTAAAAAAAAGAAGACAGAGGTTGAATTTTCTCCAAGAAAATTTAAGACAATGAAGCTGTGAGGAACAGATTCCTGAAAACTCCTCTGTAAGTATGCCCATGATTTACAATTCAAGATTTAATAGGGAAATGAAGAAGAAGTATGTGTTGGAAAGAATGATGGAGCTTGAGTATAAATCTCTGCAATCCATAAATAACATATTAATATTCATTAAAATTAATTAGTAAAGAAAATATAGTAAATAAACAATCAATGATATTTTACACATTAAATTAGAGGC
This sequence comes from Ateles fusciceps, assembly GCA_036589455.1. Lineage (NCBI taxonomy): Eukaryota > Metazoa > Chordata > Mammalia > Primates > Atelidae > Ateles > Ateles fusciceps. The sequence continues at coordinate 352,918 of JAZHEH010001172.1, read as the reverse complement.
AATAGGATACAATTAATTTTCAATTACTCATCCTTAATTGCAAGAAACTTGTTTGTATATTCTTCCTCACATTTGAGAAAAGGTACTTGAAATATAATTTTTCTTATTGATTCATATCCTTAAGAGACTTTTTTTCTCATTCAGTATCTCAGTCTTCATTACTCTTCTGATTTTATTACTTAGAACCCTTGATCTTAGTAATGGAGTATCTTTTCACGTATTTGTCTTTAATTTCTTCAATGTGTACAAATGGGCCACAGGTATACGAAAAGGCGCTCAATGTAACTAATCATTACTGAAATCCAAATAAAAATCACAATGAGATTTCACCTCACATCTGTTAGGATAGCTATTATAAAAAAAGACAGGAGCTGGCAAGTGTTGGCAAGGATATGAAAAAAAGGAACCCTTGTACATACACTGTTGGAGAGATGTTTCTAGGGGTCACTCACATTTCTTGATTTCTAGACTTTGACCTCACCTTCCAACCCAGCCACATTGCATCTCTCTGTGCCTTTTTTCCATACTCAACTTCTTCCTCTAACTCTTGATCTTCAACCCATAAGTCCCTCAAAAGTCCCAGTTTAATGCTTGGAATGAATAAATCTTTGAACAATCTGTACTCAGTGTTCCTTAAGATTCCTTCTTAAAATGCATAATTATATAGAAGTTAGTGTAACTGCCCAAAGGGTTTACCTTGCCCACTACCTAGACAGAGCCAATTCATCAAGACAGAGGAATTACAACAGAGAGAAGAGTGATTCACGCAGAGCCGGCTCTGCTGTTTTATTATTACGAAATTAGTCTCCCTGAGCATTCAGGCAGCAGAGTTTTTAAGGATAACTTGGTGGGTCGGGGAAGCCAGTGAGCCAGGATTGTTGATTGGTCAAAGATGAAATCATAGGTAGTGGAAGTTGTCTTCTTGTGCTCAGTCAGTTCCTGGGTGGGGCGACACAAGATCGAGATGAGCCAGTTTATCAATCTGGGTGATGCCAGCTGATCCGTCAAGTGCAGGGTCTGCAAAATATCTCAAGCACTGATCTCAGGAGCAGTTTAGGAAAGGTTAGAATCTTGTAGCCTCCAGCTGCATGCCTCCTAAAACGTAATTTCTAATCTTGTAGCTAATGTTAGTCCTAAAAAGGTAATCTAGTCCCCAGGCAAGGAGGTGTGCTTTGGAAAAGGGCTGTTACCATTTTTGTTTAAACTATAAACAAGAGTTTCTCCCAAAGTGAGTTCAGCCTATGCCCAGGAATGAACAAAGACAGCTTGGAGGTTAGAAGCAAGATGGAGTCGGTTAAGTAAGATCTCTTTCACTGTCTGTCATAATTTTGCATAGGCAGTTTCATTAGTGCAAACATTCATAATAATATTGTATTAGAAGAAGACTGGAAACCAGATGATGCAAGGTTGGTTTAGCTCACTTATGATTTCAAAAATCCAGTCCCTAGTGATGTCTTGGACTTAACATGTTGGCTATTCACTTCTGTTTTATCTTCTCATATTTACAACATGGCCACCACAGCTGCATTTGTCACAAAGGGAATTTTTCCTCATGAATTACCTTTTAGTGAGGGATTGTTTTTCTTTCAAGAATGCCATCAGCAACCTTCCACTCAGGTCTTTTTCCTCAATATTTGCGGACGTGTCTATACATAATTTCAAGAAATCTGAGATACTGTTAGCCTCTATTTTTGGATGTGGAATACAGTATGTCATTAAGAAAGAATTGTAATGGGGACTGGAATGCATGTACACTTAGGCAAGAGGTCAGCCATGGTGGTAAAACAGAAGTACCTTAGTCTATTCACTGATAATTAATATCAATTTTCTTTTACATTTTCCATTTTGCCATCTTTTATTAATATTATTTTTAATTGACAAATCATAATTATATAAACTTATGAGGTACAATGTGATGTTTTGATGTATGTATACAATGTGGAATGATTAAAACAAACCAAAGTATTCATTGCTTTAATTTTTGGTAATAAGACATTTGAAATTTCCTCTCTTAGTTATTTTTCCTATGTTTTCTGATTGTTTTCTTGCTCTCGTCAGGGACCTCAGGCCTTCAATTACTTTTGCAAATCAAAGAAAATGATCTAGGCAAGTCTTAATCATTTTGGGAGGTTTATATGCCAAGGCTAAAGACATGCCTAAGAAAGAATACACAACCACAGGAAAAATCTGTGGTCCGTGCTTTTTCTAGAGTGTCTAGGGTACCTTAATTTTTAAAGGGAAAAGAAGAGGTATCAGGAAGAGGAAGATTTTCTTGTGGACAAATTGTGAGAGGTATGTAGCTGCTTGTTTTTTTTGTTTTGTTTTGTTTTGTTTTGTTTTTGTAGATATCTTATTTAGGAACAAAATGGGAGGCAGGTTTGCTTGACCTGGTTCTCAGCTTGAATTTTCCCTTTGGTTTAGTGAGTTTGGAGTCCCAAGATTTATCTTCCTTTCATATTTTCTATTACTTTTTTTTTTTCAATGTGTTTTCTTATTGGCCTAAAGTCCATGATCAACCATTATGATAATTTCATCTTCTGCACTGAAAATCTTGCTCATTCTTGGAGTCTCAAGAGCTGCCTTACTGTGGAGGTAATTAAGTTTATATGAACTCCAAGAATGTATCTAATTTTATATCTTTAAGAGACATTAATTACAAGTAACTAAAATGTTGGTCATTTTAGGATGAGGCATTAAGCTAATTATTCTGTTACTAATATTTTAGAGTTGTTCCATAACATTTTTATTGAAACATTAAAGGCAGTATTTATATTATTAAAAGATATATAAGGGGTATCCAATAGTAATAAATTGCAACATATACACACAAGACTCAAATTAAAAGATGAGGCCATGAGTTGATAATTTATGTAACATTCTGAAATTCACACTTGTTAAAAAGTTAAAATATTAAAGCTAATGGGCAAAAATAATTTGGAAATGAAAATAGTACTTATTTTTAATTTCACAAATAAGTTTTGGTTGGGTGGAGGGGTCAAGTTAAAATCCTAATATTTTACTCATAATTTATTTTGTTAATAATACTTCAGAACTAGTTTCTTGGTACCTTTACCATTTTTCTATTAGTGAGTGGAATATTAGGTACAAACCTGAATATGAAGGTTTTATGACAGACAACTAAAAGTATTTAATATACACATTATAATTAGAAATCATTTGGAATTTGCAGGATTTTAGAAGTGTATGTGCTGTGTTCCTAAATTATCACCTTGTTCTCTCTTTCAATTGAAATTGTATGTATAAAATATGCTCAGGTTTATACAAAGAATATATCAGTTGTTTGCATGCTAATCTGTCTGATGTTTATTTTAGAAGATGAATTTAATTATGTTTAAATTTATATATTAAAAATTATGGGTCAGGCACGGTGGCTAATGCTTGTAATCTCAGCACTTTGGGAGACTGAGGGGGCCAAATCACTTGAGGTCAGGATATTGAGACCAGCCTGGCCAACATGGTGAAACCCCATCTCTACTAAAGATACAAAAATTAGATGGGCACAGTGGCAGGCACCTGTAATCCTAGCTACTGCAGAGGCTGAGGCAGGAGAATCACTTGTACCCAGGAGGTGGAGGTTGCAGTGACCCTAGATTGCACCACTGCACTCCAGCCTGGGCAACAGAGTGAAACCTTGTCTCAAAAAAAAAAAAAAAAAAAAATTAAAATAAATAAATAAATTATGGTGCAAATGGGCTACAAAATCTAGAAATGTATTTAAGCCACAAAGTATAGATTATGATCCTGCCCTCTAAATGAAGTGGTAATAGAATGTATTGAACATTTTTAATTACGTGCTACTTTCTGACCTGCTGCTTTTTCTGATTCAATCAATTTCTTAAGCTAGGGCTTCAAAATAATGGAATTATGATCAAGTAATATTATTGCCACTCTCTTACAGAAAGTCTTCATAATTTAAACATATTGTAAAAATTATTTATTTTTCATAAAATATGAGCTTTGCTAATCTTACTTAGAATGAGAGCATATTTTATTCAAAAGTCTAGGGTGATCTCAATGCACTAACACAAATATACAGGCAGACCTCATTTTATTGAATTTTGCTTTATTGCAATTTGCAGGTATTGTGTTTTTTACAAATTGAAGACTGTGGCAACCTTGCTTTGAGCAAGTCTGTTGGCACCATTTTTCTAACAAGTGCTCACTTCCTGTTTCTCTGTGTCATTTGGATAAATTTCACAATATTTCAAATATTTTCATTATTATTATATCTGTTATGGTCATCTATGATCCATGATCTTTGATGTTTCCATTGTAATTGTTTTGGGGCATGTATCAGTCTTTCTCCACACTGCTAATAAAGACATACCTAAGAATAGGTAATTTACAAAGGAAAAGGTTTAATAGACTTAGAGTTCCATATGGCTGAGGAGGCTTCGCAATCATGGCAGAAGAGGAAGGGGAAGCAATACATGTCTTACGTGACAGTGGAGCTCCCCCTTTGTAAAACTATCAGATCTCATGAGACTTATTCACTCTCATGAGAACAGCATGGAAAGGACCTGTCTCAATGATTCAGTTACCTCCCACTAGGTTCCTCCTATGATGTGGGAATTATGGGAGCTGCAATTCAAAAAGGTATTTCAGTGGGGACACAGCCAAATCATATCGGGGCATCATGAACCATACTTACATAAGATGCTAAACCTAATTTTTAAAATGTGTGTTTTCTGACTGCTACACTAACCAGCTATTCCTGTCTCTATCCCTCTCCTTAGGCCTCCCTGTTTCCTGACACACAATAGCATTGAAATTAGGACAATTAATAATCTTGCAATGGCCTTTAAGTGTTCAAGTGAAAGAAAGAGTCACACATCTCTCACTTTCAATCAAAAGCTAGAAATGATGACGCTTAGTGAGGAAAGCATGTCAAAAGCTGACATAGGCCAAAATCTAGATTTCTTACACCAAGTTAGCTGAGTTGGGAACGCAAAGGAAAAGGTCTTAAAGGAAACTGAAAGTGCTACTGCAGTGAACACATGAATGATAAGAAAGTGAAACAGCCCTATTCCTGATATGAAGGAAGTTTTAGTGATCTGAATGCAAGATCAAACCAGCCACAACATTCCCTTAAGCCAAAACATAATCTGGACCAAGTCCCTAACTCTCTTCAATTCTATAAATGCTGAAAAAGGTGAGGAAGCTGCAGAAGAAAAGTTTGAAGCTAGAAGAGGTTGGTTCATGAAATTTAAAGAAAGAAGCCATCTCCATAACTTAAAACTGCAAGGTGAGGCAGCAGATGCTGATATGGAAGGTGCAGCAAGTTATCCGAAAAATCTAGCTAAGACCACTGATGAAGGTGGATACACTAAGCAACAGATTTTCAAGGTTTCAATGTAGATTAAACAGTCTTTTATTGGATGAATATGCCATCTAAGACTTTCATAGATAGCTGTCATCTCTGACTTCAAAGCTTAAAAAGGAGAGGCTGACTCTCTTGTCAGGGGCAAACATAGTAATGAGTTTATGTTGAAGCTAATGCTCATATGCCATTCTGAACATCCTAGGGCCCTTAGAATTATGCCATATGCCACTCTGCAATTGCTCTATAAATGAAACAATGTAGCCTGGATAACAACACACCTGTTTAGAGGATGGTTTACTGGATCCTTTAAGCCCACTGTTGAGACCTAGTGCTCAGAAAAAAACAATACCTTTAAAATTATGGCTGCACACTGACAATGCATCTAGTCCTCCAAGAGCACTGATGAAGATACACAATGAGATTAAGGTTGTTTTCTTTTTAAAAAAAGTTTGTCTAGCCAAATTTTTTTTTAATTTAACTTTTAAGTTCAGTGGTATATGTGCAGGTTTGTTACATAGGTAAACTTGTGTCATGGGAGATTGTTGTACAGATTATTTTGTTATCCAGGTATTAAGCCTAGTGCCCATGGTTATTTTTCCTGATTATCTCACTTCTCTGATCCTCCACCCTCAAATAAGCTTGTTTCTTTCTATGTGTCCATGTGTTCTCATCATTTAACTCCCACTTACATGTGAGAACATGTGGTATTTAGTTTTCTGTTTTGCATTAGTTTACTAAGGATAACGACCTCAGCTTCATCCTTTTTGCTGCGAAGGACATGGTCTCATTCTTTTTTATGGATGCATAGTATTCCATGTTGTATATCTATCACATTTTTGTTATCCAGTCTACAATTGATGGGCATTTAGGTTAATTCCATGTCTTTACTATTGTGAATAGTGTTGCAGTGAACACACTCATGCATTTGTCTTTATAATAGAACAATTTATATTCCTTTGGGTATATACCCAGTAATGAGAGTGCTGGGTTAAATAATAATACTTTTTATAGGGTTTGAGGAATCACCACACTCTCTTCCTCAATCACTGAACTAATTTACACCCCCACCAACAGTGTATAAGCTTTCCTTTTTCTCCACAACCTTGCCACCATCTGTTATTTTTTAACTTTAATAATAGCCATTCTGGCTAGTGTGAGAAGGTATCTTATTGTGGTTTTGATTTGCCTTTCCCTAATGATCAATGATGTTGAACTTTTTAAAATATGATTGTTGGCCTCACATATGTCTTCTTTTGAGAAGTGTGTTTATATCCTCTACCAACTTTTCAGTTGGGTCTTTTTTTCTTATAAATTTAAGTTCTTTATAGATGCTGAATATTAGACCTTAGTCAGATTCACAGTCTGCAAAACTTTTCTCTCATTTCGTAGGTTGTCTGTTTACTATGTTGATAGTTTTCCTTTGCTGTGCAGAAGCTCTTTAGTTTAATTAGATCCCATTTGTCGATGTTTGCTTTTGTTACAATTGCTTTTGGCATCTTTGTCATGAAACCCGTGCCCATTCTTATGTCCAGAATGGTATTGCCTACGTTGTTTTCCAGGGTTTTCATAGTTTTGGCTTTTACATTTAAACCTTTAATTCATCTTAATTTTCATATGTAGTATAAGGAAGGGGTAGCTAGTTATTCTAGCACCATTTATAGGGAGTCCTTTCCTCATTTCTTGTTTTTTTTGTCATCTTTGTTGAAGATCAGCTGGAAGCATTCTCCTTGAAACCTAGCAGAAGACAAGGATGCCGTCTTTCACCACTCCTATATAACATAGTACTGGAAGTCCTGATCATGGCAATCAGGCAAAAGAAAGAAATAAGTGTCATCCAAGTACAAAGAGAGGAAGTCAAACTATCCTTGCCTGCAGATGACATGATCCTATATCTAGAAAGCTCATAGTCTAGACCTAAAATCTCCTTACACTGATAAACAAGTTCAGCAGAGTATCATGGTACAAAATCAGTGTTCAAAAATCACTGATATTCTTATACACCAACAGTCAAGCCAAGAGCCAAATCAGGAATGTGATCCCCTTCACAATTGCCACACACACACACACACACACAAAATAAAATACCTAGGAATACAAATAACCAGGGAGGTGAAAAATCTCCACAAGGAGAACTATAAAATACTGCTTAAAGAAATCAGAGATGACACAAACAAATGGAAAAACATTCCATGCTTAGAGATAGAAAGAATCAATATTGTTAAAATGGCCATGCTGCCCAAAGGAATTTATAGATTCAATGATACACCTATTAAACTACCAATATCATTCTTCACAGAACTAAAAAAAAACTATTTAAAATTCATTTAGAACCAAAAAAATTGCCCAAGTAGCTGAGGCAATTCTAAGCAAAAGAATAAAGCTGGAGGCATCAAGTTGCCCAACTTGAAAGTGTACTACAGGGCTATAGTAACCAAAACAGCATGGTACTGGTACAAAAACAGACACATAGATCAATGGGACAGAGAGAGAATCCAGAAATATGGCTGTACACCTACAATGTTCTTTCTTCAGTCCATGGATGAAGGAGTCATTTTTATTTTCAAGTCTTGTTATTTAAGAAATACATTTCATAAGACTATAACTGCCATACATCGTGATTCTACTAATGGATCTGGGCAAAGCAAATTGAAAATCTTTCAGAAAGGATTCATCATTCTAGATGTCATTAAGAACATTTATGATTCATGGGAGGAGGTCAAAAATATCAACATTAATAGGAATTTGGAAAAGGTTGATTCCAACCCTTGTGGGTGATTTTAAGAGACTTAAGACTTTAGTGGAGGAGGTCATACATATGTGGTGGAAATAGCAAGAGAACTAGAATTAGGAGTGAGATTAGAAGATTTGACTGAATTGATGGAGTCTCATGATAAAACTTGAACAGATGAAGAGTTGTTACTCATGGATTAGCAAAAAATGTGGTTTCTTGAGATGAATTCTACTCCCAGTGAAGATGTAGTGAACAGTTAATATTAAAATAAAGAATTTAGAATATTAGATGATCTTACTTGATAAAGAAGTGGCAGATTTTGACTCCATTTTTGATTGAAGTTCTGCTGTGGATAAAATACTATCACATAGCATTGCATGCTAAAGAGAAATCTTTCTTGAAAGGAAGTGTCACATGATGTGGCAAACTTCATTGTTGTCTTATTTTAAGAAATTGCTCAGCCACGCCAATCTTCAGCAACCACCACACTAATCAGTCAGCATTCACGTTGAGGCAAGATCCGCCTCCAACAAGATTATGATTCACTGAAGTCTCAAATAATCATTAGCGTTTCTTAGCAATACAGTACTTATAGGTATTTATATGTATTTATACATAATACTATTGCACACTTAGTAGAATACAACATAGTGTAGACATAACTTTTATATGCACCAGAAATACAACCAATCCATGTGATTTGCTTTATTATAGTATTCACTTTATTGCAGTGGTCTGAAATTGAATCACAGTCTGTTAGTTATACCTGTCTTAAAAATAATATTCTGCTGGACTTGGTGGCTCACACCTGTAATCCCAGCACTTTGGGAGGCTGAGGTGGGCAGATTACCTGAGGTCAGGAGTTTCAGACCAGCCTGGCCAACACGGTGAAACCCTGTCTCTACTAAAAATACAAAAATTAGGAGGGTGTGGTGGCACATGCCTGTAAGCCCAGCTACCCAGGAGGATGAGGGAGGAGAATTGCTTGAACTCGGGAGGCAGGGAGGTTGCAGTAAGCCAAGATTGCACCACTGCACTCCAGCCTAGGCAACAGAGTGAGACCTCCATCTCAAAAAACTAATAAAAATTAAATACATAAATAAAAATAAAAACAATATTCTAATTGAATAAGCAGATTACCTTTTATGGTTTTGTTTACTCTCAAATATACAGAATTTTTTTTACATATAGATAAACATTTATTTTTAGAGTATTCTTTGAGTAATTTCTTTATTTTCCAATTCATTATCATGCTACCACAACTAACTATATAGCGGTTGCTGTGAGTTTAAAAGCACACTTTTAATCTGTAGAGTGTTCAGTAAGCATTTACTGAGCCATTGTTTTGTTCAGAGTATTAAACATCATATTCTTCATTAAGGAATCACAATCTAGTCGGATAACACCAGACTTATAACTAGAGGAAAAAAAATAAAATGTAATACAGAAGAGCAAGAGCCAAAAGTCAAATCAATACATCAGGCCACATTTTCTAAAGAAACTTAGAAAGAAGGGAAATCACAGAGCTTCATTGGGAAAGAATGGGGCTTTATATTTTGTCTTTAAATATAAAGTTAACTTTACTAGTGCTTTCTATGTAATAGATATTGTACGCAGTTCTTCAACATGTCTGATCTTGAAAGAAAGATAAAATGTAGAAAAATATAGACAGTATGTGACTCTTACAGCCAAACATGCTATTATACCAGCAACCTAGAAACTAGTCTATCTAGAGCAGTGTTTTCAAATTAGATCAATGAAAGTGAAGATCAAAGGGAGCTGTGTTGCAGAAAGCTCACTGTGGCAGAAAAACACTGACCTGGTTGTTAGGGTGTTTGGGATTCGATGTTAACGTCCATTGTTCAGTTATACCACATAGACAATCTATTTCACCTTATGCTTCTCATTGCTATCATGTGTAAGATGCAGTTAGTGCACTTGATGGACTCGATGCTTTTAGCTCTAAAATACCATGGTTTAATGGGGAGTCATTGAAGATTTTGATGAGGAAGAGTGATGTGCAAAACAATGGCAAATATATCATATATATGTTGGAGGAGAGTGAATTTGGAGGCAAAGAGAACAATTAATAGAACATTGTAATTTATCATGCCCGAAGAACCATTCTTTCAGCCTATTAATATAATGATGGTGTGCTTTATTTAACATGCTGTTAATGTGTGTTTCTTCAATGGATATTTTCTTTGTTTATGGTATTTGTGATTTATAAGCATAAAGTTGATATTTTAGTTTGCCTCTTCACTTTTACAACTTTATATTTCCAAATAACTTGGCCTTAATTTTAATTGTAAAATATCTTTTCTCTCATTTTTAGTACCCTACTTTCCATTCTATTGATATTTCTATTTGAATTTTATATAATTGTTATTTTACTATTTTTCCCATGTCTTTGAAGCCATCTATACTTTTTTTTTTATTGCATTTTAGGTTTGGGGGTACATGTGAAGAACATGGAAGATTGTTGCATAGGTACACACATGGCAGTGTGATTTGCTGCCTTCCTCCCCCATCACCTATATCTGGCATTTCTCCCCATGCTATCCCCTCCCCCAACTCCCCACCCCCCACTATCCCCTCCCCTTTTTCCCCGACAGACCCCAGTGTGTGATACTCCCCTCCCTGTGTCCATGTGTTCGCATTGTTCAACACCCGCCTATGAGTGAGAACATGCGGTGTTTGATTTTCTGTTCTTGTGTCAGTTTGCTGAGAATGATGGTTTCCAGGTTCATCCATGTCCCTACAAAGGACACGAACTCATCGTTTTTGATGGTGAAGCCATCTATACTTTTAAACACAATCTCATTTTCTTACTTCTTAATTTCCCTAATGAATTTTATTTCTTTGAACTTATTTCTGTTTTGTTAAAATTATTCTTTCAGATAATAAAATACCATCTGTTTTTATTATTACAGATGTTTTCCATTCAAACTTACCCATCTTTCAATGTTTATCATAATTCTGTGCAGAAAAAAAGTTTATATCAATTATCACCTAGAAGTTTGAACATTTTGTGAGTGTATGACCCAGCATAGATATAGAAATGTAAGTCTCACATAAGCTTAATATCTGGTGCTTAGGCTGTTTTGTTAAGTTGATAAATTACATATCCTCTATTTCTATACCAGAGGTAAGCATTATGGTTTTTTTGTTTGTTTGTTTGTTTTTCTGTATGGGATTAGATAGCAAATACTTTAGGATCTGTGGCCCATATGATCTTTGTTGTGATTACTCAACTTTGCCATTGTAGCACAAAAGCAGCATAGACAATAGGCAGAATGAATGTAGCTGTATTGCAATAAAACTATTTGCAAAAAAAGGGGCAAGCTAGATTTTGCCTATAGGTCATAGCTTGCAGACCCATATTCTATGAAATCAAATATTTGATAAACTTCTATGTAAACATTATTGCTTATTTTCAAATAAAATGAAAAAAATATTTACTCCTTGGATTATTTTATATTATAAACCTAAAAATTATATTATTGGTATCCATAATTTAGCACTCTCATAGATTAGGTACTTACAAGACACAGTCATTACATTACATGAAGAACACTTATTTATAGCTTAAACTTTAACAGGATGATAATTTTACTCTCTAAATGATCAAAATGATAAATATCACTTTCTAGTTTTAGGACTCAACAGGAAAAAATAAATGTATTTGGGAGTTGTATGGCTAAAATTATATTTTTATTGCTTTTTCATCTAGCACAAATGGGTCTGATGAAGCTTCTGAATCAGTCACATATATGTCTCACAAATCTGAGTGGTGGAACAGGAGTAATATATTTATTAATTAGACATTATTTTGAGGAAAATGCAGAAATCCATGAGCATGAGTTCAAGTGAACAAAGAACTTATTATAAAATATTGAAGAACCTCAGAGAACTCAATTTCAGAATATATTACTGAGCCTCCTGAGGAATAGGAAGTTATCGAAGATGTATTCTCTCAAATTCTCTCTTCTACTTTAGTATCAAAGAGTTTTCTCTCTGTTTGTATTTATTGCATCTGTTCCATTATCCTCTCTGGAGGACACCCATGATGGAAAATTTCAATGTTTGTTCTTTCACAGTTGTGGCATGCACAAAGTTTTTGGCTTGCCATAGTACTGATTCTGGATCTACTTTACCAGATCTTTCAGTTCCAGTCCTCACTGTCTTCCAGATACGGTGATTACCCCCATTAATTCAGAATATGGACAGGGATCTGACTGCCTACTGGCTGGCAATGGCTTGCTTGGCTTGAGTCAGTTCCATTTCATTTGAAAGAAAAAAGCTATGGTCAGTAAGGGTAGGGTCATATGACCTGATGCCAAATTTTAAGACACTCTAGGTTAAAATACATTTTTCTGAGAGGAGCTAAGGGCAATGAAGGAAAATAGACTGATATACTTGCTACAACATGAGAAATAGGATTTTCACAATTTGGGGAATTATTATTAAAATTAAAAACAAGAGCTCTTTTTGTATTAGGGTTTATAAGAAGTACGTTTCTTGACATTAGTCAGTAGCTGAGAGGCCAGTGTGCTGTGGATAAGCACAAAGTCCTTATACTTTCCTAGAATAATCCCAGACTTAGGGGACAAAAGGGAGGTTGTGATTCAGGATCAAAGCCTTCATGTGAGAGGATGGTGAGGTGGTTAGTAGGTATCAACAAGGAGTAGGATTTGTTCTGAGAGGATGGAATAATAATGGTGGGGAAGTGACATTGAGAAGAGTGTTGTGGACTGTGAAGAAAAGCAGCCTACACATTAGAGTTTTAAGATGAAGAGGTACCTTGGAGGAGATCTATTGTAATTATGTCCTAACACTCCTCTAGCCATAATAAATTGGTTTTAGTGTTCTACAGCCTCTTTCTCTTTCTTGCCTTTGTGCCTTTACACAAACTCTCATTTCTTGCAAATGCTTTTTCCATCTCACAAACTATAGTGAAATTACTAATCCACTGTAAGACCTTCCAGATTTATCAGGCCAAGTTCTTTTCTCACTTTTCCACAGTCTCAAGCCACACTGCTCACAAAGATGGTTATTACATCATTTTTAATTGCATATTCAAATGTATAAATTTGACAGTAGACTTCAAGCTTGCAGATAAAAACTATTCATCTTCAAAATGCAATGATCCTTCAGGCACACAGTAGGCACACAGGAATAACTACAAAAGCCCCATACATTTAATTGGAGTGGATCAATTTTAACCCTGCTAAAGGAATTACTAGATTTTGTGAAAAACAGCTATTGATGTCAGTGGCTTTGATGGTGCTGAAGGCAGCTTCCAGGTGTAGGGTAGAATTCAGGAGGTATGGTGCCCCATATGGCCAGTAGAGACTTACTTTCTTAAAGGATGGTCAAAAAATACTTTGACAGGGGGTGAAAGGATGGTGGCCATATGTGGGTACCACAGAGAAAGAATCAGAGCCTTAGCAACAGCAGATGCCAAAAAAAGAAAAGAAAAAAACAAAAACAAAACAAAACAATAGCTAAGGTTGAACGATAGAGTGGCCAAGTCAGAAAAGAGTTTCTGGGTTACCTCCACCAGGAGCAGCATTAATATTGCTGCTCTTAAAGGTTTTTTTTAAAATATATATATATATATTTATTGCATTTTAGGTTTTGGGGTACATGTGAAGAACATGCAAGATTGTTGCATAGGTACACACATGGCAGTGTGATTTGTTGCCTTCCTCCCCCATCACCTATATGTGGCATTTCTCCGCATGCTATCTCTCCCCAACTCCCCCACCCCCCCACTGTCCCACCCCTATTTCCCCCCCAACAGACCCCAGTGTGTGATGCTCCCCCTCCCTTAAAGGTTTTTAGTATGTAATCTGGGTGCTACAGATATAAATATAAGTAAGATAAAACCCTTCTAAGGTACCTCTGAGGCACCTTCCTAGAAAAAGACAAGGTTATTGTGTTACCTAGAGAGGGTATGGTTGGTGTTTGACCTAGACCTATTGGACCCCTTTGTCCATAATTGTGCCTCCCTCTTCTGTGTGCTTTCACTTCCACCAGTTAGCAACTGTGTTTCTTTGTGAGAAGACATCCCCTAGTCTCTTGGAGTCACTTGACCCTCAAAAACCAGAAATGCCTGGTGCTTTACATTCTCCTGGGACATCCAATAGTCTGAGGAACACTGAGGTATAACTTACATACCAGAATCGTCCCATGGAATAAGGTTGAAGGAGGCCTCTGTAGGACTTCACCTGAGATTGTACTCTTGCTTTGCTTCCTCCTGTTCCTTGCCCTGCTTTCCCTTCTCACTTACTGTTTGCATCTCAAAACCCATTCTTAACAAATTTTTTGGACACAAATCCTCATCTCAAGGAGTGTTTCTGAATTAACTCAATCTAAGGCAACTGCCTGGCTACAGAGGACAGTTCTGGAAAAAGGACAGCCAGAAACAATTCAAATTTGAACATAAAAGGACATTGGATACTGTAGATAATTTACATAAATTAAAGAAATAAGAAAACTGGTTGGTGAATCACAAGAATAAAATAATGTGGAATTCTTGCATACTTTACCTCAAAATCAAGTCATAGATTTGTTACTAGAAACTGCATTTTGAATTTCTTGTTACAATCATAGCAATTGAGAAGAAGACAAACTGAAGTTAACAGAAGGTGAAAGCTATAACTAATGCTGAATTTAAAAAACATTTTTAATGTTGATACAAATCCTCAGAATCAGAATAAAGTCAATAATGGAGTGCTGATTTTTATATCCAAAGACAATCCATGTCTTACTTTTACATGGCCTACCTTTTACCATAAGAAAATGCTCAGTTTCCTTTATTCTTGATATATTATCCGACTAATTTCATCAACAACCGTCTTTGAAGTCACCTAATATTTCTGACTTAATTTTTTAAAGGGGTTCCTCTACCTCTCCATTCAAGTTCTCACATTTTGCATCTCTTTCTCTCCATGCTTCTTTTCTGAGGCAATATCATCCATGCTTGTGATTTACTTTCTCTTCCATAGGCTAATAACCTCTAAGTATTTCTAGATACAATCTTTGTTCTAAATGTGAGAAATGTGTAGATTGTTTATTTGCCACCTCTACCTGGCAGAAATTCAAATCCTATACTCAACATATTCACCACTAAATTCGTTTCTTTATCTTCTACTCTCTTTTTTGAGTTCTATATCTTGCTTACTGAACTCAGTTATTCAACAACTCATTGTCCCTTGTAAATCAAGTCAGAAGTCTCAGAGAAATTCTAGACGTCTCCATCTCTCTCAGCGTTACACAAATCCTTGTCAGTCTCCATTCCTTTAGCAGTTGTCTCTACATTTACGCCATAGTCATAATGTAGGCTATCAGTTATGTAACACTTAGATACCTATTGGGGTATTATTTGAGCCACATTCATAACTTTAAAATTTCTGGTAGCCACATCAAACAAATTAAAAGAAAACATGCAAAGTTACTTTTAATAGTATATTTTATTTAACCAAATATATCCAAAATGATACTATTTTTATAATATACTTAGTATCAAATATTATTAAGATACTTTATTTAATTTTTTATTGGCACCCAATGAGTATTTTCCACTGACAGCATATGTCAATTCTGACTAGCATGTTTAAAGTACAAAGTAGCCACACACAACTTGTGGCTACCATATGGTTAGCACTTATCTAAACTATTGGCATAGTCTTTCTCTCCCCTGCAAGCCCATTCTCTACTGCTTCTTGAATGACATTTCTAACATTCGAGTCTGGTCTTGGTACTTCTCTGTTTTATATATTTATCCATGGCTTACAGGATAAAGTCACTCCTTTTCATGTCTCCTATAATCCTCTATGTTCTCTTAACTTCCTAACCCTTCTTCATCTCTTTTGAAGCCCTGGTTCATGTCACCATTGAATTTACTGATCTTTATTATGTCTCTGTGAAGTTATTTAAATAATCTTGCTGTTCTCTATCTCTAGAATTTTTTCTTCCCCTCCTTTCGTCTTCTTAATAATTTCTACTTAGTCTACTCATTTTAAAAAGTTATATACTGTGGAATCCTTCCATGAACTCCACCTGTATTCCTATACCAAGCAATTGATTGCTCTGTTTCTCCACTGTACTTGGATTATTGTTCAAAAAGATCACCTATAATACTATGCAAAAACGTGTTTTACATTGTCTCTTGATTAGGCTTTGAAATCCTTGAGGGCAGAGACAGTGCCTTGTTCAGTTTGAACTCCCAGGCACAATAAAAGGTCAATAAATTCCTGCAGTATAATGAACAGAAAAAATAATCACATTTTATAGAGCAAAACCTCACCAATTATGGAATCACAGGTTTCACAGGTAGCCTGCTTTATACCAGTTTCTCCATTTGTGCATTGCATTGGGCTTCCACATTTACAGGACACAACTCACATTTCAGACTTAATTTAAATTAAATGAGAATGGGTATGTGGAGTCCCATAGTTTCCTACCTGGAGCAGCAGAAAGATCCTACTTCTATTTAAACTCTCATCTCCACAAGGTACTCTACACACTGAAGAAAGCACACAAACAGAGTTACCAACTAACATACACATTTACACAGGGCTACATTCTATCCATACCCTGCTCTGGATATTCCCTGGCATGACTTCTCTTGCCTGCCAGTATCAGTTGAAGACATCATGGCTACCACCACCTATCTCAGAATTTGACATAAACATCTTAACTGAGGCAGGTGAGTGCAGAGTATGGATGCCACCTGTGACATGTGTAAATCACTTTCCAAGGGTTTATGAGCAGGAGGAGTAAAGAAGCCAGTATGATATTGACCCAGCCAGGTCTACACATGTTAAAAGTAATGTACAAAGTCTCTGTAAAGACTAGCCCCCTTGATTACAGATGGAGATTCCAGGATGCAGGAAGTCTTCTG
Source organism: Ateles fusciceps (assembly GCA_036589455.1). Classification (NCBI taxonomy): domain Eukaryota; kingdom Metazoa; phylum Chordata; class Mammalia; order Primates; family Atelidae; genus Ateles; species Ateles fusciceps. The sequence goes on along the minus strand of JAZHEH010001172.1, from coordinate 335,932 downwards.
AACATAATTCCCATTATTTTCATGAAAGTCTATCTATTTCCCCAATAATATTGCATAACACAAAATCAAACATTTAATATGAAGCAAAACTTATCAATAGTGAAGCTGATGTCTGCAGAGATAAATTGACCTGGACTGGACTCAACCAATTGTGACTGAACTTGTTCATCTGTCTGGTAAGCTGTGAGTTAGCTGGGTAGCTCTTCCCTAGGATCACCTGCATTTTTAGAGATTGGCTGTCTGTTGACTCATCTTAGGATAGCATCGGCTGGAACAATTTGAGAGACATCTCAGTTTTGTTCCATATGTTGCATCTTGCAGCAAGCTGGCCCAAGCAAAACTTTTTCACAGTGATGATAAAAGACAAACACAGCAAGCAGAAAAGCACAGATGTTTCTTGAACGTCTTCTTGCATCAAATTTGCTACCATTCTTGCAATCAATGCAAACCACATGACCAACCCTAATGTCACAGTTGAAAAGCACTACAGAGTATGGGTATGGATAGGAGGAGGAGTGAATAAATCAAGTGTTTAATACAATAATTCCAACTCACAGGAGTGTATATACAACCAGGTCAACTGGTTATAAGACAGCTTATCAAAAATTGTACCTCAATTGTTCATTTATTTTTCATAGAATATATTATATATTTTTAAATTTGAATGTTTAAGCCTGAAAAAGTATTGGTGCTTTAACAGTTTTCTGTTCTGTTTTGAGTTATATCAACAATACCCAGTCAGAGCAAATGGTCTTATAAATCTTAGAATAGAGGGAAAGTTTAGGCCCAGGACCAACATGGAGAAGCCATAGGAGAGGTAAGTTGATGCAGCCTTACTTTTGAGTTTATGTGAACTGACCCTCAATTATGAAATCAGTCGTGGGATGTCCTGCCGAATTCCTGATATCTACTTTTATCCCTCTCAGTTCTTTCCTATTAAGTACTAGAATCTCTATTTTTTTCTGCTCTAAAAACCCCTGGCCATTCTGAAATGAGGAAACTCATATTCCCTGAATTTGGATATGTCAAGAAATGTGCATCTACTGAATGAAAACAAACCCAAATAACATTTTGTAATTTTTAGAGTGATATATTTTGAGAAAACACATTCAGACTCTGTAGAAATTCATCCTGGACTTGACTTAGTGTATTTTACTTTGTAACAGTGCATATTCTCTGACTGAATATTGAGCTGTTTCACTGATAGGATTCTAACTGGAAATGAAAAACAAATGAGTTTGTGTTTGGTTTTTTTTTTTTTAATCTCCTCATGGTTATCAGCAGGCAGACAGTCTTATGGTCTCATTGACTGCTATATTGGTGGAGATGCTAATGATAAAAATCCAACAGATGCTTGGAAGCATGACACAAGTTAACATATGCAGCCAAACAGAAATAAAAAACATGGGCTGTTTGACATACACATAAAGAACGCTTCCTATAATTAGAGATAATTACCAATGTTAGGAGAGCAAAAGCATCTTTTTGGTCCTTGAAAAGCTAAATATAAAATGCAAACAGACACCAGCAGGTACACTAAATTTACAAGACGCAGAAGGGGCTAAGCCATTTTTTATAGTTATTTGGCTTCTTAGCATTTTATGTACTCTTTCGAAGTATACCTTAAATAAATCATTTGTTACATATAGTTTCCAGCAGTATAATTTATTTTTCTTGGGTAGACACTCATTCCTTGTAGTCAAAAAAAGGAAAGAATCATGGTGTACTTCTACGAAATAAAAACAAGTTTTATCTGTAAATGTATTCCCATTGGATTGCTTTACATGAGAGACTGGCTTTAAAACAAAATTCACATTTCAGAATTATAGTAGAAACATTAAAATACCAAATAGAGATATAATACAATCTCTCTCACTCCTGTTTAAGCTTCATCTTAATTTACCTAAGTTATTTAATTGCCACAGATATTTTAACTGTTTTTAGCTTCACTTCCCAATTTTACATCTAGCACATAGCACTCACACAGTCCCTATACTGATGATATGGTTAGGTTTTGTGTCCCCACCCAAATCTCATCTTGAATTGTAATCCTATATTCCCCATGTGTCAAGCGCAGGACCAGGTAGAGATAACTGAATCATAGGGGTGATTTCCCCCATGCTGTTCTCATGATAGTGAGTGAGTTCTCACAAGATCTGATGGTTTAATAAGCATCTGGCATTTCCCCCTGCTTGCACTCACTCCTTCCTGCTGCCCCGTCTAGGTACCTGCTGCTTCTTTGACTTCAGCCATGATTATAAGTTGCCTGAGGCCTCCCCCAGCAATGTGGAACTTAGAGTCAAAGTTTCAAATGAAAGTCTCTTCCCTTTATAAATTACCCAGTCTTGGGTATTTTCTTCATAGTAGTGTGACAATGAACTAATACAACTGACATTTTAATAACTTAGGCTTGAGGCTTTAGGTATAATAGGAACTATCTGCAAATGGAAATCTTTGTCCAGTAACTGTATTTTTACTATCCCCCACTTACAGAGAAGACAGTATTCTTTTTAATTTTTTTTTCTGTACCCATAGCAAGGCAGATGGAATTATTCTTAAAACAGCCGTGCTCACTCCTGAAACTGGTCCTCAATGTGCATGATCTGGTGTTTTACTGTTTTCCTTGTACAGATCTGTCACCTCCCTGGTCAGACGTATTCCTAAGTATTTCGTTCTTTTTATGTCAATTGTGAATGGGACTGCATTCCTGATTTGGCTCTTGGTTTGACTGTTGTTTGTATATAGGAACGCTGGTGATTTTTGTAAATTGATTTTGTATCCTGAGACTTACTGAAGTTGTTTACCCACTTATGAAGCCTTCGGACGAAGACTAAGGAGTTTCTAAATATAAGATCATATCATCTGCAAACAGGGATAGTTTGACTTGCTCTCTTCTTATTTGGATGTCCTTTATTTATTTATTTATTTTTATTGTACGTTGGGTTCTGAGATACGTGTGCAGATCATGCAGGATTGTTGCATAGGTACATACATGGCAATGTGGTTTGCTGCCTCCATCCCCCCCGTCACCTATATCTGGCATTTCTCCCCCATGTTATCCCTCCCCAACCTCCCTACCCCCTGCTGTCCTTCCCCTAGCCACCCCCAAGAGACCCCAGTGTGTGATGCTCCCCTCCCTGTGTCGATGTGTTCTCATTGTTCAACATCCACCTATGAATGAGAACATGTGGTGTTTGATTTTCTGTTCCTGTGTCAGTTGGCTTAGAATGATGGTTTCCAGATTAATCCATGTCCCTACAAAGGATATGAACTCATCGTTTTTTATGGTTGCATAGTATTCCATGGTGTATATGCGCTACATTTTCCTTGTCCAGTCTATCATCTTATCTTGCCTGGTTGATATGGCCAGGAATTCCAATATTATTTTGAATAGGCATGATGAGAGAGTGCATTCTTGTCTTGTGCTAGTTTTCAAGGGCAATGTTTCCAGCTCTTGCCCATACAGCGTGATGCTGACTGTGGTTTTGTTGTAGATGCCTCTAATTTTGAAGTATGTTCCTTCAATACTTTGTTGAGAGTTTTTATCATGAACAGATGTTGAATTTTTTAAAAAGCCTTTTATGCATCTATTGAGAAAATCACGTGGTTTTTGTCTTTAGTTTTGTTTATGTGATTAATCACGTTTATTGATTTGTGTACATTGAACTAACTCTGCATCTCAGAAATAAAGCCTACATGTTTATGGTGGATATGTTTTTTGAAATACTGCTGGATTTTGTTTGCCAGTATTTTGTTGAGGATTTTTTGCATCAATGTTCATCAAGGATATGGCCTGAAGTATTTTGTTGTCCTTGCGTCTCTGCCAGGTTTTGGTATCAGGATGATGCTGGCCTCATAAAATGAGCTGGGGGAGCAGTCCCTTCGCCTCAATTTCTTGGAATAGTTTTAGTAAATATTGTACCAGCTCTTCTTTGTACATCTGGCAGAATTTGGCTGTGAATTCTGGCCCTGGACTTGTTTTTCTTGGTAGGCTATTTATTAATGATTCAATTTCAGAGCTCATTATTGGTCTGTTCAGGGATTCAATTTCTTTGTGGTTCAGTCTTGGGAAGGTGTATGTGTCCAAGAATGTATCCACTTCGTCTAAATTTTCTCGTTAATATGCATAGAGGTGTTCATAACATTCTCTGATGGTTATTTGTATTTCTATGGGGTCAGTTGTAATATCTCCATTGTCATTTCTGATTTTTATTTGAATCTTCTCTCTTCTTCTTAGTTTAGCCAGTGGTTTAACTATTATATACTTTTTTTCAAAAAACCAACTCCTGGATTCATTTATGGTTTGAATGCTTTTTCATGTCTCAATCTCCTTCAGTTTAGCTCTGATTGTGGTTATGTCTTGCCTGATGCTAGCTTTGGGGTTGATTTTCTCTTGGTTTTCTAGTTCTTTCGATTGTGATGTTGTCAAATTGAGATCTCTCTAACTTTATGATGTGGACGTTTAATGCTATAAATTTCCCTCTTAACACTGCCTTAGATGTGTCTCAGAGATTCTGATATGTTGTATCTTTGTTCTCATTAATTTCAAAAAAGTTCTTGATTTCTGTCTTAATTTCATTATTTACCCAAAAGTCACTCAGGAGCAGCTTATTTAATTCCCATATTATTGCATGGTTTTGAGTGAATTTCTCATTCTTGATTTCTAATCTGATTGTGCTGTGGTCGAGACTATTTTTTATGATTTTAGTTCTTTTGTATTTGCTGAGGAGTATTTTATATCTGATTATGTGTTCTATTTTAGAGTATGTCCCATGTGGCCATTAGCAGAATATGTGTTCTGTTGTTTTAGGTGGCAAGTTTTGTAGATGTGTATCAGGTTCATTTAATTCAGGTCCTTAATATCTTTGTTAACTTGCTGCCTCAATTATCTAATGCAGATGACACAAACAAATGGAAAAGCATTCCATGCTCATGTATAAGAAGCATCAGTATAATTAAAATGACCACATTGCCTAAAGCAATGTATACATTTAATACTATTCTTACTAAACTACCAATGACATTCTTCTCGGAATTAGGAAAAACAATTTTAAAATTCATAAGGAACCAAAAATAGACCAAATAGTCAAGGAAATCCTAAGCAAAACCAAAACAAGGCTGGAGGCATTATGTTACCCAACTTCAAACTATACTGCAGGGCTACAGTAACCAAAACAGCATGGTCCTAGTACAAAAACAAACCCACAGACAAATGAAACAGAATAGAGAGCCCACTATAGAGAATAGAGAAATAAGTCCACACACTTACAACCCTCTGATCTTCAAGAAAGCTGACAAACCAAGCAACTGGGAAACAACTCCCTATTCAATAAATTGTGTTGGGATAACTGGCTAGCCATATGCAGAAGATTGAAACTGGACCTCTTCCTTACACCATATACAAAAATTAATACAGGATGGACTAAAGACTAAAATGTAAAAGCGAAAACTATAAAAACCCTGGAATATAACCTAGGAGGTAATATTCTGGACATAGGAATGGGCCATGATTTCATGACAAAGATGCCAAAAGCAATTGCAACAAAAGCAAAAATTGACAAATTGGATCTAGTTAAACTAAAGTGCTCTGCACAGCAAAGGAAACTATCAACAGAGTGAGCAGACAACCTATAGGATGGGAGAATATTTTTGTAAACTATGAATCTGACTAAGGTCTCATGTTCAGCTTCTATAAGGAACTTTAAGAAATTTACAAGAAAAAAAACAAAGCACATGAACAGACATTTTTCAAAAGAAGACATACATGAGGCAACAATTATATGAAAAAGCTAACACCATTGATCATTAGGGAAAGGCAATTCAAAATCACAATGAGATACCATCTCACACGAGTCAGAATTACTATTATTAAAAAGTCAAAAAATAATAGATGCTGGTCAGGTTGTGGAGAAAAAAGGAAAGCTTATACACTCTTAGTGGGAGTGTAAATTAGTTCAACCATTGTGGAAAGCAGTGTGGTAATTCCTCAGATACCTAAAAACAAAACTAACATTTGAATATCCCGTTACTGAGTATATGCAGCTATAAAAGTATATGTAGCTGAGTACTATGCAGCCATAAAAAGAATGAGATCATGTCTTTTGTAGGTACATGAATGAAGCTGGAGGCCATAATTCTTAGAAAAACTAATGCAGGAATAGAAAACCAAATACTGTATGTTGTCACTTATAAGTGGGAGCTAAATAGTCAGAACACATGGACACAGAGAGGGGAAGAACAGACTCAGGGGCCTATTGGAGGGCAGCGACTGAAAGGATGGAGAGGGTCAGGGAAAAATAACTAACGGGTACTAGGTTTAATACCTGAGTAAGGAAATAATCTGTATAACAGACACCTGTGACATGCATTTACCTTGTTACAAACCTGCAACCTGCACATGTACCACTTAACCTAAGATAAAATTAAAGAAAAAGATGATATCATCTTACAATATTTGGATAATTCTTAGAGGGTCAACTCATATATCAACTATTTGGGGAAATCCTACTTAGTTGCTGCAGGCACATTTAAGGACAGCGTTATCTGCCTTATCAGAGAACTTTAAATAGAACCTTATTATATACATATTTTTCTACCTTTGTATTTGTATTCCAATATCTATATATTAATTCTTCTCAGTAGATATTAAGATGTTTATCTTACTTCCAACTTGTCCAGACTCTAACGCAGGATCTCATAGTGTTAAAGCAAACTAAGTAATGGCCTGAGAAGGACTTCATACTTCTATATTTGAGTCCTTGTGGGTGAACCGTAACCTAGTTTAATAATCAGATGAGATCGAAAAACCTAACTTAGGAGTGTGCACCTGTAACAACAACTGAGTCTTTGCCAATCCCATTGTCCATACTTCAACAACTCATAGACTGCTAAGTGTATAAAACTGTGTTCAAATAAGGCAAACGCCAACCTGTTACCAATCCAGTTGTTTCTGTACCTCACTGTCGATTTCTGTATGTCATTTCCCTTTCATTGTCTATAAATCTTCTACCATCACATGCTTTACTGGAATCTCTCTGAATCTGCTGTGATTCTGGGGGCTGCCGGACTCATGAATCATTCATTGATCAATTAAACTCCTTTAAATTTCATTCAGCTGAAGTTTTTCTTTATCAATATACATCCTGTACACAAGTTTTCAGAAAAACGTCCCATAATTGCATGAGGATATTGAGAATTTAAATGCTGGTTTAAAGCAGGAGTCAACAAACTGTGGCATAAGGGAAGAGTACCTGTTTCTCTAGATAAAGTTTTAGAGAACATGACCGTGCCCACTCATTTATATAGTTTTGTTTTGACAGAAACTATATGGTCTGCAAACCTAAAATATTTACTACCTGATATTTACTGGAAAAGTTTGCTGACCCCTGGTTTAGCACAATCTAGACAGTACAATTATGGAAATAAATAATATATACTTGGGGGTACAATGCCTCAACTTTGTCTAGGTACTAGTTATTGTACCAAGTAGTAACTTAAGCAATGCACTGTGGTGGTCAGTTTTATGTACACACTTGGCTAGGATATAAATCCCTAGCTAGTCAATCAATCCAATATTAATGCAGGTTCTGCTGTAAAGGTATTTTGTCAAGTCCATAATCTGCTGATGGTAAGTAAAGAAGGTTATCCTAGATGATCTAGGTAGGCATGAAACTGAGGATTACAAGATTAATAAATTTCCAGCCTGCCTTTCCTGATGGCCTGCCCTGCAGATTTTAGATGTACCTTACCCGCATATGTCAATTTCTTGCAATAAATCCCTTTATATACATATACTTAATATAGCACTTTAAAGGAGGGATTCAAAATATAAGTTCCATGGACCAGGATCCTACTTGTTCAGTTATTTTGGTTAAATCCTCACTGATTAATGTATCTTTGGGAACTGAAGAAGTTAAAGCTCACTCCAATAAAGTTTATTCTCTGTCACAGATAGGATGTATTAAAACATGTCAAAACCTTTTTATAGGAGGCTTGAGAAGTAGTATTATCATAATTTGGCCCTGAACTAATAAAAGACCTGATAAAAATGGCATTAAGATATTTTTAATAGATCATCTATTTTAATCCATTATGCAATTCTCATTTCTTTGATTTGAATATTGTCAAAGCTAACTTATTAACTAAAAATTTTTCCTTCTTAAAATCCCATGTAGTTCCTCTAACTCTGTGACATTCAAAAGATATACTAACTGTCCTCAGTGACAAAGGTTACTTCCTGATTTATTAGTTTTTCCTGATGTTCAGTTGGGGGGGGAAAAAGTCAAACCAAATCAAAAGAGGAAAACAAACAAACAAACAAGGCTCATTTCTGATTTGTGTAATCTTTTGTTTGGATGTATCAGCATTGTATTTCATTTTATGTGAAAGGAAAGAATTCCCTTTGACTTTGCTTATCAAATAACCTTCCTTTATCATTGAGGGCAAAGACCTGAAATATTGTTTTTCCAGCCTTCTGCTTTGCAAATAAGTTCCCCCTCATCCTTTGACCCACCACAAAATTCAATATTCACAGTCTTCATACTTCATTGTTTTCATTTGCCAGAATCCAAAACATAATATTGAAGGGACATTGGTCCATAGTGTTAGGCCAAAGATCTACTTGACAATTACAGTTACTCATTCTGAACAGAAAAGTTATTATTTATTTTTAATTAGCAAAAATATTTGAATCTATGGTTATATTTTTAAAAAGGTATAGGCAGTGAATTTAAGACTAATTTCATCATTCTTAATCTTATATATAAAAGATTATTATATTAAATGTCATTTTCCTGGATCTCACCTTGATTTTTAAATTATTAATTGTATTGCTGACTAGTTACTTAATATCCTGGAGACTCCAATCTCTTCTGTGTAAATAAGAATCATGATAATTTCGTTTACACAGTGTTATTTTGGTATCAGGGCAAAGTTGTTTTGAGAAATCTAGGGTCAAAGGTGATATTAATTTTGGTTTGGCTCTGTGTCCCCACCCAAACTTCATCTCGAATTGTAATTCCCATGTGGTAAAGGAGAGACCTGTAATCCCCCACATGTGAAGGGAGATAAGTGATTGGATTATGGGGAGCAGTTTCTCCCATGCTGTTCTTGTGATAGTTCTCAGGAGATCTTATGGTTTTATAAGCAGAAGTTTTTCCTTTTTTGCTCTCTTCTCTCTCTTGCTGCCTTGTGGAGAAGGTGCCTGCATGGCCTTCTGCCATGTTTGTAAGTTTCCTGAGGCCTTCCTAGCCATATGGAACTGTGAATCAATTAAATCTCTTTTCTTTATAAATTACCCCATCTTGGGCAGTTCTTTAAAGCAGTGTGAGAATGAACTAATCCAGGCGTGTCACAGACTCTTTTTTGAGTATAATAATTATCATGGGTGTTTTCCTTAGAAAAACCAATATATTATCAATGATGTGAATTTTTTGCTCATGAGCACAGTATGTTGACAGTCCACTGGAACACTATCTTTGAGCTGGTCCATGGAACTTTACATTTTGAACTCCTTCTTTAAAGTGCTATGTTAGCTTAACATAGTACTATTTTATGTAAATGTATATTATAAGCAGTCTGAAATCAATAAAATAAGTGTTGCATGCTTATGTTTTCCCCATTATTTTAAATATATATATATATATATATATATTCACATGCATTTATTCATTTATTTCTCATAGCAAACTTCCAAAGTAAGTACTATAATGATCCCAGTTCTATAGTCAGAAGAGAATAAGGCATAGAGAAGTTAGGTACCAGGACTGGAAATTGGTGGAGAAGCCTGAGTCCGGGATTTGGAACCTTCCATGCTATGTTCTGTCCTGTATTTAACACAAGGGTCACACAAGAGCTTGCACTAGAGGAGGCCTTGATTCCGTTGATTGTGTGTGTGAACACCAGCCAAGGTTTCAGAAATCTGCATTATAACCATGCTTTTTTTACTTTCTAATTTCTGTGGGTACATAGGAGGTGTATATATTTATGGGTTGAGTTATTTTGATACAGACATGCAATGCATAATAATCACACCAGGGTAAATTGGGTATCCATAGCCTCAAGCATTTATCCTTTGTGTTACAAACAATTCAATTACACTTTTTAAATTTTAAAATGTACAATTAAATTATTTTTTACCATAGTCACCTGCTGTGCTAGTGCATATTAGATCTTAACCATTCATCCTATTTTTTCGAACCGTTAACCATCCTCACTACCACCTTACAACCTCCACTACCGTTCCAAGCCTCTGGTAACTATCATTTTACTCTCTTATTTCCATGAGCACAATTGTCTTAATTTTTAGCTCCCATAAATAAGTGAGAACATGCAGATTGTCTTTCTGTGCCTGGCTTATTTCACTTAATATAATGGCCTCCAGTTACATCCATGTTGTTGCAAGTGACTGGATCTTATTCTTTTTTATGGCTGAGTAGTACTCCATTGTGTATATTGAATAGTGTGAATAGTGCTGCAATAAACATGGGAGTGGAGATATCTTTATGATATCCCGATTTCCTCTTTTTTGGATATATACCTAGCAGTAGGATTGCTGGATCATATGGTGGCTCTATTTGAGTTTTTTAAGGAACCTCCAAACTGTTCTTCATAGTGGTTATACTAATTTACATTTCCACCAACTCTGTATGAGGGTTTCCTTTTCTCCACATCCTGATCAACATTTGCTTTTGCCTGTCTTTTGGTTAAAAACCATTTTAACTAGGGTGAGATGATATCTCATTGTAGTTTTGATGTGCATTTCTCTGATGATAAATGATGTTGATCACCTTTTCATAGACCAGTTTACCATTTGCATGTCTTCTTTTGAGAAATGTCTATTTTAATTTTTTGCCCATTTTAAAATCAGATTACTATATATATTTTTTTCCTATTGAGTTGTTTGAGCTCCTTGTATATTCTGGTTATTAATCTCTTGTCAGAGGAGTAATTTGGAAATATTTTCTTCCATTATGTGTGTTTTCTCTTCACTTTGCTGATTGTATCCTTTGTCTTGCAGAATCTTTTTAACTTGATATAATCTCATTAGTCCGTTTTTGCTTTGATTACCTGTGCCTGTGGGGTATTACCCAATAAACCTTTGTCCAGTTCAATGTCCTGGAGAATTTTCCCATGTTTTATTGTAATGGTTTGATTTTGCTTTGATTACCTGTGCCTGTGGGGTATTACTGAATAAACCTTTGTCCAGTTCAATGTCCTGGAGAATTTTCCCATGTTTTATTGTAATGGTTTGATTTAAGCTCTGAGATGTATGTCTTTAATTTATTTTGATTTGATTTTTGTATATGGCAGGAGATTGGCGTCTAATTTCATTCTTCTGCACATGGATAACCAGTTTTCCAAGTACCATTTACTGAAGAGACCGTCCTTTCCCCAATGTATGTTCGTGGCACCTTTGTCAAAAATAATTTTTTATAAATGGATGGATTTATCCCTGGGTCCTCTATTCCATTCCACTGATCTATGTGTCTGTTTTTATGCCAGTACCATGATGTTTTGGTTAGTACAGCTCTGCAGTATAATTTAAAGTTGGGTGATGTGATCCTACCCGTTATTTTCTTTGTGCTTAGGATAGCTTTGGCTATTCTGGGTCTTTTGTGGTTTCATATAAATTTTAGAATGTTTTTTTCTAATTCTGTGAAGAATGTCATAAGTATTTTATTAGAGATTGCATTAAATCTATAAATTTCTTTGGGTAGCATGGACATTTTAACAATATTCCTTCTTTAATTCCATAAACATGAAATATTTTTCCATTTTGTTGTGTCTTCTTCAATTTCTTCTATCCATGTTTTATAGTTTTTATGGTACAGATCTGTCATTTCTTTAGGTAATTCTTAGGTATTTTATTTTTTGTAGCTATTGTAAATAGGATTACTTTATTGATTTCTTTTTAAGATTGTTTGCTGTTGGTATATAGAAAAGCTACTGATTTTTGTATGTTGGTTTTGTATCTTGCAACTTTACTGAATTTGTCTATTAGTTCTAATGGTTTAATTTTTTTTTGAGTCTTTAGGTTTTTTTCAAATGTAAGATCATATCCTCTGCAACCAAGGATAATTGGAATTCTTCCTTTCCAACTTGGATACCCTTTATATCTTTCTCTTGTGTGTTTTCTCTAGCAAGAACTTTCAGTACTATGTTGAATAACAGTCATGAAAGTGGATATCCTTGTCATGTTCCCAGTCTTAGAGGAAATGCTTTCAGTTTTTCTTCATCAGTATGATAGTAGCTATGAGTTGGTTGTATTTGGCTTTTATTATGTGGAGATATGTTCCTTGTGTACCCAGTTTTTTGAGCTTTCATCATGAAGGGATGTTAAACTTTATCAAATGCTTTTTCAGCATCAATTGGAATGATCGTAAGGTTTTTTCCTCCATTCCATTGATATGATGCATCACATTAATTGATTTGCATATAGTGAACTACGTTTGCATCTCTGGGATAAATCCCACTTGATTATGATCTATGTGTCTCTTGGAATGATCTTTGTAATGCGTTGCCTTTGGTTTGCTACTATTTTGATGATAATTTTTGTATCAGTCTTCATCAGTAGTTTTCTTGTTTTGAAGTGTCATGTTGGATCTCCATTATATTATTTATTCCTTTTCTCTTGCTACTTTTATAATCCTATCTTTATCCTCGACTTTTGGTAGTTTAATTATTAAATGTCTTAAGGTAATCTTCTCTGGGTTAAGTCGGCTTGGTGTGCTATAACCTTCTTGTACTTGGATATTGATATCTTTCTCTAGGTTTGGGGAGTAACTTTCTACCCCATCTCTTTCTCTACCTCTATAAGGCCAGTTAACTCTTAGATTTGCCTTTTTAACGATATTTTCTAGATCACGTAGGCATACATCATTGTTTTTTATTCATTATCCTTTTGTTTCCTCTGACTGTGTAATTTCAAACAGCCTATCTTCAAGCTCACTAATTCTTTCTTCTGCTTGATTGATTTTGCTTTTAGAAAGACTCTGACATATTCTTCAGTATTTCAATTAAATTTCTCAACTCAAGAATTTCTCTTTGATTTGTTTAAATTATTTCAGTCTCTTAAATTTATCAGATACAATTCTGAATTCATTCTCTGTGTTATCTTGAATTTCTTTGGCTTTCCTCAAAACAGCTATTTTGAATTCTCTCTCTGAAAGGTCATATAACAGTCTCTCCAGGATTGGTCCCTGGTGCCTTATTGAGTTCATTTGGTGAGGTCATGCTTTCCTGGTGGTTTTGATGCTTGTGAATGGCTGTGTCTAGGCATTGAAGAATTAGGTATTTATTTTAATCTTTGCATACTGGGATTATTAGTGCCTGTCCTTCTTGGGAAGGCTTTTCAGGTACTTGAAAGGACTTATGTGTTCCGATCTCACCCATATATGCATTAGGTCTCATCCCAAGCCCTGTAATGTTGTGGTTCTTGCAGACTTGTAGAGGCACCACCTTGGAGTTCTTGGATAAAATCCGGAAGAATTCTTTAGATTACCATGTAGAGACTCTTGTTCTCTCTCCTTACTTTCTCCCAAGAAAATGGATTCTCTCTCTCTCTGTTCTGAGCCTCTTGAAGCTGGACATGGGGTGTTACAAGCACCCCTGTGCCCACCACCACTGGGACTGTGCTGGACCAGACCGGAAGCTACCAGAGTACTGAGTCTCACCTAAAGAACACTGTAACCACTACCTGGCTACCACTTATATTTGCTCAAAGCCCTGGGGCTCTACAATCAGCATGTAGCAAAGCTAGCCAGGCCTGTGTCTTTCCCATCAGGGCGCTGAGTTCTCCCAAGCCCTAGGTGAGTCTAGAGGTGCCATCCAGGAACCAGGGGCTAGAGTTAGAAATATACCTGGTGTTCTATTGTACTGTGGCTGAGCCAGCACTCAAACCATGAGACACAGTCTTTCCCACTGTTCTGGCCCCTTTTCACAGGCAGAGGAGCCTCCCCTCAAGGCCATCAACACAACAGGCCCACAAGGAGTACTGCCAGGCTACTGGCAATTTTGACTTAAGGCTCAAAGCCTCTTCAGTCAGTTTGTGGTGACTGTTGCCTGGCTTGGGAATTTCACTTCAGGAAGTAGGCTCTCTTCTGGGCCAGGGCAGGTCCAGAAATGCTGTCTAAGAGTCAAGGCCTGGAATCAGGAACACCAAAATCTTGCTTGGTGCTCTATTGCCTGTGGCCACACTGGCATCCAAGGTGCAAGACAAAGTCCCCTTTCTTTTTCCCTCTACTTTCCTGAAGCAGAAGGTGTTTCTCCCCATAGCTACCACATCTCGGAATGTGCCGAGTCTCACCCTGAAGCCAGCAAGTCTCAGAGTCTCACCCAAGTATTGATGCTGGTTATTCAAGGCCCAAAGGCTTGTTAGTCAACAGGTGATGGGTCCTGCCAGGACTTCATTTTACCCTTCAAGGTAGCAGGTTCCCTTCTGTTCCTGAGTGTGTCAGGAAATGTCGTCTGGGAGCTAGTGCCTGGCAAGGTGGCTTCATGACCCTGACTTGCAGCACTAAAACTGAGAGGATTTCCATTTAGACACTCAGTCCTGTAGTCAGCATACATAGACACACAAACTTACATACATACACCCATACAACTCAGCTAAAATACTTGAGGAAAGGCACTGAAAATGGGAAAAATGTGGTCAAATATATCCAATCTGTTTTAAGAAATTTTGTGACTAATATTCACTGGCTGAGTTTTGCACTTCTAATTATAGTGATAGTCTTTTCAAGATCATTTTTTTCTTTTGACCAGGAGTAGTAAATTGTTCTTATTACTCATTCCTAATATACACAAAAATTTTTAAATTCTCTAAAACATAGCCCAACTTATTATTGTCTTTGTCACTATAATTATTACCATTAATTATTTTCTCCAATTTGTTTTCTCATTTTTATAACCTAGAATGGAAAAACAAAGCAAGAAGAAAAAAATATTAAAAATATTTTTTAAATTGTAAATTATGATTAAGAAAACACAGGACAATTGTCCAGTTTTATTTTATTGCACTTCACCTTAGAAGTGGCCTACATTTTATTGTTCTTTAAAAAATATGGATAATTTGATATGGTGGTAGGTTCACACTCCCCAAAAAAAGATCCAGTATTCTAAAACATACTGGTGTGACTATGTGATAAACCTGCACATGTACCCCCTGAATCTAAAATAAAAAGTAAAATTATTTAAAAACTAAAAGGTGCTGATAAAGGTAAGGGAAAAGCAATTTAGATGATGGTATAGAGATACTAATGCTAATTCTTAGGTAATATAACTAACTTAATGTAATTTCCGCAACCCCACTTGGACACTTTTGAGAAAAGTAGATAGTTTTCCCGGCAATGAACTTCCGAAGTCTGTATAGAATGCCATGCATGGGGACACAATTTCTGATTATTCTCCTCTAGGTCTATAGAAAGCAGAAAGGCAATGTATAATGTTGAGAAATTAAATATATATTTTTTCTGATTATACAGCTTTTTTTCTTAAACTCGTCAGTTCTTTAGTTACTGATAATCAGGTCTCAAAATTGCTTGGGTTTTTTTTTTCAGAATGCGTAGTATAGCAGTAAAAGTATAGGGTTCACATTTAAACTGTGATGTTGCTGTATTACCTAACATGGAAGCAGTGGCATTTCTATACTCCAACATGAAGCAGGTATCAACCATCTGCAGTGTGTTCTAAGCAGATTTAGAAAAGAATGTATTTCATGCATTATCAAAGTTGAAGTCATTTAAAAATTCCTTCAATAATATGGCCTGAACATTAGAAGTATTAATAAAGAAAAACTTTCCCAGAGTTAGGCTTTATAAAATACCTATTATGATATAAATTACTCTAATTTTGTTTCTTAAAATAAATACATTTAATTATCATTTACCCACAATTTCCTCAAATCATAGTTAAAATTTTAATAGCTATTCCCTATAGATCATATCTTTGTTAATTGATTCCATTTTTCTGTATTCTTCACTTAAAAAGGGATAACTTTTTCTTGACCTCCATGCATTTTAAGCAACTTAACAATAGCATGATTGTGAGTACAATCCATAAATATAAAGGCCATATGTAATAAAGGGCTGATTATTATAGTTTGATGTAATTCAAACCAAATGACTGAATATTTTTACTTGACTGTTTCCACGGCCCAGTAGAAGTAATTCTCCTTTATGATCATTCTATAGATGTTGCCTTTAAATGTGATGTCAAAATTCTCTTTATTTTTTTAAACTTTTGTTTTAGGTTCAGGGGTACATGTGAAGGTTTGTTCCACAGGCAAACTCATGTGACCGGGTTTGTTGTACAGATGATTTCATCATCTAGGTATTAAACCCAGTACCCAATAGTTATTCTTCCTGATCCTCTCCCTCCTCCCTCAAGTGTCTGTTGTTCTCTTCTTTGTATGCATGAGGTCTTATCAGTTAGCTCCCACTTATAAGTGAGAACATGCAGTATGTGGTTTTCTGTTCCTGTGTTAGCTTGCCAATAATAATAGCCTCCACACTGCACTCTAGCCTGAGCAACAGAGCAAAAGCGTGTCTCAAAAAAAAAAAAAAAAAAAAAGAATAGCCTCCAGCTCCATCCACGTTCCCACAAAAGTCATGATCTTGTTCCTTTTTATGGCTGCATAGTACCCTATTGTGCATATGTACCACATTTTTTTTAATCCAACTTGTTACTGACGGGCATTTAGGTTGATCCCATGTCCCTGCTATTGTGAATAGTGTTGCAATGAACATTCAGGTGCATGTTCACACAACCAACAAGCATATGAACAAAGCACAATATGACTAATTGTTAGAGAAATGCAAAACAAAACCACAATATACCATCTCATACCAGTCAGAATGGCTATTATTAAAAAGTCAAAAAAATACAGATGCTGGTGAGGTTGCAGAGAAAAGGGAACAGTTACACACTGTTGGTAGGAGTATGAATTAGTTCAACCATTATGAAAAGCAGCATAGAAATTTCTCAAAGACTTAAAAGCAGAATTACCATTCGACCAAGCAATCCCATTACTGGGTATATACCCAGAGGACTATAAATCATTCTACCAAATTCTCTTTAAATAGTTTACAAATAATACAAATATATAAACATAATGACTTCACACTCTAGACTACACTAGTTTTGCCATTAATACATATTCATTCCACAAAATGAATACAATACCACCCACAAACTAAGATTCAGGTAGCACTTCTACCCTCCAAAATATCTCATTTACCAGTCCCCCATTTCTGAAATTTCATTATTAGAATTGTATATTGCTGATTTCTCTTCCTGCTTGAAACACAGTTAATTCATAAATATTATGGCCTTATTCGTAGAATGATTTAGTATGGAGATATTTAGTTACAGCAGATTTTGCCACATGTTAAATAGAGTGAACATTATGGCTCTAGAAATCATAAAAAAAGGAAATAGCATCAAATGAGAAAATGAGTCATTGAAAAACATGCTTCACCAGGTTCACAAAGTTATCAGCAGCTAGTTAGTTCTCGTATAAAACAAAACTATATTGATTTTGAGTGGTCTAGGTTAAAGGGGATTAAGCTAAGGATATTGGAAACCATTTGTCAAACAATAATAACAAAATAAAGGTTGGCTGAATGTTTTACGTAGATATTGGAAGAAAATATTTTTCATTAAATATTAATGATGAAGGGAAAGACTTAGGGCATCAATAGAGAAGCAGCATTTTTTATGGCCCATAACCTTTTTGCAACAATCGATTGCAGTAGCCAAGGACTCACATATATTTAATTGTGATAAAATGTAGTTAATTTTCTAATTAAGTTGGACATATATGCCTTACAAATGAAGGTTACCCTCAATTTAGCTACTTGTCAGCACTATTCTTAAATAGTCTCTGCAATTTTCCATAACTACATTACAATTGAGTTAAGTAAGTAAAGACAAATGCTAAAATGAGTTCAGAGAAGAAACACTGACCTTGACTCTTACTTTTCTTATACATATGTTTATTTACATAAAAAGTTAAAAGTAGATGCAATACAAGATTTATTAATTATATACTTCAGAAAGTTTTTCAGTTTTTTGTCTTGCTTGTCTTTATCACATGCTTTCCATTAA
This sequence comes from Ateles fusciceps, assembly GCA_036589455.1. Lineage (NCBI taxonomy): Eukaryota > Metazoa > Chordata > Mammalia > Primates > Atelidae > Ateles > Ateles fusciceps. Next base: position 317,827 of record JAZHEH010001172.1, on the reverse strand, counting down.
AAATATTTATTTTTGGCCAGGTCCAGTAGCTCATGCCTGTAATCCCAGCACTCTGGGAGGCCAATGTGGGCGGATCACGAGGTCAAGAGATTGAGACCATCCTGGCTAACATGGTGAAACCCCGTCTCTACTAAAAAATGCAAAAATTAGTCAGGCGGGGTGGCGCACCTGTAGTCCCAGCTACTTGGGAGGCTGAGGCAGGAGAATTGCTTGAACCCAGGAGGTGGAGATTGCAGCGAGCAGAGATTGCACCACTGCACTCCAGCCTGGTGACAGAGCAAGACTCTGTCTCAAATATATATATATATTTTTCTTCAATGGAGTCATGTACTTTAATAAAGACATCATTACATCTTCGTACTCTCCAACTCCCACAGAGACCGAAAATGTATAATTCAAAATACATTCTATGTCTGTAAAACAAGTAGCTTAAATTGAGGAATATTTATTTTGGTCTGCCTTCACAAGTAAAAGTTATTTCAGTTAACGGATGGAGAAAAGTCTGGAGGTATTAAACCTAATACTATTCTAATAAACTCAACATAAGGTTTTTATTTCTCTAACATAAAGCAACTTAATGCAATAAGGATATACAGTAAACATTATTTAGTGCTTATTATGAAGTGTTAAGTCCATCATCACAGCATGTGGTTCAAGAACTATGAGTTTAATCTATATTCAAGTAACATAACATGGGTATATAAATACGTGCTCCCTCAGAATCTAAAGTGTATTTCATTTATTAAAGCCAATAATTTTTAAGGACTTTCTAACTGGCACTCTGCAAACAGAATTCTTAAGATTTAATTACTATTTTCTGTCTTTTTAAGAAGGATATTTTGTTGTGTTTGGGTACCTGAACAGAAAGATTAGATTAAATTAATATCCATCATCAGCAAAAATAAGAAAATTTATAAACTACATTTACATTTGTAATTTTATTTAATTTCACTGTATTAGTCTGTTCTCACACTGCTGATAAAGACATACTCGAGACTGGGCAATTTACAAAAGAAAGAGGTTTAATTGGACTTACAGTTCCATGTGGCTGAGGAAGCCTCACAATCATGGCAGAAGGCGAGGAGGAGCAAGTCATATCTTACATGGATGGCAGCAAGCAAAGAGAGAGCTTGGGCAGGGAAACTCCCTTTTTAAAACCAGCAGATCTCATAAGATTTATTCACTCTCATAAGAACAGCATGAGAAAGACCTGCCCCCCATGATTCAATTACCTCCTACCGGTTCCTTCCACAACACATGGGAATTCAAGATGAGATTTTGGTGGGAACATAGCCAAACTGTATCACTCATTATATCTGTCAGCCTATAAAAATCTTGCATTTTTTTCAACTTAGAAAATGTAAAATTATAAATTTCAAACAGATTTGTTCAATGATTGAAATCAATAAGTATAATATATAAACTGATCTTTTGAAAAAGCTTTAAAATAAATATTACTGAAATAATATACAAATAATAATAGCTTTCAAATAATGTTATTTATGAATTGGCAGTTATATTTGTCTTATATTTGTGAGTATATAGTATATTGAGTGAGTATATGTTTCTGGATAGCTAGACAGACAGATGATAATTTGGAACAAACATGTTTTAGATATTCCAACAAATGTAAAATAATAGAACTAAACATATAGTGTGTATCCTTTTTCCCCCACTAACTGTCCATGGAAAGAGATCGTATTTGAAATGACTTTATATATGTATGTGTGTATGTGTGTGTGTGTGTGTGTGTGTGTGTGTTTTCAAAATAGCTTTTATCTTAGTGTATGTTGACTACAGAGAGTGTATTTCATTTCTCCTTTTCTTATGTCATTGAAATTATCCACGTTTTAATGAAAGGTCTAAAAACTGTCTTTCTGTATCTGTAGACGGAAAGAAAGGAAAAGGTAGTAATAAGAGAAGATTGGAGTCACATTTTTGTTATCCCTCAACTGAAGTTAGAAGATATTCATGATCTAGACATTCCTGGGGTTGTTAGACTTTATATCATCCTGACGTTTTTGATTTAAGGACTTGGCTGCATCTGTGGCCCCATTACTGACTGATTATACTAACCTTATGGAGAGTGTCATTAGATATTTGAACAATGTTGCAACTCCTCATATGAATACTAAGGATATTCTCTGAGACATGTTTTCAAAACCCAAGAGGGAAATCAACCTACTCTTGCTTCCCCTATCTTTTGTCACCATAGCCTGTGAGCAAAATTGATTTTTCTCCCCAAAGGCTGTTATATCAGAGGTGATGGCTCTTCTCTCATTAGTCAATCTCATGTTCCTCCACCCAAAACATACCATATTCTTATGGGATAATTCAGAAAAAGAGCTGGCCACCTGCTTTGCCTTAATCTACATCAATTAAGATTGGATAATCGGAAACATAACTTTAAATTATTTGTATAAATGGCTAAGACTGTTAAAATTCAATTAGAATTGTGTAATTTAAAGCATATGTGAACCCAAGAGCTTGTGTAATTTAACATCACTATTTCCCACAAAAACAAAATGAGGCTCTGAGAGGCTAAATGACACGCCAGGCTTGTGCTGATTCAAGACATCCCATTACCTCCCCACCAGTATTATGCCATTTTAATAATGAATTTAGTCACTATTAGTTGGCAATTGTGTAACATGTGGCCATGGTAATTGATACAACCACTATTTGAGTATGAAATACATATATATGTCTTTCCAGAGCTACACTGAATATTGAGACAACTGTCTTGTCAAAACTTAACCAAAATATCTAAATATTAAAGATTATTTTAATTTTAGTTCCCATGTAATCATTAGGAACTTAAATGCTTATTCAACAGCTGTTCTACCAAACTCAAATCATGGATTTCTATTTATCTATATAGCTAATGTATGATGTATAGGTACATACAAACTGGGATGGCTTCTAATATAAAGCATAATTTATAAGCAAGTTTACCTTCATTTGCATATTCTTATGTTCTATAAAATATGAAAGTATTATGGAATGCAATATATTTAATAATGGTTTTTTTCATTTATTGATGCTTTGGAATCAGAGATGGCAGCATGGAAAGTATAAGTGAAAATTTAGTGATTAATTATGTAATAAAAATATTAAAAATAAAAGCTATTTATGACAAACCCACAGCCAATATCATACTGAACAGGCAAAAATGGGAAGCATTCCCTTTGAAATCTGGCACAAGACAAGGGTGCCCTCTCTCACCACTCCTATTCAATATAGTATTGGAAGTTCTAGCCAGAGCAATCAGGCAAGAAAAAGAAATAAAGGGTATTCAATTAGGAAAAGAGAAAGCCAAAATGTCTCTATTTGCAGATGACATGATTGTATACTTAGAAGACCCCATCGTCTCAGCCCAAAACCTCGTGAAACTGATAAGCAACTTCAGCAAAGTCTCAGGATTCAAAATCAATGTGCAGAAATCACAAGCATTTCTATACACTAATAACAGACAAGAGAGCCAAATCAAAAGTGAACTCCCATTCACAATTGCTACAAAGAGAATAAAATACCTAGGAAGACAACTAACAAAGGATGTAAGGACCTCTTCTTCAAGGAGAACTACAAAGCACTGCTCAATGAAATAACAGAGGACACAAACAGATGGAAAAACATTCCATGCTCATGGTTGGGAAGAATCAACATCGTGAAAATGGCCATACTGCCCAAAGTAATTTATAGATTCAATGTTATCCCCATCAAGCTACCAATGACCTTCTTCACAGAACTGGAAAAAAAACACTTCAAACTTCATATAGAACCAAAAGAGAGCCTGCATAGTCATAACAATCCTAAGCAAAAAGAACAAAGCTGGAGGCATCATGCTGCCTGACTTCAAACTATACTACAAGGCCACAGTAATCAAAAGAGCATGATACTGGTACCAAAACAGAGACATAGACCAATGGAACAGAACAGAGGCCTCAGGAGCAACACCACACATCTACAATCATCTGATCTTTGACAAACCTGACAAAAACAAGCAATGGGGAAAGGATTCCCCTGTTTAATAAATGGTGTTGGAAAAACTGGCTAGTCATGTGCAGAAAGCAGAAACTGGACCTCTTCCTGTCGCCTTACACTAAAATTAACTCCAGATGGATTAAAGATCTAAACATAAGACCTAACACCATAAAAACCCTAGAAGAAAACCTAGGCAAAACCATTCAGGACATAGGCATAGGCAAGGACTTCGTGGCTAAAACACCAAAAGCAATGGCAACAAAAGCCAAAATGGACAAATGGGATCTAATTAAACTCCAGAGCTTCTGTACAGCAAAGGAAGCCATCATTAGAGCAAACTGGCAGCCAACAGAATGGGAAAAAATTTTTGCAATCTACCCGTCTGACAAAGGACTAATATCTAGAATCTACAAAGAACTAAAACAGATTTATAAGAAAAAAACGAACAAACCCACTCAAATGTGGGCAAAGGATATGAACAGACACTTTATAAAAGAAGACATCTATGAGGCCAACAAACATATGAAAAAATGCTCATCATCACTGGTTGTTAGAGAAATGCAAATCAAAACCACATTGAGGTACCATCTCAAGCAAGTTAGAATGGCGATCATTAAAAAATCTGGAGACAACAGATGCTGGAGAGGATGTGGAGAAATAGGAACACTTTTACACTGTTGGTGGGAGTGTAAATTAGTTCGACCATTGTGGAAGACAGTGTGGTGATTCCTCAAGGACTTAGAAATAGAAATACCATTTGACCCAGCAATCCCATTCCTGGGTATATACCCAAAGAATTATAAATTGTTCTATTTTAAAGACACATGCACACGTATGTTCACTGCAGCACTGTTTACAATAGCAAAGACTTGGAACCAACCCAAATGTCTATCACTGATAGTCTGGATAAGGAAAATGTGCCATATATACACCATGGAATACTACACAGTCATAAAAAACGATGAGTTTGTGTCCTTCATAGGGACATGGATGAATCTGGAAACTGACACAAGAACAGAAAACCAAATACCACAGGCGGGTGTTGAACAATTAGAACACGTGGATACAGGGGGGGGGGGAGCATCACACACTGTGGTCAGTAGTGGGGGATGGGGAGGGACAGTGAGGGGTTGGGCAGGGATAATGAGGGGAGAAATACCAGATATAGGTGATGGAGGGATGAAGGCAGCAAACCACCTTGACCTTGCCATGTATGTACCTATGCAACAATCCTGCATGATCTGCACATGTACCCCAGAACCTAAAGTACAATAAAAAAATTAAAAACAAATATTTGAGAAAGAACCAGATATTCTCACTGAAGGAGATTTAGCAACTGTTCTAAATTTCTAGGAAGCTAAATTAGCTGGGTCCTTTAGACTTTCTTGGAAGTCTCTTTTCTGTTCTATTTGTCTAATGTGTCAGAAAGCAAAAATTGACAAATGGGATCTAATTACACTAAAGAGCTTCTGCACAGAAAAAGAAACTCTCATCAGAGTGAACAGGCAACCTACAGAGTAGGAGAACAATTTTGGAATCTCTTCATCTGACAGAGTTCTAATCCAAAATCTACAAGGAATTTAAACAAATTTACAAGAAAAAAACAAAAACCCCATTAAAAAGTGAGCAAAAGACACAAACAGACACTTCTCAAAAGAAAATATTCATGCGGCCAACAAACTTATGAAAGAAAGCTCAACATCACTGATCATTAGAGAAATGCAAATCAAAACCACAATGAGATACCAACTCATGCCAGTCAGAATGGCAATTATTAAAATGTCAAGAAATAACAGATGCTGTTGAGGTTGTGGAGATATGGGAATGCTTTTATAGTGTTGGTGGTTATATAAATTAGTTCAACCATTGTGGAAGATGATGTGACGATTCCTCAAAGATCTAGAACCAGAAATGCCATTTGCCCCAGCAATCCCATTATAGGGCATATACTCAAGGGAATATAAATCATTCTATTACAAAGATATATACATATGTATGTTCAATGCAACCCTATTTACAAGGGCAAAGACATGGAATCAACCCAAACGCACATAAATCATAGATTTGATAAAGAAAATGTGGTACATATACACCATGGAATACTATGCAGCCATAAAAAAAGGAACAATACCATGTCCTTTGCAGAGGGGACATGGATGGAGCTGGAAGTCATTATCCTCAGCAAACTAATACAGGAACAAGAAACCAAACACCGCATGTTCTCACTTGTAAGTGGGAGCTGAACAATGAGAACACATGGACACAGGGAAGTGAACAACACACACTGAGGCCTCTCTGGAAGTGGGATTGGGGGTAGGGAGAGCATTAGGAAAAATAGCTAATGTGTGTTGGGCTGAATAACTAGGCGATGAGTGCAGCAAACCATTACGGCACATGTTTACCTATGCAACAAACCTGCACATCCTGCACATGTACCCTGGAATTTAAAATAAAAATAAGTCTTATAAAATCATTTTTCTAAATGTAACAAAATTCCAATAATTAAAGATTTATTCTATTCATAAATTGTGCAGGATATTTATCACTCATATTTGTAATTATTTATTTTAAAATAACTTGATTATATTAAAGAATTAAAGAATATCAACAATAATATATTTTATTTGCCTGAGGTGCACAGAGCTCAGTTACTCCTATTTCTCAGATTTGCAGGCTATGCAAGGCTCCATTCTTGTTTTATTTAATTTTTAAAATACTATTTTATATTTGTTCATTTATGCCAATATCCACCCTTCCTTCCTCCCCACCATATATTACTACCATAGTACTCAGTACACTGTGTTATATACTAATACATGTCTGTATACTTGACAAATATATTATTGCTTATTTTTTAATATTCACGAATAATATTATACTATAGTTCTCGTGTTTCCTCACTTTTTTTTTCAATAAGAATCCCCTTTTTTTGAGACAAGGTCTTGCTCTGTCACCCAGACTGAAGTGCAGGGGCATGATCTCAGATCACTGCAACCTCTACCTCCCAGGCTCAAGCAACACTCCTACCTTAGCCTCCAGAGTAGCTGGGACCATAGCCATGCACCACCATATATGACAATTTTTTGTATTTTTTGTGCAGACGGGGTTTCACCACATTTCCCAGGCTGGTCTTGAACTCCTGGACTTAAGCGATTCTCCCGCCTTGGCCTCCCAAAATGCTGGGATGACACGGGTGAGCAATCATGCCCAGCTTAATAAGGCCTTTGTAAAACGTATTCTTAGACTCTCTATACAGCTAATTGTTTCTTAGTGCTGTATAGTATTCATAGAATTTATTAACTTTAAAAAGAATCCACTTTTACTCATCTTACTGTTCTAGGATGTCTACTATTTTCCTATTTATTAAAACATACATATTTTTAACGGAATATTTTTTGGCTTTAACCAATCATTTTGAAAAAGCTTCCATAAGAGAATCATTAGGAAATAAAAACCAGCAAGCAATATATTGAAAACACTCTGGACATTGACTTTTCAGTGTTTCTTTTCACACTCTCTGGAGTTAGCATTGGGTGTTAGTAAGCCTGGATTCAATCCCCAAACTGTTCTCACATTAGCTCTGATCTTTCATTAGTCACTTAATGTCTCTACATCTTACTTTTTCACTAAAAAGATTTATAGTTGTATCATACCTCAAATATGTTTTTAAGTTCTACAATTTAACCTACTCTAGAATAGAGTAGTTAGAATAGTCAGAAAATGGAAATTTTGCTTAATGGTGTTTCTAATATGAAAGGTACAAGAATTGTGGTAAGCGCCAGCTGTTGGCATTAATGGCATTTTTCTTCATTGAAACATGCAAAAAACAACCAGTGTTAGATTTCTAGAATAATCAGACCTATGCATATGTACTTAATTGTATTAACCTTGTTGATAATGTGAAATGGTAACATAGAGTTAAGCTTAGAACAACATCTGCTAACAATTTATATGTCTTTGAAACAATTATTTCTGAGAACAATATAGGTAATCTGCAGTAGCTGAAAGCAAATTTTGGAGTAAGGTAAATTTAAGTTTAAATCCTCATGTTGTCACTCAAAAATTATTTGACTGTTGACAGGTTATTAAATCTCTGTGTATTTTGTCACATGTGAAGTAAGGATAATGGAATCATTTTGTATAAATAAAAAGAAAATATCATGTAGTTATTTGTTGCTAAAAAACATATCATGAATCATTGGAAGGCAGGGACCTACTTTCCTTTTTCATCCTTTCATCTTAGCATAATGTCGACTAAGGTACTTAATCCATGCTCTCTAAAAAATGAGTAAATTAATGAATCTTAATGTGTCTATTTCATGTCCTCATAAATATGCATGTTTAAATTCAATGAATCTTACTACATAAGCATTGTTTGGTAGCTAGGCACTCAACAAACAGTATTTCTACTTTCTCAAGGCATGTAGAACTGAATCATAATCAATTATCAAACCATAAGTATTCTGTATCTTTAGTAAAGGCAGTGAATAAAGAGTAACATTACTTGTTCATTCATTTGAACCTTTATTGCATGAACACTTTGCATCAGATAATATACCAGCAAATGTACTAGTGTTGTTGCTGTTTTGAACATTTGGAAATTTCTCTCTGTTTGTCTTCATGTAGATAAACTACTGAGAAGTTGACCATCACCTGCAGAGGTCAGGCCTGCAGACCCTGACTCAACGACAGATGAATGAATGCACTCTCACACCATTACAGTGATTCCAGTGGGCTAGTGAAGGTCCTTGGCTGCTTTCAGAGGGTGAAATGCAACTAATCAACCAAGACCTTCTGTCCATCCACACATTTATTCATAACAGAGGTTCTAAGTCAACATGCCTGTGGATAATTAACATGGTTAAAAGAGTGGTTTTATGAATGATAAAAGCTTTAGTTTCCAGGCCCAGAGTAAACACTATTAACAGGTAATTCCCCTTTGATCTGGCCCTGAGAGCACCATCCAGCACAAAGTTTACATGAGTAAACAGAAGCAAAAAGATAAGGAGTAAACAGACTTGAACTTGGAAAGTTTCTTATCATCTCTATCTTCTCCCTAACTTAATGGACCTGCTGCCTTTGGCTTGTCCCAATAAAACATTTCCACCTTCCAAAATGTTTGAGATTATAATTTATAACTTTCGCTAATATTTTCTGTAATATTTTGCCAGACACCCCAAATCAATAGCAACAAAGTATCTTGATAGTAATTATTTTTTTCACACAAACATTTTGAAAATCTGTAGAAAAGGCCAATAGCTTTTGCTCAAATACCTAAAATATACTACAAGGTAATAAAATAAATCAACTAGATCAGTAAGTTTGTTATTTTTAATTTTAAAGTAACTACTTTATCATTGACATACATAGTTTGACAAATTAAATACAGTACAGAGTTTAAAATAAAAATAGAGTGATACTGTCCCATCATTCCCCAATCTTACTTCTCTGTCCTGGGGGCAAACACTTTTGAATCTTTCAATTGCTTAATCTGGCATTTATATATCTCTATTGTTTTACATAATATGCAAATATGGCTATTTTTATTGACAAATGTTAATTATTATGAAACTTCAAGTTTCAGCAGAAGTGTGGTGAAGAATCAGTTTTAAATCCTTCCATCTCTCCTAAAAACTGCAGATAATATGGAGAAAATGCACACATGTATGTGCACATGCACACACACCACATGAAGAGAGCTTACAATAATTACACTGATTCACTTCATCTTCTGGTAAGTTATAGATTAACCCTTTCATGATGCCAGTCCTGTGTTTTTCTTCTTTCAAATGCCTGCTATTGTTATCATGAAAATTTTGGTTCAATATTGAATAAACATCATGCATTAATCCAAACTAGTGCTACTTAGGCCTGCTGCACGTTTGTTACCCGTACCCTCTCATAATCACAATCCTATAAGTTTTCTTTGAGGCTTTCCTATGTAATGGCTTTTTTCCTGTTGCCACTTCTTCCTCTTTTCTCACTTATTGTCTTATGTTATTAGAGGGTATCCTTTGGTTAATTACTGTAAAAAAAAAAGGGGGGGGGGTATGGGAAGTATATTTTTGAGATATTTGATTGTCTGAAAAACATTTTCATTTTCCTGTCACATGCTTTATTCATAGTTATACTACATTTTTAACACGTCGGTCTGATGTCTTTTGTTGTTGTTGTTACTATATTACTATCGAGATGCCTAAAGCCATTCTGATTACAGATTCTTTGTATGTGATATTCCTTTTTCCTTTCAGAAATCTCATAGAAACTTTGTCTCCACTGTTTTGAAATTTTATAATGATGTTATTTGGAATGAATGTATCTATTCTGCTGGATACTCAATGGATACTTTCAAACTGAAAATTCATGTGTTTTAGTTCTGGGAATTTTCTTAAAATATTTGCTTATTTCCCCTCAAGCATTTTCTCTGTTTTCTCTTTTTAAGATGCTTATTATTCAGCTATTAGGCTTCCTGGAACAGTGTGCCAATTTTCTACTTTTGTTTTCTTTGTTTTTTGCCCTACTCTTGGAGATTTGCCTAATTTTATCTTCCAACCCATCCACTAATATTTTTATTTTTCCCATTATGCTGTGTCAGGGGAGACATCATTTGAGGTGACAGAAACTATGCCCCTTTTGTGAATAAAGACAATTTAATAGAAAAAAGTGGTTAACTACCTATAAGATTGCTGACTAGGTACCTGAAATAGTGAAAAGAAAACTCACAAAGTTAGTAGTTATAAGAAGTGGCTGCCACTCTTAGGACTAAAGGAATAAACGCAAGATGCTGAACTAAAATCTGGAAATATACAACAGGGGTGTACTCTGATCTCTGAGGAGGAGACAGTACTCAGTTGCTATGCATCTCTCCGAGTTCAGAGAAGAACTCCTATTGGCCTGTGAATTAGACCTTTGAGGAAGGGACGCTAGTGGACTAGTAGTGATGTTTCTGATGGGGCAGGGCATGGTGAAGCTAGTCTTGCCAGTGTTAGGAAAAACTGCAAACTAGAATTGACTGCTGCTGTTAGAAGAGAGAACTTCTGCTGGGGTGAAGAAGTATTGTGGAAAAGCAAAAATAAACAAGTAAGCCGTTTGTCCTTGCTCTAACCTGACAGTTGCCCTATCATCCTCCTAGTAATGAAGCCTAACGGAGCAGCTGGCAAAACAGAAGTGGGGTTTGCAAACTCCCTGTTTCAACATCACAGAGCAGATTATACAAGGATAGGCCTGGAGCTGGGAAATAATAACTTAAAAACTCTTATTGTTTTCTGAACATTTCTTTCTTTTTAATAACATTCTGGTTTGATGTCATGGGTGCAATATTTTCTCTTATTTCTCTGTAGGTATTGAAGTTTTCTTCTCCCTGTATAGTGAGTGGCTATCCCTTCAAGTTACACTTTTTTCTGTTTTTGTTCTTTGTTATTTGTGTTTTTGTCATTTTTCATATTCCTCCTATCTTTTCGTCCTCATTTATCATATTCTATGCCAGAAACTTTCTGGAAATACTTTGGCATCTACCTATTTTATAATTGGGAGACTAAAACTCTGAGTGTGGAGGAGAAGGTTGACAAATGTCAGCTTTATTTTAGATCAATCTGAGTAAGGAGTTCTTAGGGAAATCATGGTGAGAATATCTTTAGGTGTTTTTTTTTTGTTTTTTGTTTTGTTTTGTTTTGTTTTTTGTTTTGTTTGTTTTAGCTGGTTAATTCCCCAAAGGATTCTTCTTCCAGTCTTCTTTCTGAACCATAACATTCTGCCACTGAGCTCAGTAGGGAAAGAATTATATGATCTAATCATTCTGATAAATCAGTTACTACCCATCTGCCTGCTTACAGATTTTACTTTTCCTTTATTTTTCTGTTTTCCTCTCATTTTAAAAATCTATTTCCTCGGGTGTATATATCACGAAAATATCAATATATCACTATGATAATAATTGTAATATTCCAGTGACAATTTCTATTTTGAAACAGATGCATTTTTACATTTGAGCTGCTTATTAACAATATACACAAAAATGATTTCAAGCAAAGCAACAATTATTTTGGGCTAAAGAGTTTTTCTAACTATTCTTCTTCTGACATCTTGTACTTCTTCATGGTCTTTAAAAATATTTGCAGAGTTTATTTTATACATTTTCAGGATAGCAAAATTATACTATTTGATACCATTCTCTTTACTTTTAAACGAAAGTTACTGAAGACAGATATTTCTTATAAGAATTTTGTAAAACACTCAGAAGAATCCTGAAATGCCTAAGATTAGAGGATTTATTCTCTTTAAAATTTGATTTAAGAAACAACAAAATAAAAACACTTTATAGTGTCACCTAACTTTCAAATTCTATGCTACTGTGGAGAGTAAATTTTACCCAAGACTCTGTGTCTACTGCAAGCAATCTCTGTGCATCACACAGGTTATGAAAATACATGGCACAAATTTTTTCTCAAGGAAGTTATCATTAACCAAGACTGATACCTTAATAATGCTGTAGATATAATTATAGTTTAATTTGGAATTGAATTTCAATTAGTTCTTCTGTAAGAAATGAGCTATTATTATCAAGCAATATAAGAACCTCAAAAATGTCATTTGTATTTGTTTTTAAATCGATAAAATGTGGTTTCAGTGTCTCAACACTTTCATATTAGATATCTATTTTGAGATTATCTAGTGATAAATGTTATTGGAAAGCAGCACTTTATTAAATAAATATGCATTCAGATTTGACCCTACAATGATTCAGATAAATGTAAATTCTGAGTATAAGTATTATGGACTCATGTCTTGTCTTGTATGCTCTTCTTATACATCCAGATACATAGTTTGAATTTCCCATTCAAGAGACTATTCAATATAATATCAAATAACTGATTATTATAACTACACATGTCTAATCTATGGCTATATAATATACTCACAATTATTTTAGTAATTAAAATAGATATTTATTAAATAGTATGCATCCGACACTTGGTAAGACATTTATGTATTGTTATAATTGCATTTAATCATCACAAGGAAATAGTGATGTTGATTATACCATTCCCCCAATTATACAGATAAGAAAAATAAAGGTTAGGGAGCTTTGGTGTCTTGCGCAAAATGTATGCAGCTTGAAAACAGATAATGCAATACTAGAAAGCTTACTGTTGAGTTCACAATATAAAATCAAGTTGCTATAGCAATATGTGTGTGTATATGTATATGATAACATCTTGTCCTAATATTACTATTAGCAGAATCAACTTCCAATGATACTATCTGAGGTAGGCAAACTAATAAACTCACAAAGATATCCACATTCTCATCTCCAGAATCTGTGAGCATGTTAAATTACACTATTAAGGAAAATAACATTTGCAAATAGAACTAAGATTGCTTATCAACTGACCTTGGCATGGAGGAAATTATTTTGGATTACCTCTATGAGTTCAATGTAATCACAAGGATTCTTTTAAATAGAAGAGAGAAGCAGAGGAGAAAGAGCCAGAGGGCAGCATGGAATAGAATTGGCCTAATATTTCTGTCTTTGAAAATGGAGTAAGAAGGCCACGAGCCAAGGAATGCGGGTAGCCTCCAGAAGCTGAAAAAGACAAAGAAACTGATTTCCCCTAGAGCTTCTAGATAGGAATGCATCCCTGCTGACATCTTGATTTAAGCCCAGTAAAACCTGTTTAAGACATCTGAAGTACATTACTGTAAGATAATAAATTTGTGTTGCTTTATGCCAGTAAGTTTGTGGGGATGTTACAGCAGCAATAAAAACCTAATACATCATCTTAAAAGGGAACAATAAAGAGCTAAAAAGTACTCAAGGACAAGCTTTCAAATTCAGTTTCAGTGCTGCCTTATGAAGAAGGAGGACACTTTATACTAGTAAAAATGTGTCCTGCTTTTCTATGTAGTTGGCGCAATATTTACATATATAGGATACCCTAACAGACTTTGCTAAAGCTATAATTCAGAAATAAGACACATAAGCAAGTACTTTGCATTTAGTTTATTATCTAGCAGTTGTGTGATACTATTTGTGTATAATGGAAAAAGTGTTCTCTTAAAAATATTCTCCAAAGTTTACTATTTTTTTATTCAATCTTTAGTAGAATTTCATTAAATCATGCTGTATTAGAAAGAAAATTATAATTTTTTTCCATTCATCTGCCAGCAATTTCTATAATAATGCCCCATAATAAAATACCTCAAAACTCAGTAGCTTGCAATAACACATTATTTCTCATCCTTATATCTAAATATTGGCCTGTGACATTTGGTTTCAAGCTGCTTGAATGTCTGTAGTACATATGGAGGCCTCCATCTGCTTCAGGCTCTAAAATCAAATTCGGGTTTTCTCCATGGGTCTTATTCTGAGTCCAGGATAAAGGGGCAATGGCTATCTGGGAAATTTTTTTTTTTTCTCATGGTTGTAGTCATAAGCTCCCAGATGGGTAGGAAGAAATTTATGATGCCTATTTAGTTCTTAATTTGAAACTCACACACTGCCATTTCCGCCAATTTTCCATTGTCCAAAACAAGTCATCTGGGGGATGCCCAAAATCAATTGGCAGGGAAGTATATTCCTTGGAGGTAGGGGAAGGAGGGGGAACAAATATTAATTGAACAATGATATAATGTACAATACCCTACATTAATAAAAATATATCTCAGCTAAGGTATGAATTATTTTTATGATTCTTTAAGTATTGATATTAATTATACTATCAGTTAATTATCTAGTGGCAGATGCCTATTTAACCTAAAGAGTTTGAATATTATAGTGAATCAAGCCAAATTTTTATATCTTGCAATTTTTGTTCAAAATTCTTTTTTTTTTGTTCAAAAAAAGCATCCCATGTACTTTGCTACCTTGGAGGAGAACTATTATAAATGGAATGGAAATTGTCATTCATATTTGTAACTTAGTATGATTATGCCTGTCCTGTAAAAGGCTAATAAAAAAACAAGCACGATTGCATTTAGAAATATGAAAATGAGAAAACTCGTCTTGGAAATGAAATATATTTTTTGAAGAAATCATTTTTTAAAACAACTTCCTAAGAATTCAGTATAATGGCCAACTATAGTCTTTGATAGTAAAGTCTTAATTGTATCTTTGAACTGTAGAGAGTGTTGTTGGAATGTAATAAATAGTTTCTTTTCTATGTGGGAACCAAATATGTCTATTTTAAGAAATTATTTTTAGTGCTCTGGGATATCTATTAGTTTGGCCAGAACCCTGTAGTCTAAAATTGGCCATTCTGCTAACTGTTTTATAATGCTATCCAGTTAATTAGAAAAAAAAAGTAATAGTGTTGCTCATCAGCACTAATAAGCCCTAGAGATCACACTCTATGATCTTGGTAAGTAATATGCTTAATATATAAAAATACTCATGTGTTTGAATTTTTATCATATCCTAAGTAAAGAAACCATAACAATAGCATTTTATTATTTATTTTCTCTTTCATCAAATAAATTCAAACCAGTTTCCTTAGAAAGTGTCCCTATTTAAGTTCACCTTTGTTATACCATGTAATTTCTTTTTTAATTTTTGTGGGTATATGGTAAGTGTATATATTTATGGGGTACATGAGATGTTTTGTGTTATATCAATTTTAAACATGGTACTACTGTTTAATCAATAGAAAATTAAATATTACCTAACATGACATGAAACTCTCATGAGTTAGTAGGAAACGTATGGTCTAAAATCTAGTTCACCTGCCTTTTTACTCTTTTTCCTTTCATAAGGAAAATTAAATCAAGATAATACATAACTTCCACTATAAAAATGCTTAAAAGGTTTATAAATAAATCTTCAAATAATTCAGGTTTTCTTACTTATTGAATTCTATGTGGATGCCCTTCATTTACAAGTCCTGTCCACAGTCAACCCATAGACTTTAAGCTTTGGTACTTTCCCTGATTAGTCTCACCCATAAAGTGGTGAGTTCCCTTCTCAGTCTGCATACTTGGTTCCTGCATTCATTCCTACTGGTTGGCCTAAACTTTCCACCCCACTGATAGGGTAGCAGGATCAAAGAGCATTCAAGTTCCAGCTAAGCATTTGTGTTAGATTCATATACATTATTTTAACTGATCCTCTTTAGACATTATCTGAAATTTTTCTAGAATTAGAAGAAAAGTTAACCACCATTCAACAATTCTCTTCTTTCCCCATTTTCACAATACATTGTACCCTATTTTTACAAAATTTACTCGAACGAAGATTTTTGGTGGATTCTCTTCCTTAATTTACCCCTTAAGAATGAGTGTAGCCTAGTTATTTGTTTTTACTCTTTATAAATTTATTTCTATATATTTATCATGAAGAACTTCAATAAAATCCCAAACCTCAATCACCAAAACCTCATGCTAATGATTTCCAGACTTTAACCATAATTCAGGACTATCTCCAAAATTTTATCTGTCTATTCATCCATCCACTAGATTGCACTATCCATACACACTGCAACTGAGCATTTTTCAAATTGATTTTTTGTGTCTTATTTTATTGTTTGAGATGGAGTCTCAGTCTGTTGCCCAGTCTGGAGTGCAGTGGCCTGATCTCCACTCACTGCAACCTCCACCTCCCAGGTTCAAGCAATTCTCCTGCCTCAGCCTCCCAAGTAGCTGGAACCACAGGCCCACACACCAGGCCTGGCTAATTTTTGTATTTTTAGCATGGGTTTCACTATGTTGGCCAGGCTAGTCTCAAACTCTTCACCTCAGGTGATCTGCCTGCCTCAGCCTCTCAAAGTGCTTACAGGCGTGAGACGCCATGCCCAGCCCTCTGCTTTTATTTGTCCTTATTTCACTTAAAGCCATTACTATCTGCCCAATCACCTCAGCTGAAGGCTTTGGACTCAGCCTGCATTCCTTTTTTTGTCTCACCCTCCACAGATTTCTGCAGATTGCTCCCCTATTTATTTTTTAAATTGTTCAAGCTTACAATCTATAACTGGACTATGTTGCTTCAGACTGCCAAGCAAGCCATTTAATTGTGCATTTTATCATGAGCTCAATCCAATATGTGGCTCTGTGGTAATGCAAGATATCTACTTTTTATTTTTATGTTTTCTGAATATATAATAGTTGAACATATTTATGGGGCACACGTGATATTTGGATACAAGCATACAATGCATAATTATCAAATATGGGTAATTGAAATATCCATTACACTTAGCATTTCTTTGTGTTGGAAATACTCCAAATATTCTCTTCTAGCTGTTTTGAAATGTAAAATAAATTACTGTTAACTACAGTTGACCTATTGTGCTATCAAACACTAGCACTTATTCCTTTTATCTAACAAGTATTTTTGTACTCATTAACCCACCCCTTTTTACTCCCCCAGTACCATTCCCAGCCTCTGGTAACTACTAGTCTATTCACTACCTCCATGAGATCAATTTATTTAGCTCCCATATATGAGTAAGAACATGATATTTGTCTTATTGTGTCTAGCTTATTTTCATATAATGTCCTCTGGTTCCATCCATGTTGATATAAATGCCAGGATTTCATTCTTTTTATGACTGAATATATTTCATTGTGTATGTATACTACATTTTCTTTATATATTCATACATTGGCGGACACTGAGGTTGATTTAATATTTTGGAATGCATTTTGGTAGGTCATTATATAATGATAAAGCGGTCAATTCAGCAAGAGGATATAACAATTATAAATATATATATATGCATATATGCAACCAGTATCAGAGCACTGAAACCTATAAAATAAACATTAATAGATCTAGAGAAAGAGATATACTGTAATAGAGTGCTGGATAGCTTCTGTTTGCCAACTCCTGCCAGATCCACCCCCACTTTCTCTATTTTGCTCTATGACCTGTGAGATGGACATTTATGGACTAGATCTACAGGGTTTTTGTCATCTGGCTCCCAGATGAGTTCTAATAGGAAGCTCAGCAGGAAGACTGGAGCTGTGTAGGGAATCAAACTTGGAATATTTATTAGCTAATTTATCTCCTTACTAAATCTCCATGGATTGCCTTCATGTCTTTACCAAAGGCCACAGTTCCTGTCAGGTAATTTTTTTTCCATATAGTTACTTCTCCTGGGAAAACTTACTTCATTTGCCCCTTCAGGTCTTACAACAATTACAGCTGGTAGCTGGTATAATTACACTATCCTTTTTGCTTCCAAATATTCTGTGAATGCCTTTGTAAATAGTCCCTGTTTTAATACTTGCTAACATTTTGTTTGGGTGTGTCACCTGCTTTTTATTGGGACTTGGCTGATTAATCCTCTTACCATCCATGTGTCTCTGGGCAAGTTTGTTAATTTCAATAAGCCTCAATTTTCTCATTGCTAAAATACAAATATTAGTCTCTTCTTCAGATGGTTTTCATGAATATTTTCATGAATAAATAAGATTGTGTATTAAAGTGCTCAGTGTAATATCTAATATATAGGCTCAACCATATGAAACTGTCATTTTGGTAGGTCAGATAGTTGTATGTTAACAATTTTATGTGGTTCAAACTGAGTAAGTACAAGAAATTTTAACTTTCATTATTCATACCTTCATTTCTCTTTCTTACCTGATTTATGATATAAACTTTACAGCTTGCTCCAGTGCTGCCATTAGCTTCTATGTTTCTTAAATATGCCTGATTATTTCCTTCATTAGAAGTTCACGGAGTTCTCTCTGTCTCTCATGCATTCACCAAAGATGGGTGTCCTCCTTGTTTTCATGTGTCAGTTTTAATGCCACTTCCACAGAAAGGCCTTCGTGAACTCTCCTAGATAGCTCCCACTTGGTATTTTGATTCTAAGAGATCCCTGTCTGTGCCTGTCAAAAATTTTATGCTTCATAATGATGAATATTTGTTACTTTTTAATTGTTTATTGTTATCCATTTATATATAAAATCAAAGAGGAAAGAAATGCTATTCTATTCACTCGTACAGTCAGCCATAAGGCAGTGCTTGGCTCTCACTAAGTATCTGTTGAAAGTGTAAAAGAATAGTTGCATAGAAAATAATAAAGAAATATTTAAAAACAGAGATATCATATGTCCTTTTTGACCTTAAAAGTATTTCACTGGTTCTACCTCAGTACAAAAATTAGATTTAAAATTAAAATTTTAGAATCAGGCCTTATCGCCGTCATTGGTTTCTTCTCTCGCCACACTCTTAAAAACACCTTTTGTTCACACCATAACAAAGTATTTACAATACAAATCATACGTTTTAGTCACATGTTGTTTTCTTCACTTATTAGCTTCTAGAGTCTGAAGTGACTATCTTTGCTTCTATTGTTAAGTTACTGTTATCCTTTAATATTGTTCAAGTATGCTCTCTTCAAGGTAATGTTATGAATCTCTCAGTCTGATTTAAGTATCTCTCATTTTTGTTCTCTTAATAACTTGGCATAAATTTCAGCTCTTGTCAAAACATGTTGCATTGTTTATTTGTATATTCTCTATATTTAAGTTCTGTAAAGATAATAGGCCATACTTAAGTTGTCAGTGAACCTCTATTTGTGGCACAATGCATAATGAGGTGTTGGCATGCCACATATAATACCATTAAAATACAAAAATATCTTCTAGGCTTTATGTTAGGTGCCAAGGATTAACCATAGAAATGTAACCTATTCCTTTGCTACCTGGAGAACAGAATATGGGTGATGAAT
This sequence comes from Ateles fusciceps, assembly GCA_036589455.1. Taxonomy (NCBI): domain Eukaryota; kingdom Metazoa; phylum Chordata; class Mammalia; order Primates; family Atelidae; genus Ateles; species Ateles fusciceps. Next base: position 298,175 of record JAZHEH010001172.1, on the reverse strand, counting down.
GACCTCGACCTGATTGTCTTATAAACATACTTCTGATCTGGATTGTTTATTATAAATAAACAATAAGCATGGTTGGCTGGAGAGTAGGGGGTAGTCAAGGGAGCATTTTTCTATTTGTGGAGTTAACAGGGTATAAAATGAAGGAGTCTCAAAACTCTAAAAATTTCATTTGTTAATCCAACGGTAAAATTTGTCATAATGCACTAGAAAATTGAAAACTGACTATTTTGGGCTATTCCAGAGAGAATATTTTATCTTTATTCCTTAAGTCATTGGTATAGTTTGTCCTAGGTAAGAACTATTATTAATGTGGGCCTGATTAAATAATTAAATCCTGTGTGGTAATACAATGCTATACCTGAGAAAGAAAACTGTAGATGAGAGTATTACTATATCATATTTTAAAGTATCTACTTCAAGAGCCTAATTCTAAAATAAGATAAAGAGGAGTAGGATTGGAGCGATTTCAGAGCACATAGGTGTCCGAGAGGAAAAATGAAAGGTAACAAACAGTGCTTGAAAAGAAGAATGTACGTCTACAGACCTAGGATATTAGAAAGAAATATTCAGGTTAATAGGTTGTGTGGGTTTGGGAGAGAGAAATGTCATGGATATATTGCGGCAAGTGTCAGAGTATGATTCAATATGACCTTGAAAATCACCCATAAGTACAGAAGAGCACTGATGTTTAATCCCAGTGAGATTTCTCTGAATTGCAGATTACTTATTTTACTCCCATGGCACTTGAAATGGTCAATTATTTTACTTTCTTTTGTCTGATTCCGAAAGATCTACTATAATGATTATAGTAAAGAAAGTGGGTGGATAGAACAGGGAAGGAATAATAAAGTAAGGAGAATAATTTAATCTTCTTATTAACTAATTGATTAAAGTTGCAAATATAGCTTCATCCATCTTTCTCACCCCATATATTTTTCCTTCTTAATCTTATTAAAGAGTGTTATTACAGATATGTCGTATTTCTGCTTTCTGTCCTCCACCTACATAAATGAAAAACAGCCTCTCTGTATCTTTCAGTTGAAACAGAATATTAGGAAAATTTGTGTTTATAGCCAAAATGTGATTTGCATTTATTTCATTTATTTAGGTATACAACACCTAAAAAATTGAGGCATAATGATTCTTAAAATGAATTTTAAAATTCTGTGAGTTTCAGGTCACTGACATGACCCTGAAAAGTGAAATTATGAGGACAGTTAAACAGACAGTATACAAGGGTATGATGACCACTGTAATCTAAAGTCAAATCTTAAATTTGGATAATGGTATCACAGAAATACATATAGAGATGGCATCAAATAAAAGTATTAATTGTTGAGAATTTCAGAACTTCATGTTTTAACATTGTGGGTTTGTTTCCAACCTTGAAACATCATTGGCGTATCAAGTTTCTGGTTTTGAGTGTGGGCTACCCTATCTTTTGCCATAGTCCCAGTTTTATTTGTGTTTCAAATGAATATCTTTAATATATTTCCAAAGGCAATGTTACATTTTTTTTCCTTCCATAGACTAGATAAATAAAATATATTAGAGCTACAGGTAAACTGATATTTAAATTCTATATTTTATAGATTGTGAAAAAAGCATATGCAAGTTCATATATTAAGAATGTCAAAGACAGTGTGTTCATTGAGCATAGTGAGGAGAGAAGCATCTTCTAAATATTGGCCATTACTATTATTGTTAGGTTCTAAAACCTCTTTTCTCTGCTTTAATCAACGACCTGCAAAATTATTTTGTCAGTTGAGACAGTTTAGTTTGCCAATGACACAGGTCCAATTCAAACTATTTTAAGCAATAAAGAAAATCATTGGCTTATGTAACTAGAAAGTGTAATTGCATTAGGCTAACTTTCTATTACTGCTTTCAGCCCTTCATCCTCCAGTGTGACCTAGTTCTAAGGCTTCTGTAGGTGGAAGCACAAGAACCACCAGTGATTCTAGGTTTTCCTCATTATTTGCAAGACCAGTTCCATGAAAAGTCTCACAAAGGTCTCCAACTGGTTAGCTTTGGATTATGAGTCTATTTTCAAGCCAACCAATTTGCTTAGGGGTTAGGATATTCTAATTGGCTAGGATCACATTATGTAACCACCCCTGGATCTTACAGGTCAGGTGAGCAACTGCCGAATCACCTGGGAAATTGATGGCCCCCTCAACAAATTTTTAGAAGATAAAACATTTCTGTCAGCTAATCTGTCAATGTCCAAACATCCTTATGCTCTTTAAAAGTTGTCTTATAAAAGACTTATTTCAGACAGAGAGGTAAAACCTAGTATGTACATATATAAATTGAGTACAGAGCAATAGTTTTTCCTTTCTTCAATTACTTTTGTCCTTTAAAAGTTACGAAGCTGAGAGAACTGTGCACTTGTCCTTTCTTTTCCCTTCATCTACTTTTGCATTCCTTCCTTCCTTCTTTACTTACTCCTTTCCTTAAGTAATGTCTTGAGAAGATTCATTGTGAATTTCAGAGACAGATATGTTATACCCATATGAAATATAAAACAAAACAAAACAGATGAGAAAAATGCAATCCAAGATAAAGTAAGATGGAGAAATAAGATAAAGGCAATTAGTAAGACTAGTTTTTAAAAATGTCTTAAAATCCTAAATACTTCTTCACAAAAGGTAATATATTCTGGAGTCTAAGCATTCCATCAGTACAGTCAAAGAGGCAAACTAATAGATATATGATTCAGAATGTGCCTAAGAGGAAATTAAACAGTTCTTCAGAAGAAACACAGCTATTTCTGACTCAAACCACTGAGAAATTTCTTTCAAGGGTCCTCATAAAAAGGATACCATATAAAGTAATGTAAAATATTTTCAACATTCCTCTATTAAATGCAGCTGTTGGATTCACAGAAATATTTAGGTTAAACATTACTATAATAAATACACCTATTACATTTATAGTAATAATTCTTAGAAGTATATCAATAGACATTAGTCATTAGTCTGCAAAAGCTGACTACAAAGGGGTTAATAGAACATGGGTCAAAAATCGTAAGAGGACTTACAAAGACTGTGTTTCTCTTAATGTCTATAGTAAGCTATTGCAGATTGTAACCATGGTAGTAATAGCATCAGATTAGATTTTTGAAAAATTATTCCATTAGCTTTTGGAAGAATATATTGGGGGTTAACATTAGAGGTAAAGTCATAATTATATTATTCCAATAAAAAATGGAAAAGGAGGACTCCTTAAAGTTGTTTTTGTGCACTCAATTTCATTCCTTTTGGAATACTAGTCTGCTTCTTTCTAACTCCTTCTGATACTTCTTGCTCTGTGTCATCTCACTTAGGATTTGTTTTCTAATTCTTTTACTTCCTCTCAAAGGTCAGGTCCTATTCCTTTGTGACCCCGCCTTACCTTGTATACACACCTGTATATTAATATGTTTTAGTTTATCTATATTCCCCCTTTAGAGATTGCATCTTTGATTTCTGTATATATTAGCCAAGAGACATAATACACAATTACAAATAAATGAACATGAAAATACATAGGGATAGAATGTTATTCATGTGAAGACCTACTGAGCCTGTCAGGTTCATACAATGAATTAAAAGCACTAGAAAATCATTTAATTGTTGTATATGTGTACAACTTAGACAAACATAAACACATATAGTTTTCATAAACCACATGTTCTAAACTTGTGTCTTTTAAACATGTCTCATTGAAAAAAACACAGATTCAAAAATTTTCTAGAAAGACAACTGTAGTTTCATTTCATATTAAGAGATCAGGTTTCTTTTTTTATCATACTTTAAGTTCTGGGGTACATGTGCAGCTTGTGCAGGACTGTTACATACATATACACATGCCATGGTGGTTTGCTGCACCCATCCCTCCGTCATCTACATCAGGTATTTCTCCTAATGTTATGCCTCCCCAATCCCCCTACCCCCTACTATCCCTCCCCCTAATCCCCCTACTCCCCCAACAGGCCCCAGTGTGTGATGTCCCCCCACCCTGTGTCCATGTGTTCTCATTGTTCAACATCCACTTATGAGTGAGAACATGTGGTGTCTGGTTTTCTGTTCTTGTGTCAGTTTGCTGAGAATGATGCTTTCCAGCTTCATCCATGTCCCTGCAAAGGACGTGAACTAATCCTTTTCTATGGCTGCATAGTATTCCATGGTGTATATGTGTCACATTTTCTTTATCCAGTCCATCACTGATGGGCATTTGGGTTGGTTCCAAGTCTTTGCTATTGACCTTCTTCACAGAACTGGGAAAAACCACCTTAAATTTCATATGGAACCAAAAAAGAGCCCACATAGCCAAGACAATTCTAAGGAAAAAAAAAAAAACAGGAGGCATCACACTGCCTGACTTCAAACTATACACAGTAATCAAAACAGCATGGTACTGGTACCAAAACAGAGATGTAGACCAATGGAACAGAACAGAGGCCTTGGAAGTAATGTCACACATCTGCAACCATCTGATCTTGACAAACCTGACAAAAACAAGCAATGGGGAAAGGATTCCATATTTAATAAATGGTATTGGGAAAACTGGCTATGCATATACAGAAAGCGGAAACTGGATCTCTTCCTTACACCTTATACAAAAATTAACTCCAAATGGATTAAAGATTTAAACATAAGAACACACACCATAAAAATCCTAGAAGAAAACCTAGTCAATACCATTCAGGACATAGGCATAGGCAAGGACTTCATGACTAAAACACCAAAAGCAATGGCAACAAAAGCCAAAATAGATAAATTGTATCTAATTAAACTTAAGAGCTTCTGCACAACAACAAAAACTATCATTAAAATGAACTGGCAACCAACAGAATGGGAAAAAGAATGTTTGCAATCTACCCATCTGACAAAGGGCTAATATGCAGAATCTACAAAGAACTTAAACAAATTTACAAGAAAAAACAAACATCCCCCATCAAAAAGTGGGCAAACGATATGAACAGACACTACTCAAAAGAAGACATTTATGCAGCCAACAGACATAAGAAAAAAAGCTCATCACCACTCGTCATTAAAGAAATGCACATCAAAACTACATTCAGATACCATCTCACACCAGTTAGAATGGCAATCATTAAAAAAATCTGGACACAACAGATGCTGGAGAGGATGTAGAGAAACAGGAATGCTTTTACACTGTTGGTGGGAGTGTAAATTACTTCAACCATTGTGGAAGACAGTGTGGCGATTCCTCAAGGATCTAGAAATAGAAATACCATTTATTTGACCCAGCAATCCCATTACTGAGTATATACCTAAAGGATTATAAATCATTGTATTATAAAGATACATGCACACCTATGTTCATTATGGCACTGTTTACGAGATCAGGTATTTTTTTTTTTTAAGTAGGGTATCTACCAGTGTCAGAGAAAACAAATTGTTTTCTAGCAGTGAAAAAATATATAACAGTGCACCTATTCTCTGATATCCAAGTCAAGCCACTAGATTTTTTTCCCCTACCACCTCAGCTCACAGTTTTTTAAGCCAAGCTGGCTTTCTCCTAGTACTCTATCTGTCCGAAAGCCTAAATTTTCATCTGGCAAGATCATTCTTACAATTGAGTGAATCAAGATATAACGAAAAAATTAAGCAGAGCTTATTGCATGTACTTTTACATTTACTAATGTTTCTATCATGTTTCCTTTATGGGCTTAGTGGTGACGGTGACATTTAAGGACATTTGGATATGGGATTATAATATTTCAGGTAGACAATTATAACTTGATGGACCATTTGTACCTGCTCAAGTGTCTCTGGTTGCATCACTTACAAAGACTATTGATTATAATAGTGAATGGAAGTGTTTTACACTTCTTAAGTTAAAAGATGACTTTGAGCAAGACAACCATTTACTTCTTAGAGGTCACACTGATTAATCTCTGTCAACATTTATAGATTTCACCTTAAACTCTCCAATTTTCCAAGGATATTTGGCACTGGGTCTTAAGCAGACAGAGCAAAAGTGGTGAGATTTTGACATTGTCTTAAATTACAAGTGATTAAGTTTGGATTTGAAATATTGTGTAGGATTATAAAAAAGCAAATGCAGGAGACATGGGGGAGAATATATTTTATTAAAATTTTATCATTATAATACACACCTCAAGAATAATTTATAATGTTTAAGAATTATATAAAATGATATATAAAATAATACTATTGATATTATAATCTATAAATTTGGAAATAAGAACTTCATGCAAAAGGTGTTAGTCATCTGTTCTTAGACATAGATTTTATTTTACATGTTACACATTAGTTATTTCTTGAAAAACTGGATAACCAATGGGTATTTTTTTTAATTTAATTATAGCTATCTTTTTTAACTTTAGAAGTTAAATATTTTGTTACACCTTTTTTTCTCTCTTCAGTAAACAAAATCAACTGCTGAAAAATTTTGTTAAACCAATTGTTTACTTGATACTGCTAGATCTAGAATTATTACTAAGAAAAATCTTGTGCCTCTCTGTGGGTATTCTCCAGATTAAATTCTGGAAGCAGACAAAATGACTTTCCATTCAGGAGTATGTTCTTGTGTTTTTGTTTTTCTTTTTGTTTTTGAGACAGAGTCTCACGCTGTTGTCTAGGCTGGAGTGCAGTGGTCCGATCTCGGCTCACTGCAACCTCTGCCTCCCATTTTCAAGTGATTCTTCTTCCTCAGCCTCCCCAGTAGCTGGGATTAAAGTATGTGCCACCAGGCCCTGTTCTATGCTGAAAGCCCCAAGATAAGACATTCTTTCATCCTGACATTCTTTCTCAAGTTGAACATGATTGGCGATGGACATGATGTAACAACCACCTTCTGACTAGCTTAGGACTTCTCTTTTCCTGTAACCCCCCCCCCCACGTCTGTTTTGTTTGTTTGCATTCTTTTTGTTTTGCTTTGATTTCTTCTCATGGGGGTTATACTATCTGGGTCATGTCAATCAGAAATTCTTCATTTGAATAAAAATATAGCTTCAGTCATCAGGTTTGTTAGTAAAATTATTTACTTTCAGCACCAATCAATGGTTCTTCCTTATCTATATAGAGTAAGTCATTTTACAAATACTAAGGGTATTGGGTTAGATGGGTCTAAGTTTGAATCCTGATTCTATCAGTTACTTAAATGTAATCTTGGGTAAGCTACTTTATGTATCTGGACCTCACTTTTCTTATATGTAAAACTAGTAAATAAAATCATCTTAGAATTCTTAGAAGGATTAAGAAGATAATTATAATGTATGGCCATCAGTAGACACTAAGTGAACAATAGGAATTGTTTTATATATGTGTGTATATGTGTATGTGTATATGGCACTCCTTTGTTTTAATCTCTTAAATTTATAATTACAACTTTAATTGATAGATGAATAATTTATTCCTTTATCAGAGATTTCAATGATATGTTAAATGATTTTGTCAAAAGTTCATAATAGTTTATATAATAACTTTAAAAATAATATTATAACCTAAGTGCTAATTTAGGTTATAATTCTGAACCCCTACACAAAACCTCAAGTAAATTGTGCCATCGTTATTTCACATATCTCTCAATATTGATGAATATGCTTGCTTGTAATCAACTAAAATGCCCAAAGTAAAATATATCTATAATATTTATGTGCCCATGTAGATATCTTCTATTTAAAAATTCATTGTGATTCAAAGTGAGTTTTTCTTTTCTGATTTTGCTCTTTTGCAGTTTTATTTATATAGCTATTTTTATTGATGTAGTTTGCTGTGATATTCAGAACCCCCATGCTATGGAAAAGAAGAGCCATCAATAGAGGATAAGTTTATTCACAAAATTTTCTCTATGGGGAATCCTGGGATCCAGTTCTCAGCCAGGGCACTTCACTTTCTCCTTTGTCCTCGAACACTTCAAGACTCTGGATATGACCTTAAATCATGGCAGTGCCTTGTTTTCCACAAGAGAATTATTTGGGCCCAGGAAAGAATGGTAGAGCCAAAAGCTTGGCTTCAGGCATAAATAACTTAGTAACTCTCTATATTAGCAGTGTAAATGGCAGGTATCTCCAGTAAGTTACCAGTCAGTATTCCCAATGGGGAAATGATATTTCTCTTGCAAGACTAAGGCTCCAGACAAAAACATCCCCTGCCCTATATGTCTGTTGTTCATTAAATTTTGGATTGACTCCTTGATGTCTTCTCTTTTCACTAAAATCCAACAACATGATTTGTTGACTCCCATACTGTCAATATGATAATCACTGATAAACTTTGAGAAATAGCCGATTCTGCATGTCTAAATGAGGGAGAATTAAGGGTTCTGTGGAATAACAGCATGTATTTTGTTTACACAGAAACAGTATCATCATGTTAAATGCATAACCACTTGGTCATACCTAGGCAAACTCTGAAGTCCACGACTCTCAATCAACCAGATTGATGACTCTGGGGAAATACAATGGCTTACATATTAAAAGTATAAAGTCAAAATGCATAGATCAAAAGTCAAGCTTCACACTAATGATAGTGTCTGTATCTGTGTGTCCTTGTAAAAAATATTTCACCTCTTTTCTTTTAATTTTCTAATCTGTAAAAGAGCAATGAAAAAAAGAAGTACCTTTCAGGAACACTATATAAAAATTGGTAATACATTTTCCAAGTATATACAGCACTTGGAAAAGCACCAAGCACAGGATAAGCATTCAGGAAATGATTGGGGTTGTTGTTGTTGCTGCTGGTACCCTAAACCAACCAAATAATCTAAATATCAGATACGACTTGGCACTTTTCATAGACATCTTCACTTAATGATTAATTACATGACCACAATAATTCACTTCACTGTATTTTAGGTAAATTTCGTAATGTATAAGACTTTATATTTTATTTATTTTCTCAATACTGCTCAGCAGAAAACTTACCACTTGAAACCTTCTTCACTTTTCCCTCCATTCTCTCTTTATTTGCTGAGTGACTGTCCTTTCGTGTCACCACCTCCTTCAGACCCCACTAGCCCACTATACAAAAATATCTACATAGTATCTAGGTTAAAGGTTCTCTTGGTTTACAGTCTCATAGGAAAGAGCATACTCATTAGCTATTAAACACTGAGGAATTCATGGTACTAGGAAGTGAACAATATGTGACCTTTGGTTTGCTAAATCTTGGGGTTATGAGCAATTGTCACATATGTATAAAATATTAATGGTCTTTATCATTTTCAGTGACCCAAACCACAACTATTAGATAGGAATGTATTTTGAAAACGTTTGAAATATTTTGGCAAAAACTTGGTATCTATATATCTCAGAGATCATGTGTTCCAAAGAAACTACAAACATCTGTACTTTACTTTTACAATTTTTTGTGCTTATGAGTTAGAGGCATTCATTTGATTTGGAAAATATTAGGATTATTAGAACAGGAATTCTAAGTGAAATTATGGATTAATAAGAAGCTTTTGACATCTAAAATCAACTTTTTTGAGTTAGAAACATGATAATAATCTTAAAAGCCAGATTTTATCAACACAGAAAAGAATTTTCTAAATTTTCATAGGTTATAATAACATTGAGAGATGAACGTGGAAGACTAGATCATAGAGTTATCACCTATTTTAAAGGGGACACACTTTTGCTTTACAGAGTTGTGAATTTTAGTTTCTATTGGGAAGAAGAAAGATATAACCTAGAGAAGTCTATGTAATGAAAGAACTGGTAAGTCTACTTTCTCAGTGGTTTGTGAGAAGCAGAAGAGAGGGGTAGTAGAAAAAAATTAGGCACAGCTGTTCTCAATTAACAATTAGGCTGAAACAGGGAAGGGGGCACTTTAGAAACACCAAGGTAAGTATCAGAAAACTTGTAAATAACAGTAGTATTACAGGCATAGATCTGGAATAAAGCTTGTAGGAACCTGAAAGCCTGGAAATAGCTAAACAGCATCTCTCTAAATTAAATCCAATAATCTGCAGTGACAGCGGTGGTAAAGGGAGATGGCTACATAAGTAAGCATGAAGCTGCTTATCTCTGAAATAACCTTGTTTTCCCAGTCTGGGTGTGACAAGTGACCTACTGAGAAGGTACAGAGGTGCTTGAGAGCCAGTGGACCCAAAGGTAGACAAAGAGGCTGCAATATAGAGATAGGATGGTTGGTATTATGGATTTTGGATGGCAGTTCCTTTATTGCTAACAAATGTTATCCTGATTCTAACAGAGAAGTGAGCAAGAGGGCAATTAAGTGAATGCAAGTACATCATCAGCCTTTCTTTACCTGGTCAAGTGAACAATCCATGGACTAAGAAGATACATGACCCAAGTAGGAACCCACAAATTAGGGGCAATCGAAACCTTTCTTGAGATTATGTACTGGAGACTGGTCATGAAGCTCTTACTGCGTGTTCTAGAAAAACATTGTCCCTCTAATATTTTTAACCTGGTTCAAATTAGGTTTCTTTCTTTGCAATCAAGGAATTTTCTGCATTATTATATTTGAATGAATATGGCTGTACAGAATTTTGATACAAGGGAAGGGAAAATAATTTTCAATCTAATTATCCACCTCTTAGATCAGTACTAGTTGAGAAGTGATACAGACAATGATTTATTGTCTAATTTGCTTTATTTTTGAGAAGGTAGTATATGAAAATCTCAAGAAAGGAGTCATAATCTTATTTCTTAACTGGATCCCCATCAGCAGCTAAAAGACTGTGGCACTAGAGGGTAATAAATCAGCTTAATATGGTATTGACTAATGGTTTTGTAATTTTCAAAGTGCCTGTATTGTCCTAAATCTTGTTAGGTTTTTACACTGCATTGATATGATTTCTTTTTGTAAAAAGGAATATGCTCAGAACTTATTGGTGACCTTCCAATTTCATTTTTCTGCTAACCTGAAACCATAGCAACCTGTGGATGGTGCATTTATTTTTTTCTATGTTAAAGGGATCTCAGTCTCTTAGACTAGCCTTTTAGATAAAAATCAACTTTACTACAGATATATGAGGGGCATATTATCCCAAAACTTGAAATTGATTCCAAATATATTATTTTATTTGCATTAATACCACCTAAATTTAAGTGGTAAACATGTATAAAAAGCTAATTTTTAAAATTCATTTTTAACAGTTTTCAGGATATGTCTGACAAAACAAAACTAATTTCTTTAACATGGCATGTTTTTTCTTGTTAAAGCAGGAAAATTAAGACTAAGCAACTAAAATCTCTAGTATGGATCATGATCCAGTTTAACTAAAATCTGAATCAGAGGATATTTTATGTAGATTATATGAGGGATCTTCGACAAGTTCATGAAAATGCACGTTAGGAAAAAACTATCCATGGATTTCAAAATTTGTTTGCACAAAAATAAGCTTGTACTAACTTCTTAGAACATGTCTGAATAGGATCTAGTTTAAGGTACTAAGAAAGATAAGACATTAGTTTGAAAACAGTCTTTACCACAGCAACATGAATTATGCTAAAACTGAAGCAAAAGCAAACATCAAATTTATGGTGAAGCTTGGGCAGAATGATGGAATCATTGATGCTTCATACAAAGTTTACGGGACAACCCCCCCAAGATATGAGCAATATACAAATGGATAACTCACTCTTTTTTCAACTAATTTTTTTATACTTTTTATTGATTTCAAATTTTAGATACACAGAGTACACGTGCAGGTTTATTATATGGGAATATATATCCATATAAACATATTCCGGTCAGCTTAAGAGTTTTCAATGGAAACATTTTACTCAGAGACACCAACAAATACATTGTTGACTGAAAAAAATTGTGAAAAGAAAAATAGAAATGTCATACAGAGGTTCGTAAGTAGTGTATACCTGAGGACAATCAATGTTCTTTTAAAATTATATTCTATAGGGACTGCATATTAAATGCTAGTCTTCAGAGTTGAAATATTTGGTAAATTGCCTTGCCTGTTACCTATTTTTTAAAATATGTTGTGTCATGTGCTGATATATTCTATGGATATCTTGGTCAAGTAAGAGTTTCAATCACATACTTATGATTTGAATCTGAAAAATCTCAAAAATAGTTTTGCCTAATATAGCCAACGCACAAAAATTAAAAACAATGGTAGTGATACTGCCTATCAGATAAGTTCAGGCATAGGGTTGCTCATATGTGTGAAATGGAATGTTAAAACAACCATTTCCCCAAAAAGCCACTTTACAATGTATTATGTAGGAAACCCATATGCCTTAGAGAAGTCTCCCATATAGAGATCACTCTAGAGGTCTCATTCAAGGAAAACAATTTCTTCATACACATGAATATGAAAAGAATTTGTGTCTGGAATAAGAATAAGTGAGTATTTAATTATTTGATCACTAAATTAATGTTACCAAGCAATCTGAGTTTAGTAATGTTTTTCTTCCAATTTACTAACATAATAACAAAAACTTGAATGATCCCTTGAAAGTGGGAGAAAGAAGATGTGCAATGTAAAAAACAAACAACAACAAAAAAAACCCCAATACTTTTGATAGCTCTACAACTCCTTTCAATGTATCTCCCTTTTTTTTTTTTATGTCATCCTCTTTGCCCTTTCATTGTTGTCTAGTCTCTTGAGTCACTCTGCAAACCAGAACAAAATGTTCCTGGACATCTTAAATTTCTGGGAAGCATGTTTGGTAGTTCACAATACAAACAATTTGTCACTTATGGGGAAATCCCTCTATTAATTCACAAAATAGAAAAAATTAAGACTTTATTATGTCTATATTGCAAATATCTGGATTAAAGGTAAAGTAATAAATTAAACACAAATTATTTTTGGTATTTCAGATGATTAGTGATTTATCATCACCAAATTACTTTGATTTATCCAGACATGGTATTTTAAACTCTTGAAATTTGTATTTCTTGTTTCTGTAAGAAACTATTATTCACATCATAAAGTTAAGAATATTAATTTAAAAATTGTAATCTTTCAAAAATACTTCTACATGCATGGAGTAAGTAAAATGACCAGTTTTTACAAGCCATGTTTCAAAATTAAGTCAAAGCATACAACATATCTTGAAAAAAATAGCTATGCCTAAATACAATAACTTATAAAGCATTAATTTGAAAAATATGACATGCTCTTTTTCTTTAACAAAGAGTCTTTTAAAATATTAAATTAATAGATATTAAGGCCTTGGATGTTACCAGCTATTTTTAGGAGCAGCTCATATATCACAATGCAGGATGCTAAGGAGATGCTAGGCATCCTTTAAAACTATTTCTTCAAATGTTGATTCATGGCAGTTTTTCATACAGTGATCTTTCTTTTCTTAAGTAATACAAACATTTTACATTATGTGGTAACAGTTTGAGTTTGTAGTGATTTTTGACATATTATCCCTCTTAATTGCCTTTCCAAATTATACAGCTTTATTATTTACTGATTTAAAATAAAAGTAAATAGTCATTAAATACTTTATCCCCTGAAGAAGTGGAACTTGAAACCCATTCTGAAATGGCAGCAATCTCGTAAACTCTATTGGAATGTGAAAAAATAATTACTATTGGACATTGTAAGGATGAAATGTATTTCCAGCATCTGTGGTTGCAGATTCTCTTAACTGAAAGCAATTCTTGATTCACTTTTGAAAACATTTGCCTCTGTGATATCAATTCCTGTTAACATAATACTTACTGTATTTTTCTTCAAAAGTAGATTTTAAAGGTAAAGATAGTGTGGTCCTTGAGCGTTGCATACTGATTGTATAACCACTAATATATAAATGCTATGTTATTTCTTCAAAAAATTACAATATTTTTAGAGTAACTATATGAAACCTTGGTTTTCCATTGTTTATAAAAGGTTGATATCCTTGGCTAATTATCCAAGTTCTCATATAACTCTTATGCTGCAAAAACAACTCAGTGGATATAACAATTTATGCTCAGGAGACAAATCAGCTTTTTATTTTGCTTTAAGAAAATAGAGAAGAAACATATTGTTCTCCAGCTTAGTCTTATTTCATGTGTCAAAGACTTAAATTAACTGTTGGCTATGAACTTATTAATATTTATTTATATCAATTAAGAAAGACTCTGAGGATCAATTCACATTCAAAGATTCAGTACCAGGGTCTAATTTTTCTATTAATTCAAGGATATTGTACTCAAAGAGAGAATTATATTTCCTTGGCAGCCTGGTGTCCTAATGGCACCTGAATTCACTGAATTTATAATAGGCACTAGAAAAGTCCAAGAAGCACTGAGAACAGTCTCTGGCAACACTAACCCACCAAAATGGAAAATACAGATACACCATGTTAGAAGAGAAGACTTAACAATTTATACATAAAAGTTGTATAAAAGTTAATATTTTAATCAAATGAGAATAAATATGTGTGTATATATGTATATAAATGAAAAACACTAGGATCAAGTAGGAGTTACTCTATTTATGCAATAGGTCAATATCTGAATATGTTCATTTGCAAATTATGTGACTATCTGAAATATCCAGCAAAAACAACAGAAAAAATGTATCAAGAATAGAATTTATGAACTTTTTCCTTCATAAACCAGATTTAGCCTTTTTATTTTAAATCAACAACCAAGAGAAGATATTTTATAAGAGGACAGAAAATATAAGTGAAAATGAACCAAACAAGAAATGTATATAGCTAGTATTTAAAAAATATAAAGCTATTGATAAACAAAGGAAGAACTGGCAAAATGGGGTCACGTCACCAACTTGATTAAAAAGATTCAATGTTGTTGAATAATTTGTCTCTAATCAATATCTACATTCCAATTATAATTAAATTATTAAGTATTTGGTTGTCAGTAAAACAATTGTAAATTTAATCTGAATATAGCACTAGCCTAGATAATGAAATAATTGATAACACTTGGCAGACACAGTAATGCATCTCTGAGATCCCCTCTTCATAAAAGAATTCACTGACTAGCAGCAAGCAGTATAGTTAGCAGACAGTCTCTGGTTGTTAACTTCTTTTGAGTCCAATTCACCTTTCTTTGTTTGTTTTAACTTTCTCTATTCTTTTTTTAAATGACTTTTATTTAAAGTTCAGTGGTACATGTGCAGGTTTGTTATATAGGTAAACTTATGGCATGGGAGTTTGTTGTACTGATTATTTCATCACTAGGTATTAAGCCTAGTTCCCATTAGTTATTTTTCCTGATGCTCTCCTTCCTCCCACCCTCCACCCTCCAATAGGCCCCAGTGTCTGTTGTTCCCCTCTATGTGTCCATGTGTTCTCACCACTTACTTCTCACTTATAAGTAACAACATGTGGTAGTTGACTTTTTGTTCCTGCATTAGTTTGCTAAGGGTAATGTCTTCCAGCTCCAACCATGTTGCTGCAAAGGACATGATCTTGTTCTCTTTCATGGCTAGATAGTATTCCACGATGTCTATGTGCCAATTTTCCTTATCCAGTCTATCATTGATGGGCATTTAGGTTAATTCCATGCCTTTGCTATTGTGAATAGTGCTGCAATGAACATACAAGAGCATGTGTCTTTATAATGGAATGATTTATATTCCTTTGGGTATATACCCAGTAATGGGATTGCTGGGTCAAATGATATTTCTGTTGTTAGATCTTGGAGGAATTGCCACACTGTCTTCCACAATGGTTGAACTAATTTACACTCCCTTGAACAGTGTAAAAGCCTTCCTTTTTCTCCACAACCTCACCAGTGTGTTATTTTTTGACTTTTTAGGAATAGTCGTTTTGAGTATTAGACGGTATCTCATTGTGGATTTGATTTCCATTTCTCTAATGATCAGTGATGTTGAGATTATTTTCATATGATTGTTGGCCACATGTATGCCTTCTTTTGAAAAGTATCTGTTCATGCCCTTTGCCCTTTTACTTTAAACTTTTTAATTGGGTTGTTTTTTCCTGTAAATTTGTTTAGGTTCCTTACAGATACTGGAAATTAGACCTTTTTCAGATACATAGTTTGCAAAAATTTTTTCCCATTTTGTAGGTTGTCTGTTTACTTTGTTGATTGATAGTTTCTTTTGCTATGCAGAAATTCTTTATTTTAATTAGATCCCATTTGTCATTTTGCTTTTGTTGCAATTGCTTTTGGCATTCAACATGAAATATTTGCCCATGCCTATGTCTTGAATGGTATTAGTATTGAATGGTGGTCTTCCAGGGTTTTTATAGTTGTGGGTTTTACATTTAAGTCTTTAATCCATCTTGAGTTGATTTTTGTATATGGTATAATGAAGAGTCCAGTTTCAATATTCTCCATATGGTTAGCCAGTTATTCCAGTACCACGTGTTAAGTAGGGAATCCTTTCTCCATTGCTTGTTTTTGTCAGGTTTGTCAAAGATCAGATTGTTGTAGGTGTGCAGTCTTATTTCTGGGTTCTCTATTTTGTTTCATTGGTCTATGTTCCTGCTTGTGTACCAGTACCATGTTGTTTTGGTTACTGTAGCCCTGTAGTATAGTTTGAAGTTGGGTAACATTATGCCTCCAGCTTAACTGAATCCCTGAATGGATCAATAATGAGTTCTGAAATTGAGTTAGTAATAAATAGCCTACCAACCAAAAAAGGCCCAGGACTAGAGGAATTCACAGCTGAATTCTACCAGATATACAAAGAAAAGCTGGTACTATTTCTCCTGAAAGTATTCTAAAAATTGAAAAGGAGCAACTCTTTCCTAACTCATTCTATGAGGCCAGCATCATCCTGATGCCAAAACCTGGCAGAGGCACAAAAACAACAACAAAAGAAAACTTCAGGCCAATATCCTTGATAAACATCAATACAAAAACTTCAGCAAAATACTGGCAAAGCAAATCCAGCAGCACATCAAAAAGCTTATGCATTATGATTAAGTAGGCTTCATCCCGAGAATGCAAGTTTGTTTCAACATACATAAATCAATAAATGTTATTTATCACATAAACAGAACTAAAAACAGAAGCCTTGTGAATATCTCAATAGACACAGAAAAGGCTTTCAATAAAATTCAACATCTCTTCAAGTTAAAAACTCTTAATAAACTAGATATCAAAGGAACATACCTCAAAATAATAAGAGCCATCTATGACAAGCCCACAGCCAATATCATACTGAATGGGCAAAAGCTGGAAGCATTCTCTTGAAAACCAGCACAAGACAAGGATGTCCTCTCTCATCACTCCTATTCAACATAATATTGGAAGTTCTGGCAAGAACAATCAGGCAAGAGAAAGAAGTAAAGGGGATTCAAACAGGAAGAGAGGAAGTCAAACTATTCTTGTTTTCAGATGACATGATCTTATATCAGAAAACTCCATCATCCCAGCCTAAAAGCTTCTTAAGCTGATAAGCAACTTCAGCAAAGTCTCAGGATACAAAATCAATGTGCAATAACTGCTAGCATTCCTATATGTCAACAATGGCCAAGCCAAGCTAGCATTCCTATACACCAACAACAGTCAAGCCAAGAGCCAAATCGCTAATGAATTCCCATTAACAATTGTCACAAAAAGAATAAAATACCTAGGAATACAGCTAACAAAGGAAGTGAAATGTCTCTACAAGGCTAACTGAAAACTACTGCTCAAAGAAATCAGAGATGACACAAACAAATGGAAAAACATTCCATGCTCGTGGATAGGAAGAATCAATATCGTTAAAATGGCCATACTGCCCAAAGTAATTTATAGATTCAATGCTATTCCCATTAAACCACCATTGACATTCTTCAAAGAATTATTTTTAAAAAACTATTTTAAAATTAATATGGGATCAAAAAGAGAGACCAAATAGCCAAGATGAGGTCCTTCTTGCAATATATTTTCTTGGAGTTCTTTGAGCCTCTTGTACTTGGATGTCTTGATCTCTTGCTAGACTAGTGAATTTTTCCTAAATTATTTCCTATCATAGATTTTTCAACATTTTATTTTATCTCTTCCCTTGGGAATACCTACTATTTATAGGTTTGGATGGTTTATATAGTCCCATGCTTTTTAAAGGCTTAGCTCATTTTTAAAAATTATTTTTGTTTGCTTTCGTCTGACTGGGTTAATTCAAAAGACATGTCTTCAGGTTCTGAGATTCCTTTCTCTCCTTGCTCCAGTCTATTTCTGAAGTTTTCAATTGTATTTTGTAATTCCTTCAATGCATTTTACATTTCCAGAAGTTCTGTTTATTTTTTTAAATAACTATCTCTTTGGTATCTATCATATCCTGGATTGATTTTCTGATTTCTTTGTATTGGCTTTCAACTTTTTTGTGAATCTCACTGAGTTTCTTTAAGAGTCATATTTTGAATTCTTTATGTGATATTTCAAATGCTCCATTTTTGTTAGTATCTATTGCTGGAGGGTTAGTACAATCCTTTGGGGAAGTTGCAACACACTGTTTTTTTCATACTTCCAAAATTGTTATGTTGGTTCCTTCTCATCTGGAGAAACTGCACTTCTTATTTTTGAATTCACTTTCATTTAGATTAGCCTTTTAAAAATTTTGCCTTCAGGATATGAATATAATATGTGGATAGGGTCATTTAGCTTTGCTTCTGGACCCTAGCAGTAACAAAAGCTCTTTATGAATTCCTTAGTTATACATAGCCTTAGTGTGGTGACTTTCTCAAATGTTGCTTATAGTCGTGATGTACTGGGCATTTGAGCAGGCTCACAGTCTCCTGTACAGCTGGGATGGTGGTGATCTTAAGACATCTTGTTCCCAAGTGCTGTGCACTTGTGTTGGCAGATTTTGGACAGAGTTGTGTAGTTCAACCTTCAGACAGCAGGTTGCAAATGCAGGTAAAAGCTGGCTGCAGTGGTCGCAGAATTTGTGTTCGATCTTAGTTACCAGGAAAAGCTGTCTGGTGCCTCAGACAGTGGGCTTATCATATAAATGCCTAGTGGCCTGGCATCCAATCTCAGTTCCAGAGAAAGGGTAAAGTTTGGTGGGGTTGGACCAGGCAGGCCTGCCCTTAGGTCTCCCAGTGGAAGTGGTAGGGCTTGACGTAAACTCCTTATGATTTCATTGGTTATAAATAGCCTTAGTGTGGTGGCTTTCTCAAATGCAAGTTGTAGTAGTAATATGCTGGTTGGGTGAGTGGGCTCAGGGCCTTCTGAGTAGCTGCAGTGGTGTCAGAAATGGTGAGACTAGAGATTGTGCAAAGCTCGTCTCCCTCCCAAATGCTATGCAATTGCATCAGCATATATTGTAATTGCCTGTGGGTGGCTCTTGCAGGTGAGAGCCAGCTGTGTTGGTGGCAGTCAAAGCCTATGTTTAACCTTTGCTAATTAGAAGAAATACTCTAATGTCCCAAGAGATGTGCTGGGCCAGGAACTCCCAGGGGTCCTGGTACCGTGCTTTGCCTCTGAGGTGAGTAGAGGGGGGCAAAGCTGGGTGGGGCTTGGCCATCCAAGTCTGTGCCTGGCCTCCCCAACTGCAGGTGCAAGCACCAGCTCCAAGAGGGAACAGAAGGCCTCTGGAACATCACTCCAGGGAGGATTGGAGAAATCTCTGCTGTGCCAAAGGGCCAGCATAGGGAATGAGAGGCAGTTTGGCAGCTTAGCAGGTCGCAGTGGGATCTGCCTTACTTCCCTGCTTTTCGCCTGGCAGAGCTCCCTGCTGTAGCCTGCTGCTTGCAATAAGCTTAAACAATCAGCCAATTCCCAAGCAGACTGTTCTCAGTTCAGGAAACTGCCCCAAGCCGGAGACTCCTGGCCTGGAAAAACACTGTGGCTTAAAGGCCACATCACTCCCAGTTCTGCTTGCATGTCACTCTCACCTCTCAGTTCTGGCTGTATGGGCTCCTCCTCCATTCAAGACTAAGTCACAAATCTCAGACCAGAAACCTACCCAGCCAAAAACTGCTGCCTATGCTGACTGTCAGATTTTATCACAGACCCCTATGAGTTAGAATCTGAAATGGCTGCCTTCTGTCTATGGCGCCTGAACCTGGCATGAAACACGTTTTTCTGCTGATACACCTTCTCTGGGTCTCCCCTTTGCTTCCCATGTCAGATCCAAAACTTGGTGAGCTCAAGGAGCTCCCCCATGGCCTGGATTACCTGACTCCTCAGTGGGAATGTATGTCACAGAGACGGTCTCTCCTCCTGTCACACAGTGGGGGACTCACTCACAAGTTTCTGCTAAACCTGCAGAGCAGGCTGCTGCCCACTGTACTCTTTAAAGTACTCATTTTTTTTTCACTTTTATGTTAAGCTCCCGTGTTCCTTCTTGGATAAATGTTCACAGTGTGAATCTCTCCACATTATTTTGCTATTTCCAAGTGGGTGAGGTGTGCAAATAAAGCCTCTAATCTACCATTTTTGAGAAAGACAAAAAAAACAAAAAACACTTTATCTTTTGAGTTGAGCTCACACTATTTTCATATTGATCCCCAGAAAATAATTGAGCAAGTGGCTCTGATGCGTATGTCACCCACCACCATTGTAACCTTGGTCTTCTCTCAGCTCACATCTATTGCTTTATACAAGTTCTTGAATGACCAGCTAAAAGATGTAGAAAAAAACTAAGCTTGGGCTGCTGATGTCAATTCAGAATATGGGACAGTTCTGGAAAGGAATAATGACTGTATTGTAGGCACTGTCAGGAATGTCCTTGAAAAAGTGGGGAGGGAAAATATTTCCTAGTGGGTGGAGCTGAGAGCAATACACTAGGTCATCTACTTTATTTAAAATAAGAAGTGGCCAGTATCCATAGGAGATTGGTTCTAGATCCCTCCCTACCCACCCCCCACAACAGATACCAAAATCACTAGATACTCAAGTCCCTTATATAAAAAGTGTAGTATTTACATTAACCCATGCACATTGTCCCATATACTTTAATCATCTCTAGATTAGTTATAATACACAATATAATAAAAATACTATGTAAATATTTGTTATACTATATTGTTTAGGGAATAATGAAAAGAAAAAATTCTGTACATGTTTGATACAGACACAACCATCCTTTCTTTAAAAATGTTTTCAACTGAGCACAGTGACTTACGCTTGTAATCCCAGCAGTTTGGGAGACCAAAGTGGGTGGATCACCTGAAGTCAGGAGTTCAAGACTAGCCTGACTAACATGGTGAAACCCCGTCTCTACTAAAATACAAAATTAGCTGGGTATGGTGGTACATGACTGTAATTCCAGATACTTTGGAGGCTAAGGCAGGAGAATTGCTTAAACCCAGGAGTCAGAGACTGCAGTGAGCTGAGATTGTGCCATTGTACTCCAGCCTGGGCAACAAGAGGAAAACTCCATCTCAAAATACACACACACACACACACACACACGTGTGTGTTTTATATATATAGAACCCACTGATATGAAGGGCTGACTGTACATGTATTCATGGGCGGTGAGAATGATCTGGTCAGCTAATTAGGGTTGTAGAAACAGAAAGTTCGAATCATGGGAGATAAGAAAGTCTGGAATAAGGAATGTGGATGGATACAAGAGTAGCAACTAATTGAGAATATATTTGAATCATATGTTAATGCCTTCCAGAAAGCATCTTCCACTGAAGAACCACTAAAGAACCAAACAGACAAACTGACTTGTCTGGTTGATTTTAACTAACCTTCAACATGGGCCACCCCAGAACTGGGATGATAGGCACATGAATGGAGGGTAGCATGGGTTCGACACATGGTCTTCCCATTTACCAAGACTATTCTAGCTATTGCTGCCTCTGAATGCCAGCAAGAGAAACTGATACTAAGTCCTTTGTGGAGATCCTTCTACCTTGGGAGACCAGTTGCTTATTTCCTCAGGTATAAATATCTATTCTGGATATGGGATTTATTTCTTGCCCAAAGTGTCAGCCAGAACCCTTATTGATAGACATCAAATGATTATTTAAATATATATTTAGTAATATAACAATGTAGTATGACAAAGGAGGATGAAATTCCATCATCATTTAACTATACATGTATGTATACGGAAAAATCATCCCAAATTGATTACAGTGATGATATGCATAATTGTATTTATCTTGATTTTTCTTTTATTTTTCCCATGCACTACGGGCTAATTTTTCTATAAGAAAATGAAATATTCTATAATAAATGTTGTAAATGTCAAACAAATTAATATCATAAAACATTGTCAGTCCCTAGTTGAACAGAGAACCAGTGAATACCATTAGAATAATTTTGCTACGTATCATCTCCTGTAATTACTCGTCTTGTTCTCCAAATAAAGTTCTATTTTTTGTACAGAATCTTCACACTGACCACACTTATTTCTGTTGCAGTATGTTGCATGTCATTTTTACATTTTTATCCTAAACTGTAGTTCTGGGTCCATTTAAATGATTATAACTAAGTAAATGAGCAAAGCCAAAGTTTATAGTTTCTTCCTAAATCTTCTTTCACAGAATTGCCACACTATTATATGAAAATTCACATTGCTTAAAAATATAGTTCATATATGTTTACCTTCTCCCTGTCTTTCACAAAATAAAGAGCTGATGAAAAATATAGAATAATTTTATCAATTATACATAAAGTAAGCAGTGGTCCTCAATGTGCCAGCAAGCATGTGTCCCTCGGGATAAACAGAATGCCAAATAGTTGTGATTCTCTGTGAATATTACCTAAAGGAATATTCAAAAGTCTCCTTGTGGACAAAATAATATAGAATATGAATTACTTGTTAATTTGTGTTTATTGTTATGAGTGTAGCAAACCAAATCAGAATTTCTGATTTAGCAGCTAACTGACTGACCAAACATGTTTACTAAACTATATCCTATAAGATTCATATTTATTCTTTCTCATATATTACAAAGAGATTAATAGCCTGTTTATACCTACAAGTTCAAGCCTCAGCTACAACTCATAGCTAAAACTGTATGCCTTCCATGATTTTACAATCTATCATTTTAATGTTTTTTCTCTTTATTAAGTTCCTTTAAAAATAGAAAATTAAAATAAACACACACAAATCATACTTACATTAAATAGATATAATCATACTTATATTTAAAATTCTGCAAGATTGTGGTGTAAAGATGTAGATGGTTTTTATAAGAAGAAAAATGGACAAATTCCCAATTTTTAGGTATATCAGTACTTATTTGACAAATATTTTCTTATTAAAATGTATATATTTAATATATTAAGATGATACATTAACATAACATATTCTGTTTAAAGTATTTGGTTATTGTATCAGTCCATTCTCAAAATGCTATGAAGAAATACCCGAGACTGGGTAATTTATAAAGGAAAGAGGTTTAATTGACTCACAGTTCTGCATGGCTGTGGAGGCATCGGGAAAGTTAAAATCATGGTGGAAGGGGGAAGCAAATGCATCCTTTTTCACATGGCAGCGGCAAAGAGAAATGCAGAGTGAAGCACTATAAGGGGGTGGGGGGAGTCCTTATAAAATCATCAGATCTTATGACAACTCACTTATTATCACCAGAACAGCATGAGCATAACTGCCCCCGTGATTCAGTTATGTCCCACAAGGTCCCTCCCAGGACATGTGGGGATTATGGTAACTACAATTCATGATGAGATTTGGGTGGAGACACAGCCAAACCATATGAGTAATGATGTAAAATAAGCATTTCCTCTTTCACATTGATTTGCCTTTTCAGACTGAATTCATAAAGACTGGTTTAATGAAGAGAATCATGAAAATAAGAATATAAAGCTAATAATCATTATAAAATATAGTTAAAAGGGCACAATATATCTAAATTTTCAGAGCAATTTAAATCTCAGTTTTAGAGTCTCGTATCTATTCAACTGAATATATTTCTGAGCAGATAATTTAAGTGTTAAATCATGATCATGATCACATCTCCATGTATTGCACAACTGAATTGAGCATTATTTTGCTTACTCAGGAATTTTAACTACCATGTCATTTTCACTTTTTTCAATTAATAGCAAAGGTAGATGCTTTATAAATTAATAATGTCAAGTATGTATAAGCCTTGTAAAAAGCACTCTGTTTGAACTACAGCAGATTTACCCAGTACTCTTGAGACTTATTTTGTAAGCTAAGAGAAAAGCTTTATCAGCAAATTATAAAATGCTATTCACTCTGTTACTCTTTCAGACAGGATCTGTCTAATTCTGTTTCCAGAGGAACTACAGTTGAGTTATGCAGGAGTAAAAATAACTGCAATACCACTAATAGAAAGACTATACTCAGGCTATTGTGAAATAGAACAAATAAATTTCCAGAGACTGAGGAATTAGAACATAGTTTCTGGAGAGGGGAGTTAGCACTGCTTTCTACCTTCTCTCAGCAAAATCCAAAGCGGTGCAGATAATCTAAAAGGTAGACTTAGGTTTAGCTGTAGATAACCAATAAATCCAAAATAACAGTAGCTTAAACAAGAAACATTTACTTTTCTGTTAAACAATAGCTGAGGCAGTGTTTCCAAAGATTATATAGCAGTTGTAGGAGCCTATTTTACTGTGCTGCTGTCCTCACGTGTGACTCCTCTTTGTGGTCAGGCAGCTACTCTAACATCAAACATCATGCATCCCTTCCAGCTCACTATAAAAAAAACTAGGCCAGATGTGGTAGCTTACACCTGTAATCCCAGCACTTTGGGAGGCAGAGGCGGGTGGACCACCTGAGGTCAGGAGTTTGAGACCAACCTGGCCAACATGGTGAAACCCCATCTCTACTAAAAATACAAAAATTAGCTGGGCATGGAGGTGCATGCCTGCAATCCCAGCTACTTGGAAGACTGAGGCAGGAGAATCACTTCAACTGGGAGGCAGAACTTGCAGTGAGCCAAGATAGCACCATTGCACTCCAACCTGGGCAACAGAGTGAGACTCTGTCTCAAAAGAAAGAAAAACTAGAAGAACGATTTTTTAAAGGATCTTTCTTTACAGAAGCATGTCCCTGTTAACGAAAGTTCCTAGGATTTTCTCTCATCATTCTAATATGCAGGAGTTTCACTGCTCTCAATGAAGAACAAACAGCAATTTTAGATACAGCCACAGAAATTTTCAAATTGTTGTGATGTCTCTCCTTAAGCCCAAGGTAGTATTACGGCAGATGTATATGTAATTTTATAGGCAGGAATGTGACAGCACAGAGTAAACAATGGAGGACCTGAAGGATTTTTTTATGTTAAGCAATTTACAATATCTTAATATTAAGCCAAATGCAATTATGTAATGGATTAAATTGTAATCTTTACATGATAAATGTAAAATGAAACAAGATTGTAAATAAAATTTACATTTAATTAGCTTAAATTTTTGTCTTTTACTTTCAACTACAGAGGTAATTGTTCTTTTTGCTTTTATGAATACAAACCTAATAATATTTTATAACATAATTTGATAACCATGTAAAGTAGTTCAAATAGAAGAATGGGGAAAGATACTAGAACTCCAAAATGTTAAGATTGTGAGGAGTAGCATACCTGGAGTATTAAGCCTTGTTTGTTGGACAACAACAAAAAAAGCTATCTTTTCCTAACTCCACACTGCGTCCCTCTTACTGTCTCCCTCGTGTGTTTACATAAGCTTTTAAACATATTTTGTGGAGCCTTCGTTCTATTGTGTTCTGTCTGAAAATATAGTTTATTATTATATTTGAATTTTATTTTCATTGCTGAAAATCAAGATAACTTCAAAAAGCATAAAAGAAGAAATAGGCTGGGTGTGGTGTCTCATGCCTGTAATCTTAGCACTTTGGGAGGCCGAGGTGATCTGGCAGGCAGATCACGAGGTCAGGAGTTCCAGACCAGCCTAACCAACATGGTGAGACCCCAACTCTACAAAAAATAGAAAAGTTAGCCAGGCATGGGGGCCTGTGCCTGTAATCCCAACTACTCAGGAGGCTGAGGCAGGAGAATTGCTTGATCCCGGGAGGCAGAGGTTGCAGTGAGCCAAGATCACACCACTGCACTCCAGCCTGAGCAACAGAACAAGATTCCATCTCAAAAAAAAAAAAAATAATAATAATAATAATAAAAATCAGTCATAATCTAAATCACAGAATATATATTTATTTTTACTCTCATCTAAAATTTGGAACATATCATTTTATTTCAAATTTTGCTCCTTCTTTGTAACTTTTATTAAAGTATTTGAAATATAATTTCACATTATTTGACAAAATTCAATTTACTGGTTCTATTAAGTTGTGTCCATAAAGATGAATTATAATTTATTTGATGAATGTCCATAGTTTTGCTATTAAAAGGGTTATTAAAAATTTACTGTTGCTAATTATATTCAATGACATGTCTTTATAAAAAATAATTATTTATTAATATTAATTTCTATTCATGAACTTAGGCAAAGTTATGGTTTTTGTAACGATTTTGATGATTGATAAAAAAAATCAACCCTGCAAAAAATTTCAATAACTGATTTTTTCAAAAACACAGACCAGTGCCTGTTATGAAGCACCCTCACCAATTAGGTATGGAAATAATTACTTGCTAAACTTTTAATTTGTTATTTGATAAACTAATATTCTTCTCTTGCTTTAATTGGTATTTATTTATTAGTATTTTTCATATGCTTTAACTTCTTCTTTTGCTAATTATCAATTAAAACTCAATCCTCAGTTCATTTCTGAGATTGTAATTTATTTTATGATTAATATAATAAGACTTTAACATGTTTCTCAGTCAAATTAACTAGTTGAGTGCTCAGAAATGGCAGTTATGTTTATGAGTCTATAATCTAAGCATTACAGAATTTGTGAGAAAAAATCCTATTCTTTTTCTTTAATATAAATTACTAAATTGTAACCTGATTTGGCAAAAGGCATGAACAATTTAAGTATTTTGATGCCTAATGGTAAAAACGACCCTTCAGAAAGCTTTTATTTTATTAATTTACAATTTCTCCAAAATTGGGACTGTTTGATTGCCATAAATCAATTCTTTATCTGCAGCAAGTCCAGTGCTTTGAACCATAAAAAATAAAAGAGCAGGACCACAACATTTCATGATGTGAACATGGGAAAAGGCTTCAAATTATACAAGTATGAGCACTGAACTGGTCATTGGGAACATTGACTTTCTGCCTTGAAACAAGTTGTTGAATAACTCTATTGATAAAATGAATGGGCTGGATCATATAACTTCTAAGGTCTCCTTGCACAGCTCAAATTCTATTATCTGTATCTCAGAATACGTTGAAAAATATGTTTTTATTTCTTCCATGTGGTCTACATAACTTATGATTAATTTGATACGAATATACATACAGTTTACTTTCCATAGATACCACTGGATTGAATACACTGAACAAAATCTGGCATTTTATGGACTGTTTAAGAAATAGAATGTTCATGTTCCAATCTTGGTACAGATTGAAGGCAATCCCTATCAAAATACCAATGACATTCTTCACAAAAATAGAAAAAAAAAAATCTAAAATTCTTATGGAACCACAAAATACCCAGAATAGCCAAAGAACAAAGTGGAGGCATCATACTACCTGACTTCAAAATATACTACAAAGCTATAGTAACCAAAACAGAATGGCACAGGCATACAAACAGACACATAGTCCAATAAGACAGAATAGAGAACCCAGAAATAAATCCACACATTTACCGCTAACTCATTTTTGCCAAAGGTGCCAAGAGCATACACTGGGGAAAGGACAGTCTCTTCAATAAATGGTGCTGAGAGAAAAGGATATCTATATGCATAAGAATGAAACTAGACTTCTCTCTCTTATCATATGCAAATATCAAATCAAAGTAGATTAAAGACCTAAATGCAAGACATGAAACTATGAAGTTACTATAAGGAAACTTTGTTCTGTACAAAGATTTTTTCAGAAAGGCCTCAAAATTACAAGCAACCAAAGCAAAAATTGATAAATGGGATCACATCAAGCTAAACCAGCTTCTGAAAAGCAAAGGAAACAATCAACAAAATGAAGACACAACTTACAGAATGGGAGAAAACATTTACAAACTATTCATCTGCACAAGGGTTTAATAACCAGAATATACAAGGAACTAAAATAATGCAATACCAAAAAGAAATAATCATTATCATCCAATTAAAAAGTAGGCAAAAGATCTGACTAGACATCTTAAAAGAATACATATAAGTGGTTAACAGGTATATAAAAATGCTCAACATTAGTAATCATCAGGGAAATTCAAATCAAAACTACAATAATTTATTGTCTCACCTCAGTTAAATTGTCTATTATCAAAAAGAGAGAAACTAACAGATGTTGGCAAGGATGCAGAGAAAGGGGAATGCTTTTACACAGCTAGTGGGAACATATACTAGAACAGTCACTATGAAAAGGAATATGGAGGCTCCTCAAGAAAAGAAAAATAAAACTATTTTCTGATCTGGTAATCTCACTGCTGGGTATATATCCAAAAGAAAGGAAATCAGTATCTCGAAGAGGTATCTGCATTCACATGTTTATTGCAGCAGTATTCACAATAGTGAAGATACAGAATCATCCTAAGTGTCCATCAACAGATGAATGGATAAAGGAAATGTGGCATATGTACGCAATAAGTTATCTAGTCATAAAAAGGACAAAATCCTGCCAATTGTAGCAACACGGATAGAGCTGGAGGACATTTTGTTGAGTCAAATTAAACCAGGCACAGAAAAACAAATATTGCATGTTCTCACTCACATGTGGGAGCTAGAAAAAATTGACCTCATGGAGGTAGAGAGTAGAATGGTGGTTACTAGAATCTCAGAAGGATAGTTAGAAGGGAGGATGAGGAGGAGTTTGTTAATGGGTACAAATACAATTTGATAGAAGGAACATGTCTAGTTTTCCATAGCACAGTAGAGTGACTGCAGTTAACAATAATTTATAGCATATTTCAAAGTAACTAAAATAAAAATTTAGAATGTTCCCAACACAAAAAAAATCATAAATATTTGAGGTAATGGATATCCCAGTTACCTAGATTTGATCATTACATGTTGTATGCACATATCAAAAAGACACACACACACACACACACACACAAACACATACACACACAAACACATACACACACATACTAAATATGTACAATTGTGGTATATCAATAAAACAATTATATTAAAAATAGGATATTACTAATTAATCACAATTTTTTTATTTTTGTAGAAAAAAACAAAATTCGACAGTCATTCATAGTAAAAACTTTTATCATGATAAAATCTGATAAAATCTGATCAACCTGATAGTGTCTACTAAAAATAATAAACCCTGTAAGATCAGAAATGATCAACATTGTATTTACTAGAGATTCTCACCAGTGCAATAAGGCAAGAAGGCTTTAAACATCCACCCTGCCCAGAGGAGGCAGTGCCAGTTCATGACTGTACTGGTCAGCAAAGACCTGTTCAGCTCTATTACCTCTCATCCCTCTCCTCCACTTCAACGTTGCAGTGGAACAGAAGTCTCAATTAGCATATTGGGAATGGAGTGTTTAAATGGATATTATTTATTTTACTTCCTGTGCTGTGCTTTAATACATCCTGGTAGAGGTTTCTGAACCATGACCTCTGCAAGGGTCTAGATCAATGCTTCTCAGACTTTAATTTACATAAAAATAATCTGGTGATCTTGTGAAAATGCAGATTCTGAAATGCTGCCATTTCTAACAAGGTCCTAGATGGTATCTAGCTGCTGTTTCTCTGACCACAATTTGAGTAGTAATGTTTTAGGATACTTCAAACACCTATAACTTTGTAACAAGAATTTACTTTTGGAGTCACCACATCATTCACTGATACAACTAAAGTCTTTAATTTTCAGATACAAAATGGATGAATGTAACTTCATTATAATGCAGCTTTTCAATCTAGAAACCAGTATTATGTTTGAAATAAAAGAGTGCTTTTAGTTATATATTTTTTAAGTACTAGATTGTTTTTGCCTGGGGAAACCCACTCTGTAAATATCCTGCCATCCTTTGTGAGCTGGGGTAGTCCAACCAAAACACACCCACCAGCTTCTATGTATAGTTCTTGCTTGGGTCCTACCTACACTGCCCCTGCCCAGTTAGCCTAATGAAGAGGGCAGGATAAACCAGTAAATGGTCTGTGCTATTGGTATGGTGTCTGCTGGAATCCATGACACTAATGTTGGCTTTCTTCTTTCCAGACTAAGAAGGAACAATTTTTATATTGACAAGACATCACTTCTCAACAGTTTTCCTCTGTCAGCATGTAGCTCCTACAGGGTGGAGTACTTAGAAATTATAATCCTTAGTCCTCCCTTTAGCAAGAGAACCTTTCATTTCTTTTTTACAGGGTCTTAGGAGGGCTAGGGGATGCCATTAAGTTCTCTGAGTGGTTCTTCATAATAGCTGCTTATAACTGTAAACTTTGGAGCTTTTAAAAATATAAATGCCTGTACCTTATCTTAGACCTAGCTGGTTCCTGGGCATGTAGCTTATTTTAAAGCTCTTTCTGTGGTTCAAATACAAAATTTTAGACCTCCGGGTTGTAGAGAAAAAAATTTGCTCTACCTCCCTATCTAGAGCTACGAAGTAGACATTAACCAGACTAACAAGATGTGAAAATGATGGAAGGATTAAAAAGACAGTCTAGGGCCGGGCATGGAGGCTCACACCTGTAACGCCAGCACTTTGGGAGGCCAAGGTGGGCAGATCACCTGGGTCAGAAGTTCAAGACCAGCCTGGCCACCATGGTGAAATCCCGTCTCTGCTAAAAATACAAAAATTAGCCAGGAGTGGTGGCGCATGCCTGTAGTCCCAACTACTCAGGAGGCTGAGGCAGAAGAATCGCTTGAACCCCGGAGGCATAGACTGTAGTGAGCTGAGATACCACCATTGCACTCCAGCATGGGTGACAGAACGAGACTGTCTTCAAAAAAAAAAAAAAGAAAAAAGACATTCTAGACTCACAAGTGGGACTGCTAGATTTAGCAAATTAAAATATTCGATGCACCGCTTATAATAATTTATTATGATTATGTCCCCTGCAATATTTGGGACTTAACACTACAAAAGTATCCATTGCTTATCCGAATTTTAAATGTGCTGGGCCTCCTCTATTTTATCTGACAACCCTACTGACAAGGATAGCCTCAGCTTGCTTTGGAAGAAAATGTAGTTAATAAATTCTTAGGACAGTGTATATGTCATTATATATAATTAAAAGATATTAATACACTAGCTGGGATTTAAAATCAATCCACTAAAAAGGAATAAAAGGATTAATCGTTAAAGTTAAGATTGTGGCACTAGTTGCTTGTTGATATTAGTTTGAAAATGGTGAGATTTTATATTTTTATGTGTATGGTTTTGTTTTGATTTCTCCTGAAATCATAGTTACATCAATGTGTAGTTGAGAGGAGTTACAACCTGGGCTGTTAGCCAGATACTAACAGAAAATTAGAACTTTGCTTTGACCTTTTAACAGTAACTTGAATCTGCCATGTCAGAACACAGAGTTACAAACAGTTCTCCCTGACTCCTCACTAATCACCTTCCCAGTCATTCTCATCAGGCAGGAAGACCATCTTGAGCACAGATGGTGACTTGGATGGGTTTGTGACTCAGAACCCACCCTGTTCTCATTTAGTTTATTATTATAGATATTGTTACTGGGTCATAGCGACCAAATAGATATTCTTTGATTGTGAATGTGGGAGATATGTCAGCACAGAATAACTGATATACCCTGAAAACATCTGCTCTCATCAAACACTGTTAAGGCCCCAGGAAAACCCATCTCCTGGATTGTGTCATCAAAACAAAAGATGACTGCATCCAAATGCCATTAAGATTTAAGAGTTGGGCCACTGCCAGCATAGAAGATGAATGCTGCTTCAGAGTTTGGAAAGAATTTGAGTGGCAGAAGCATTTAAATTAGAGAAAAGACAAATTAATTAACATGTTATTTCTCTCAGTGTGAATGTAACTCAGTTCTGCTTGATGAAATATAATCTCCCAGTAGTAGTTCAAACTATGCCTGTCTTGATATCTTTAATATTTAACCCTATGGTTCCAGAAGTATATATGAAATAAGGTGGGGATTCTTCAAAGTTGTAAATGGTAGTTGAGAAATATTTAGCAATCTTACATAATTTACACAAATTTGTATATGTGTAGACCTAGACATAATGTGGTTTAGTGGCAAGCACGCAGACATCAAACACTAGAATTGCAAAAATATGGTTTTGTAGAATAATTTCTAAATTAAATTAAAAACTCAACTTTAAATAATTTTGATTTACAATTTGATATCTATTTCTCACAAATTGTATTTTGTCTTCTGATTTTTAAAGGGTACTATTACATTTTGGAAGAAAAATACCCTTTTATGAAATTTTTTTATTTTTTGTATTTAATTTTTGAGGAATAGATATCTAAATTATATAAACTCTGAATGCAACTATGTTTACCTTCCTAATCCTTTAAAAAAATGTTTTCCAATAGAATTTTCTGCCATGATGAAGGTATTTTCTATCTGCCCCATCCCTTATAGTAGCTACCAGCTACATGTGGCTATTGATTTATTTAAATGTGACCGCAGTGACAGAAACTACATTTTATTTTCAATTAATTTTAATTAATTCAAGTTTGACTAGCTATGTGTGATTAGTGGCTAATCACTAGGACAGAATTGCTTTAAAGTATTACTTTTTATTCAACATAAATTATGTAAAAATATTTTACAGTACACTAGTGATTTTGTTGAACTAAAGGCAAGAAAAATAAACTTTATTAAATCACTATATAATAATTATGACTCCAGAACTCCCTATTTTTTTTCAGAAAACCCAGATACGTGCAAAATAATAATACTAAGTCATCTTTAATATTTTGGTCATTTTGTATTTCACTTACTTAATCCTTAGAAAACAGGTTTGCATGTATGTATTTAAATTTTATTGACATGAAAGTATATCAAAGTACTGTGCATGGTTTTGTTTTCCATGGTTTTAGGTGGCCACCTGCAATCTGAAAATATTAAATGGAAAATTCTAGAAACAAACAATTCATACGTTTTAAATCATGTACTATCTTGAGTAGCATGATGAAGTTTTACACTGTCTTGCTCCACTCATCCTGAACACCAGTGATAATTCTCTTTGCCCAGTTGATCTACGCTATCTATGTTCCCCACCTGTTAGTCATTTGGTGGCCATTTTGGTTATCAGATGGAAAAAGCATAGTATACACAGGGTTTGGTACTATCTGTGGTTTGAATCATCCTCTGGAAGTCTCGGCACATATCTCCTGTGGGTAAGGGAAGACTATTGCAGAAATAGAAATCATATTTTATTTACTTTATGGCTTTACTTACATCTTTTAAATATTTAAATACACGGTGTATGGCCTTGCTTTGTCTCTTTTCCCAAGACTGGAATAAAAGAGTTATAGAGGATAATGTGGAAGGCCTTACACTGCAGATGAGTAGATTTTCAGTCCAGGTTTGAATATTATTTTAAGAACAATTTATTATTTAAAAATGGAGCTATACCATATTTTATAAATAACAATCAGGTAGAGAGTATGAAGGTAAGATTAGAGGAAGACAGGAATGGTTTTTGTGTAATGATAAAGACTCAAAGTGGTTACAATGTAAATGTGAATTTTAAAAAATGCAAATGCAGCAAAGGCAAAATTTGTTATTTCTTGGAAATAATGTTAGAAACTTAGAAAACAATTAGATGCCTGGCTCGATGGCTCACACCTGTAATCCCAACACTTTGGGAGGCTGAGGTGGTTGCATCACCTCACGTCAGGAGTTCAAGCCTAGCCTGGCCAACATGGTGAAACTCTGTCTGTACTAAAAATACAAAATCAGGCTGTGCACGGTAGCATGCACCTGTATTCCCAGCTACTCAGGAGGCTGAGACAGGAGAATTACTTGAACCTGGGAGGCGGAGGTTGCAGTGAGCTAAGATCTTGCCATTGCACTCCAGCCTGGGCAACAAGAGTGAAACTCTGTCTCAAAAAAAAAAAGAAAGAAAGAAAAAGAAATATATTTAATGACACTATATAAATATAGTGTCATTAAATGAGAAGAGAAATGAAATTTTTTAAATTATCACCTGTGGCAAAGGTATGGCATTCATAGAGTCTGTAAATCAAACTCTTAACTCAATTTTGAGTTCTCTGTGAAACGTTAAGCATTTCACTAGAACTTTTTTAGCATTAGTTTTGTCATCTGTAATATAAGAACAGTAAAAACACATGCCTCAGTGGATGACTATGGGAATCCATGTAGTATGGGTGAAAGTGCTTAGTATAATCCTAAATACTGTGTAAATTATAATGATAAGTAATCATGTTATATTTTCATGCTAATAATGATAATTATTAACCGTGAGTATATAGTTTGTCTTATGTTCAGGTTTCAAATGTTTATTAAAATCATTTATTTGATGATTTAATTTTATTTAGTTAAAAATGCTAAGATCTTTTTGGACCCCAAGTTTGTAACTTCTAAGGCTTCCAAATTGACTAGACAATCATGGCTAGAAATATGACTAATATGATTAAATTGTTCTGGAAAGAAAAACAAAAAGATTTGAAAAGTTTATCAGGCATTTATAAAGGTTATTATTTCAAGAAATCAGGAGCCATCCCATTATTTCTGTTCATACTCAGTTTAGGTAACTGTCATTGCCTAAATGCTTAGTACCAAATGAATGAGCAGACTAAAGAGAAAGAGATTTCTGAATTACATATTGTTTAGAGCATATCACTGCATATTTCAAGAGGTTTCTAAACTAAAGACTATTTTTAGTTCTCCACCCTTGAGAAATTTTATTTATTGGATCAAAATTAGTAAAATGAAAAAAAAAAATTATGTTGATATTTCCCTATAGATAAACACAAACCCATAGAGTCAATATAATCAAACATGCCAAAGAAGAAAATTCAGTAACCAAATAGTAGGGTCTAAAGGGTATGCTATTGCCAGAAATGGTTTATAGACATCACAGAGCTTGTTATGTTTATCTTGTGATTCACTGAGTTAACTACAGTGGTATTCAGATTACAATTAAAATTATAAGCCCTATTACAGTTATGAGCTCAATTATAGTTACTTCAAAGAGATGTTTTTAACAGCTTAAGAAAAGTAGTCTGACAGGAATGTAAGTCAATAAATTCATATATATATATACACATTTTCAATACCTCCCACAACATGTCATTTTAGGTACACCTATACATTTTAATAACCAAGAAACTCACTAAAAACCAAGTTATTAAAGTCACTTTCAATCACTGCAATAATACCTAAAAGCTACTAATTAACGAACTATGTGCAGGATTATGTACTAAGTACTTTGTCTGAAAGAAGATCATTTAATGCCAGCCAGTAACAAGCCAACACTATTGTTTTTTCACACACAGAAAGAGGAAACCAAGACTAAGGTTTCAGGTCGGTCTAAGATATACACAGCTAAAAGTAATAAAAACAATCCCCCCAATAATAACAAGTACCTCAGAAACACAGTGAATATGGAGGTAAATTCTAGATTTTGGCTTATTCCCGATTTCCTGCCTTTCCCTGATTTCACACCACCTTAAGCTGGAGTGCCCTCGCTTTCCTGAAATCTACCACGCTCCCCAGAAAACACTCAAGCCTTCATCTAAGATTACCAGGGGAGGCCTCCAAAACTGATCCAAGCATTTTCAAAATCTCTGTCAGTAACTACAAGAATTCTGAGACTCCTATCTCATTTTTCATCACCAGGCTACTCATTCATAAGCTTGAGGATTCTCTAATATTACACCATTATCACCCACATCACCCACCTCCATCTCCCCAACACCCTTTCACCCTGTCTCCTGGAAAATCCCATCTTACCTGAATATTCTTGTTCTAACTCAAAGCAAACATTCTGAAAACACTGCTCCCATGTAGTTTCTCAGAGTGTTTGCTCTCTTACCACTAGGCCTGGAAGTAGCATCAATGTCTTCCTTGTTACTCATTGACACCTGTGGGCAATTATACTAATATTTTCTCTCCTTGCAAACTTAATTATTAGTGGTAAATACCACCGATGTATCACCTGCTATTTCTCCTTGCTGTTAGCATCCATGCACCACCTGGGTTCCTATTCATCATTGTTTAACAAATTTACTCTCTCTCTCCTCTCTCCCCCTCCCCCTCCCCTCTCCCCCTCCCCCTCCCTCTCCCTCTCCCCCTCTCCCCCTCCCCCTCTCCCCCTCCCTCCTCTCTCCCTCCTCTCTCCCTCCTCTCTCCTCTCTCTCTCTCTCCCTCTCCCTCTCCCTCCCCCTCCCCTCTCTCCCCTCTCCCTCTCTCCCCCTCTCTCCCTCTCCCCTCTCTCCCCCCTCTCCCTCTCTCCCCCCCTCTTCCCTCTCCCTCTCTCCCCCCCCCCCCCCCCCCCCCCTCCCCCCCCCCCTCTCCTCTCTCCTCCTCTCCTCTTTCTTTAATACTTCTTTCATAATTTCTGGTGATATGTATATCCATATAAACGCACATATACTTGTCCTTCTCTCTTGTTACTATGGATGACTTGGCTGTGGCCTGGTTACAGCTAATGCTTTCCCTAGTGTATAAACTATCTCTTCGTTACTCAGGGTCATTTTTTTCTGCAGTTTCTTGACTCCATATTATTCTTTTCTCTCTATAAGATTGTTCTAATCACATCCAAATATGCTACATCACCTAAGTAGTGCTATTATAGCATAAAAACACTTTTTTGCTTTCCCTTATGACACAATTCTACAAAATTGTCTGTACTCATTGCTTATACTTCCTTGCCTCTATGTTTTTGTTTCATGCCAAACACGCTTTTGGTTGCTATAGCAAAACCTATTTTTTAGAAGATCACAACTGACCTCAGTTTTGCCAAAATGATTGGTCAATTCTCAATTCCTAAATTACCAGACTTTTCAGTAGCATTTGACACCGTTGTTGACACCCTCCTTTGTCAAATGCTTTCTTCACTTCAATGATACTACTCACTCTGGGTTTTCCTTCTGCTTTCTGCCTACTCTTAGTTGCGTTGCCAATTCTTTCTTATCTTCCTATCCTGTATTTTAGTGTTGAGTCATTAGACCGCTTCTGTCTCTGTTCTAGGTGTTCTCAAATAGACTTAGGCTGATAACTCAAATATTCCCTGATTGTCAGGCTCATTTATTTAATTACTCATTTGACATCTGGACTCGAATGTCTAATGGGCATTTCAAACTTAATATGTGGAAAACTGAGTTCCCAATATTACCCTACTTGGCAGGCCTTTTCTTCCTAAAGTCCCGTTGTCTCTTTCAGAATAAAAGCAAAACTCGACTGGGTATTGTGGCTCACACTTGTAATTCCAGCTCTTTGGAAGGCCAAGGAGGGTAGATAACCTGAGCCTAGAAGTTCAACACCAGCCTGGCTAACATAATGAAACCCTGTCTCTACAAAAAAATACAGAAAATTCGCCAGTCATAGTGGTCTGCACCTGTAGTGTGTTAACCAGGAGACTGAGGTGGAAGGATCACTTGAGCCCAAGAAGTAAAGGCTGCAGTGAGCCGAGACCACACACTGAACTCCTGCCTGGCCAACAGAGTGAGACCCTGTCAAAAACAAACAAACAAACCTCCACCTTGCAAGGTTCTACATAATTTGGTCCTTCTATGACTCCCCTGACATTATATGCTGCCACTTTCTCTTTTATTTACTCAAATCCAACCACTGGCCTTGTTAATATATCAAACATTTCAGAAAGAAAAAAGCAGCCTCTGACATCCAGGCATTGGGCTGACACTCACCAGCAGGCCTCAATGTTATTACAATTAGATAAGCACATTTGATGCTCATGTTTAGACCATGTTGCTTCTTTTGGGATTTTAGCAGCAAGTATACAAAGTGCCAGGAATGTGGTCAACACTCAACAGATGTTTGTAGAATGAAGTGATTAAATAAACAAATGAATAAATTTATTTAAAATGAAATTGCATAACCTGGATTTCTATATTCTAATTATAGCACAACCAGGGTATATGCATTGTCCAAATTGGGATAAGCCATACTAGACTTGCCTGAGAATGTTTAAAGTAAACTTTTACTAATAACCGTTGTCTACATACTTTGGCATGCATGAACTTCTAATTTAATTCTTTTTTTTTTTTCTTTTGAGACAGAGTCTCCTCTGTCTCCCAGGCTGGAGTGCAGTGGAGCGATGTTGGTTCACTGCAACCTCCGCCTCCTGGGTTCAAGCAATTTTCCAGCCTCAGCCTCCCAAGTAGCTGGAATTATAAGCACGCACCACCATGTGTGGCTAATTTTATTTTATTTTATTTTATTTTTGTATTTTTAGTAGAGGCAGAGTTTCACCACGTTGGCCAGGCTGGTCTCAAACTCCTGACCTCAAATGATCTGCCTCCCTTGGCCTCCCCAAAATGCCGGGATTCTAATTTAATTCTTTAAAATTTGCTTCTCAGTGGCTTTGTCTTCTAGAAGTATCTACTGAACGACCCACTGGATTTTGTTTTTTCTGAGAGTAAGGCAGCTTGATTTAGCTCTAAGGATATGTTTCTTACAGACTTTGGTTCCCTTCTGAAATTGTCTAAAAGAACAAAAGAGTTAAGTGTAGTTTGGATGAGTAAAGGTAAATTTTTTCTCAGTGTGATTTCTTCATTCTTCCAAGTTCAAATTCTCGGCTGCTATTAGTTACCTACTTGTAGGATTAACTCTGGAGAGATTAAAGACTGAATATATGCAGTGCTGTAATTCTGTTGATAGGTTGAACTTAATTTTACTGTTCTTTTCCTCAGGGCTGTCACATTAGCCTGGTCCTCTGAGTATTTAATGTAATTTTCCATACTTCTAATTTAGGGACATATGAAGGAGAACAATAAAGGATTTGATTGGTATTTATCCTGCCAAGGGAGCCCTGTGAGGGAATACTCCAAGTGGAACATAAGGAGTCATGCTAACAAATGTGGTTTTGCTTATAAATTACCTATAGTTTTTATTTTTTAAATCCATAAAATGTTCTAAATACATATCAACATGTGAAGGCTAACTGATTTACTTAAAGTATTTGAATATTCACATTATCTCACAACATAGCACTTAATAGGCCTAGATTTAAAGGAAGGAAATATGCAATGTTCACTAACTATGCTACAATTAACATTTGTAAGAGTATTTTTAAATGTTTAAATCATTTGTACACAGGATAAGTTATTTCAATCGAGAAATATTTAGATATGTATTCTTTTTACTTAATTTATACTTTGTAAGGATATATCATTGCAATAAGTAGAAAATATCTGTAATTATTTTTTTAATATTACATTTAGAAAAAAGGTATATATTTATATGCCTATATCTAAATATGGCTGTATTGTGGACTTGCTTAAGAATCTATACTGCAAAGTATGGAATTATTTTTAGCAATTTTTGTTCAAAAGATATACCAAAAAATGCATGCCTTGAACTTATCAATTAATGGTACTACAACTAGGCTTTTCACCTCTGCTAGAATCTCTAAAATATCTTATAGTCCATTTTGTAGCCCCTTAGACATAGCTACTTTTTACACCCAGGAGAAGAGAGACAGCCTGAATCTTTACAATTTAAAAAGAGTAACAAGGCCATTTTCTTACCAGAATCATTGCAGAAACATTTTGGAAGTTAAGCACACTAACTTCCTGAAACACTCCAAAATATCTGTGAATAATGCATGGTAGTAAAGTATACTAAAAAGGAAATAAATAAGAAAACAATACATATAACACTTGTTCTTTGAAACAAGTGTTATTTTACCAGAAGCATATTTTTTTTCTTTTTTTATTGGGGTACATGTGCAGAACTTGCAGGATTGTTGCATGGGTACACACATGCCATGGTGGTTTGCTGCCCTC
Organism: Ateles fusciceps; assembly: GCA_036589455.1. Classification (NCBI taxonomy): domain Eukaryota; kingdom Metazoa; phylum Chordata; class Mammalia; order Primates; family Atelidae; genus Ateles; species Ateles fusciceps. Next base: position 258,416 of record JAZHEH010001172.1, on the reverse strand, counting down.
CATTCCCCCCATCACCTACATCAGGCATTTCTCCCAATGTTATCCCTCCCCAACGTCCCCAACCCCCCACTGTCCCTCCCCTAGCCCCCAACCCTCAACAGACCCTAGTGTGTGATATTCCCCCCTCCCTGTGTCCATGTGTTCTCATTGTTCAACATCCACCTATGAGTGAGAATATGCAGTGTTTGATTTTCTGTTCTTGTGTCAGTTTGCCGAGAATTATGCTTTCCAGATTCATCCATATCCCTACAAAAGACATGAACTCATGTTTTTTATGGCTGCATAGTATTCCATGGTGTATATGTGCCACATTTTCTTTATTCAGTCTATCACTGATGGGCATTTGGGTTGGTTTCAGGTCTTTGCTATTGTAAAGAGTGCCGCAATGAACATACGTGTGCATGTGTCTATATAATAGAACGATTTATAATCCTTTGGGTATATACCCAGTAATGGGATTGCTAGGTCAATGGAATTTCTATTTCTAGATCCTTGAGGAATCGCCACACTGTTTTCCACAATGGTTGAACTAACTTACGCTCCCACCAACAGTGTAGAAGTGTTCCTGCCTCTCTCCACATCCTCTCCAGCATCTGTTGATCTCCAGATTTTTTAATCATTGCCATTCCTACTGGTGTGAAATGGTATCTCAATGTGGTTTTGATTTGCATTTCTCTAATGACCAGTGAGCATTTTTTCATATGTTTATCGGCCTCATAAAGGTATTCTTTTGCAAAGTTTCTGTTCATATCCTTTGCCAACTTTTGAATGGGTTTGTTTGTTTTGTTCTTGTAAGATCTGCTTTAGTTCCTATAGATTCTGGATATTAGCCCTTTGTCAGATGGGTAGATTGCAAAAATTTTTTCCCATTCTGTTGGTTGCTGGTTCACTCTAATGATTGTTTCTTTTGCTGTGCAGAAATCTCTTCAGTTTAATTAGATCCCATTTGTCTATCTTGGCTTTTGTTGCCAATGATCTTGGTGTTTTAGTCATGAAGTCCTTGCCTATGCCTATGTCCTGAATGGTTTTGCCTAGGTTTTCTTCTAGGATTTTTATGGTGTTAGGTCTTATTTTATCGACTATTAAGACATTCGACTTTATTTTCTTCTAAAAAATATTTAGGCAGGGTAAGTAGTCTCAGTTCAAATATAACTATAAAGTAATGAAGGACTACTCTCTTGCCACCTTCTTTTCCTCTGGGCCTTCTACCCGTGGCTTACATATCCTCAAACCAGAAAATTACCTAGTTATTTATGTTTACCTTTAAATAGCAATTTTCAGACTTCATATTTCTGGTCTGGAACGTTTTCAGAAGGCTTCCTTAGGAGATAATATCAAGGTGTGCATAAGATAATCTAATTTTATCACACTTGATTTTCACTCTCCAATATAGTTACCTAAATTACCAAAATTTGGAATCCTTAAATATATATAATTGAGATAAGAGCCATTAAGCTTTTTAATGAGAATATTTATGACCTTTTAAAATTATAAACTTAAAATATTAAATAACATTTAGATCCTTAAAAAATTAGCTTGAATCCCCTAAATTCAGTATGCAGTGTCTTAAACAGGCTATTAGATTGGGTTTAAAACATTTTTACTTTAGTGGTATAGTAATCAAAGGTTGGGTATGATGAAAGGGATCAAGCTCATATGTGTTATGTATTTTATTTATATTTCCACATCCATGATTGTATGACTAAGTGCAAAAAAACTGGGGATGAGAAATAAAAGTGTTGCAGTGTTATGGACAGTGTCAATTGCTTAGATGAACAAATAAACTTTCTTCCAGAACAAACTTCATAACTCAAGAGAAATTGCTGTTTGCATAATCCAAATTGAGGCACACAAGAGCAATACAGGCAAAGAAAAAAGAGAAAGTTCAAATAAAATTTAAGATTTAAAGAGTGGAACAAAGGAGGCAGATCTCAGAGTATATGAACCAGGATTTATATTTAATTCATGAAAATAATGGCAGAACAAACTCACCAGTACAAGAACAGATACATAGACCAATGAAACAGAATAGAGAACTAGAAATAAGACTGCACATCTGCGCCTATCTGATCTTCCAAAAACCTGACAAAAACGATCAATGGGAAAAGAATTCCCCTGTTTAATAAATGGTTCTGGACTAACTGACTAGCCATATGCAGAAGATTGAAAGTGAACCCCCTTCCTTACACCATATACAAAAATTAACTCAAGATGGATTAAAGACTTAAATGTAAAAGCCAAAAGTATGGAAACCCTGGAAGACAACCTAAGTAATAATGTTCTGGACATAGAAATGGGCAAGGATTTTGTGACAAAGTAGCCAAAAGCAGTTGCAACAAAAGCAAAAATTCACAAATGGGATCTCATTAAACTAAAGAGCTCTGCACAGCAAAACAAACTATCAGCAGAGTGAAACAGACGACCTACAGAATGGGAGAAAATTTTTGCAAACTATGCATCCAATGAAGATCTAATATCCAGCATCTATAAAGAACCTAAACAAATTTACAGGAAAAAAAGAAACAACTCCATCAAAAAGTGGGCAAAGAATACTAACAGACACTTTACAAAAGAAGATATACATGCAGCTAACAATCACATGAAAAAAGCTCAACATCATCTGATTATTTGAAAAATGCAAATCAAAACCACAATGAGATACCATCTCATACCAGTCAAAAGAGCTGTTATCAAAAAGTAAAAATAAATAAATAATAATAACGGATTTTGGTGAGGTTGTGGAGAAAAAGGAACACTTACACACTGTTGGTAGGAGTGTAAATTCAGCCATTGTGAAAGACAGTGTAGCTACCCTTCAAAAACCTAAAACAGAAATACCATTCAACTCCACCAATCCCATTACTGGGTATATACCCAAAGGAATATAAATAATTATCTTTTAAAGTCACATGTGCATGTATCCTCATTGCAGCAGTATTCACAAGAGCAAAGACATGGAATCAAAGTAAATGCTCATCAATGGTGGACTGGATAAAGAAAATGTGGTACATATACACCATGGAATACTATGCAGCCATAAAAAATGAGATCATGTTCTTTGCAGGGATATGGATGGAGCTGCAGGTCATTATCTTTAGCAAACTAATGCAGGAACAGAAAAACAAATACCACATGTTCACACTTATAAGTGGGAGCTAAATGATGAGAACACATGGAAACATAGAGGAGAACAAGAGATACTGGGGCCTATTGGAGGGTGGAGGGTGGAGGAGGAAGAGGATGAGGAAGGATTACTAACAGGTACTAGGCTTAATACCTGGATCATGAAATAATCCTACAACAAAACCATGTGACACTAGTTTACCTATGTAACAAACCTACATTTGTACCCCTGAAGTTAAAATAAAAAGTTAAAAAAAAAAAAAAAAAAAGGAAAAATAAGGAACAGCTAACTCTAGATTGATGATGTTAGAAGAGCTATTCGGCCAATTTACTCTCCTGAAAGTACAAGATAAGAGACTTTATTCTAAAACAAGAAACAAAACAAAATGGACCCTCATGAAAATCCAATACAAAATTACCTTAACAGATAAAAGATAATGAGGAACACAATAATGAATTCACTATGGACACTTAAAGCACAACGAAAATGCATGGCCACAGGCCAGGTGCAGTGACTCATACCTGTAATCCCAGCACTTTGGGTGGCCGAGCCAGGTAGATCACCTGAGGTCAGGAGTTCCAGACCAGCCTGGCCAACATGGCGAAACCTGTCTCTACTAAAAATACAAAAATTAGCTGTGCTTGGTGGTAAATGCCTGTAATCCCAGCTATTCAGGAGGCTGAGGCAGGAGAATCGCTTGAACATGGGAGGCAGAGGTCGCAGTGAGCCAAGACCATGCCACTGCACTCCAGCCTGGGCGACAAGAGCAAAGTCCATCAGAGAAAGAGAGAGAGTGAGAGAGAGAGAGAGAACAAAAGAAAGAAAAGAAGAGAGAAGATGTATAGCCACAAACTAGATTTTTAAAAATTAACTTATATTTCACTCTAAAAGTAATTAATATAATGATAATAGCTGTGAAAGAACAACATGAATTAGGATCAGAATAACTCAGTATTGAGACTGAAGAAAAAGGGATATTTGACAAAAGAACCAGTAAGACTCCAGAAAGAATCATAAAGGAAAAATATTTTAGATATACAACTAAACTAGAATGAAGAGCAAATGAACACAAGGAATATTGCCTCATGGAAAATTGTAAATAAAAATAATGGACTTTTTATCAGAAGGAAACCAAAAAAGAACAAAGAAGGATTGAGAGAAACATGGCAGAAATGGAGGCTATGTGATGAGGAGCCAACACCTTGTACGCCCCTTACTCCCCCAAGTAAAACAATTAAAGTAAACAAAAACTTTCATCCATTATGCAAGAAGTATTTTCTGAAATATTTTTAAAAACATCAAAACTCTAGGACACACCATGTACTTGGAAAAAAATCAACCAAAGCTATCAACACTGAGACATATTTTAGTAAAACTATTGGACTATAAGAAAAAATTTCAAAAAGGAATTTCAGACAAAAATTCAGCCATATGACTTTGAAAATTCAAAGGAAAGATAGACTGTTATCAGGTTTTTCCAACAGTAATACACCATGCAAGAAAGCAATGGAGATGCCTAGGATTATATTTTGATAAAGAAAAGGAGAGCTAACAATTCTACATTTGACCAATAAATATTTAAACGTTAAGTCCAGAGGCAATCTTTTGAACCTGCAGTGACTTAGCAAATATTTTTTACCATGGGACTTTATCTAGTAGCATGCCAGAGAATAAACTTTTATATACCCCAAATGACTAGAGAGATATTGACTTAAATCTTGGTAGTGAGAATCAAGTGTTACCTATACTTAAAATCATAGGATAGTTCTAAGGATGTCAATAAAATTATATGTTTTGAAAATACAGATGAGCTCAAGTATGAAAAATGGAGAGAATGGGGAGAGTACATGAAAAGTAGAATAAACTTGCAGGTTGTTTATGTGTTAAACTAAGGAAAAATTAATTTCTTTGATATCAGATACTAAGAGAAATGGAGGAGATGAAGAAGCAGCTAATTAACATAGTTGGGAACCAATAAATAAAAGCAAAGTAAGGCAGGGACTAAGGAGACTATGTAAAGGTATTAATATAAAGATAACAATTATTTTTGAAAATCCAAAGCTTTCTAGATTCCAAAAGATATGGCAGAGAGAGAGAGAGAGATGAATAAATGTAAATGAACTGAATTCATCTATTAATTCAACTGAATTCATCTATTATTAAAAACACATCTATTTTATGTGTTTTTACATTGGTAACAATGTTAAATTCAATAATATGCTGTATACAACAAACTTAAAGCAAAGAAATTAAGAAAAATCAAAAATTAAAATATAGACAAAAAGAATATAGAAATCAGAAAAATGTCTCTAAATTTTCAGTTTTTCTTTAAACATTTAGGTTACATAATGCCATATAAGAAAACCTAAAACTTTTGTAGGAAAATACATTAAAACAATGAAGAAAAGAAGCAACTAGAAATTTAAAATATCATGGAAAGGAATAACACAAGAAGCTTATTTTAGCAATATTCCTTTGAAAATAGATTTTTCTGTCTCATATGCATTTAACAAACTGCAAACACATCAGTAGAATTCAACCATTGTTGAGAAATAACGTGTTTTTTTAAATCATGGTGTCTTAACAATACCACATATACTGTCTTTCATCAGAACATTTTTGAGGAGGCTTAAGAATTATAACAACCTATTCTCATTAACCTATTTATGTGTAATTAAATCATACTCTTTCCTTAAATCTCCTTCGATTAACCAGAATGTCTCATCTGCATAATTCTTATTTCAATGAGAGTATTTAAAAATTTTCAAGATGCCTAAAGTGATGCTCTGTTTTATAACATGCCAAGGCTTCTTGTCTTATAAAGTTCCTCATCATTGTTCTCATTTTCCTGTGCCCTTAATTTTCTTTCCCTCTAGGTTTAGCCTTTGTTTAACTTCACCTCCTCTGCTTTTTTAAAAATCATCAGCAGCTGTTTATCCAACCAAAGAGAGCTGAGCTCTTTGAAAACTTTTCTGTTACTCACTAGCTGTTTTCAGCAGATGGCACTGTTATTTAGGCTAAACAATTTGTCAACAGGGCAAGGTAATTATTCTTATAAGATTGTTTTTCTAGAACAATAGTATGTCTGTGTATGTAAAATTAACATTGACTTATGCTAAAAAAATAAACTAAAAGAAGGAAATTCCCCATGAAGCATAGCTACACTAAACTTATAAAAACTTTTAAAATATCGCAATATACCCAAGTGAAATTAAATGTTCAATTGCCATTTTTTGCATTCTTATTTTTGCTAAATGCAACTTAATAAGCAAACACTTTTAAAGGTATCTTTATGAATCAAGGTAACTTTGGTGTAAGTGTTAAAAACCAAATGCTCTCTCTTGCTACTACAAAGCTCAGGTGATCAGTAAATTGGTCTTATCTAATTTATATGGTGAAATGTTTTTCAGATATCGAATTCATATACATGGATAATAGAGGCCAGGGCACTATTGAAGTTGAGATTGTAAGGGGTGCATGGTAAAGAGTGTTTTAATACCAAGCCAATCACTTATTAGCAAAATGAAATTAAGCATTTGTGGGTCTCAGCTTTATTTGTAAAATATGAATGATAATACTAAAAATGCAGGGTTACAGGAATAAGAAATAATGTGCATAATTATTATCTACCCACTAGCTCAAATAAGCAAAAAAAAAATACCAAAAATAATTGAAGGAAGATCAAAAGGAATATTTTCTTTTCTAACAAAAGAAGTGTTTTTCATACACACTTCAATGTCTACATTGCCACATTGCATGGAAGAACACCATTGGTGGCCTTGTAAGTTTCCCTTAGCTGATTCCAGCTCCAGCTAAGCCAGGAGGTCATACTACTTTTGGTACTTCCTAAGGGGAGGCTATTCAGAACCAGAGAATCCAATTTTGTACATATTTTATGATCATCATGGAATAGTCTCAAGAACTTTGAACTATGTTCTTATATCTATATTTTTGTAAAGCTAAATATATCAGGTCTTTCCTATCACCTCACTGTCCAGATCCTAAATACACAGACAGCTTATGTGTTTGACCTCAGCCACTAATAGATAATACCCAGCATTTGTTAATTTCCATCTCCCAAATTAAAACAAACAAATCTGTCCATAAAATCTTTAGTGCCCAATACAATATTTACTGAATTTTATTTGTTTCCCAGAAGAATATTGAGAGCAGCCTTAATATTCCATTCACAGCACTGCATTCCAACTCACCCCTCCACATCACATTCAATTACAAGTTTTGACAACCTGGAGCATCCTTTGTTTACAGATTGGGTTCCCCTAGAGAGGATTCTCATATTAGCTGCATTAAATATATCTCCCTTCCCTTTCAAGTGCATAGAAAATGTGTTTTTCAGATTCCTTAGAGATGATCCATGTGATACCAGAATATGGTAAACAGCACATATACCCTGGAAATTGAGGTATTCCCATAAAGCAGAGAATAGGGTTGGTTGGAAAAAACTTCCTGAAGAAACAGTAAGTGACATCCTGTCTGGTGAGAAGTATGTTTAAAATCCTTTCCCCTAGAGATGGTGAGTGTTTGAGAGTTCCTGAGCAGTGGGGTTCAGAGAAAAGGAGTGTCAGCTCACCACTGAGGAGGCCTATAATGCCTTCCATATCTTATGGGATACAGAAAGGTGGGTAAAAAATAACTGAGGACGTTGTCAACCAAATGAGCATTAGAGAACCTTGTCTTACTCAGAGCTTTGAGGTTTTTAATTTTTTTTAGTTTTTGTGGGTACATTGTAGGTGTGTATATTTATGAAGTATATGAGATGTTTTGACACAGCCATGCATTGTGAAATAAGCACATTGTGAAGAAAGGGATATCCATCCTCTCAAGCATTTATCCATTAACATTTTGAAAAAGAAAACAATCTCCAACTCAATAGTTAAGGAAAGAATTCATCAGCTGCATTTTAAAGATGATCTTTAGGTGATTCTGGCATAAACTTAAGCTGTAAACTCGCAAGATGTACAAATGAAAAGCAAAGCCATAAATATGGCTGCCATAATATAGGTGAGGTAAGCACAAGGTCAGGGTTCTTGCTATTTAGGGGTGAAAATATGTGTAAACTTTATAGACCAATAATTAAAATTACTATTATATTAACTTAATTTCCAAGAATCTGTAGTAACTGTCATGATTTCAGATATTTCCAAGAATGTTGGAATAAGAGCATATGACAAAAAATATTCCATGAAAGAAACTATCAATTGCATGGCTGCCACCTATATAAAACTCTAACAACTTAATAGAATCCTTCCACCAATACACAAATGGCAGTCCATGATTTTTAGCTTCATTCCACCTGATCTTCAGGGCCATCTTCCAGTATGCTACTGTTCTTAACAGATGAGTAGATGAAGAGGCTATTTCTCTAAAACACAACATAAATACTGATGCTGTTTTTCTTTTTTTTTTCCTTTTTTTAAATTGCATTTTAGGTTTTGGGGTACATGTGAAGAACATGCAAGATTGTTTCATAGGTACACACATGGCAGTGTGATTTGCTGCCTTCCTCCCCATCACCTATATCTGGCATTTCTCCCCATGCTATCTCTTCCCAACTCCCCACCCCTTGCTGTCCTTCCCTATCTCCCCCCCGACAAACCTTCGTGTGTGATGCTCCCCTCCCTGTGTCCATGTGTTCTCATTGTTCAACACCCGCCTATGAGTGAGAACATGCAGTGTTTGATTTTCTGTTCTTGTGTCAGTTTGCTGAGAATGATGGTTTTTGATCTTTTATGGAATTGGATTTGTTTTGTGGTTCAGTAGCCTTTACTTCTTTATCAAAAAATATTTTTCTCCATGCTACATATACCATACCAATACTCTTAGTAGTGGCAGGGTTGGGCCAAAATATATGACAAACCTTTCTAAGAAGGTGAAATAAAACTTTTGAATAAAAAAATAATGAAATTTGATCTCAAACCAAAACCAAATCTATATTTTTGATGCTACCCTTAAAAGGAACAGTTTAGTAATTTCAAATGAAAATTATTAAACATATTGACCTTCTATGGATCGTAAATTTCATTCTAAAGCGTCAATCCTAAACATAAGATATGTTTATGCTCATACAGGACATCCTTGAAACCTTCTCAGGGAGTCTGCAAAGCAAAGCTGTTTTCATCATAATTATGAGTCATCATTTGTCTGTTTTCATTCTTACTCTCACAATTGTTACAGTTGAGTTTTCCAGAGATTCTATGACATATGACATTGTAACAGACATAGACATACATATGTGCAATCAACTGCTTTCTTATTAAGCCAGATATTTAAAAGATTTGCAAAAGCATGAAAGTGATGTCACATTTCTAACTAGTTTTATTATGGAAAATTTATTTGTTAAATAAAATTATTATATTATTAATATGTTAGTTACATCAAATGTAATGGGTTTAGTAACAAATATATATTTTACATTATTTTCAGTTTTCATATCTAATATAGTAAATATTGATCAGGTTAATCTACTTAAACAGAAGCCTTTTGAGATCCTCTAGAATTTTTAAGGGTTTAAGTGAGTCCCCTGAAATGGGAGAGTTTGAGTACTGCTTATTTAAATACATGAATATTTCCATCTGTTTTTATCTTAAAAACTTTGACCTAACAAGTGATATGAGAGTCCAGGATTTTGACCTTCTTTTTAAAAAATACACAAATATTTAATTCTATTATTTTCAGAATATGCCTTAGAAGATCTAATCTACAGTGAAAGTAGAGGATTACAGTAAGTTCAATTAGCAGAAACACGCTTGGTAATTTCAATATCAGATGAAATGCTGAGAAATAGCACTAAGATAAAAAGAATAGAAGCATTGCTGTCAGAAGAAGCATTATGTATTTACTTAATACGTTTAGGCATTTTCTTTAGAATATCACAACAATTCAATATATGTAAATATTTTAAATTTTTTCTAATAATAATCATTTTAATCTTAATATTTTATTTTATTTCACTTTTTGAGACAGGATTTTGCTCTGTTGCCCAGGCTGAAGTACAGTGGTGTGATCACAGCTCACTGCAGCTTTGACGACCTGGGTTCAAGTGATTTTCTCACCTCAGCCTCCCAGGTAGCTGGGATCAAAGGCATGTGCCACCATACTCAACTAATTTTTTTTATTATTTGTCGAGACAGGATCTTGTTATGTTGCCGGGGCTGGTCATGAACTCCTGGCCTCAGACAATCCTCCCACCTTGGCCTACTAAAGTGATGGGATTATAGACATGAGCCACCATGCCTGGGTAATCTTAATATTTTAAAAACATAATTATAAAGAATCTCAGCTCAAAAGTATTTTGCCTGCACACGCTTCTCACTTGAGATACTAAATGACAACTACAAAGTAACTTACCAAAAGTTATTTCATAGCATAGTCAAATAAAAGCATCATCACTGCTGTTACATAATTGCAATGTGCTTCTCTTTCTTTTTAAAAAGAATTCTTTCGGAACTCAGAATAAAGCTAATTTTTGCCACCAAGCTCTGACAAGACATCTAAATCTTATTCTGAAATTGCTGGTTCAGGGTTGGACTACTTCCGGAAAAAAAAAATCTGCCAATCAAGTTAAAATGTGTGGTGGCCTGTCAATCCTTGTCCAGATGCAATTAGAAGAAAATGACCTACAGCATTTCCATTTGTACAGCGAGAATTTAAAGGCCTGTCACAAAAAGGTGAAAGGCTATTTCATTAAGCCTTCGCTGACAGAAAAAGGAGACCCGCTTGATTGGAGTTCAGCCCATAAATAATGAAATAATGTTGTTCTGGAAGGAAACAGTGGTAATTGTGTCCTAGGACTAAAAATAAATTAGGGCAGACATACTAAATATAAAGAAACAGGCCTATATTATAACAATTTGCTTTACATTGCTTTTGTTTGTTTGTTTTTAGAATAACATTTTGGTACGCCTCCCAGATAGTTTTAACTCTTGGCATGTGTATGAGGTTACATATTTTAAGGTTATGGGAGAATAAAGTTAACGTAATTGTTTGGAAAAGTAAAAATCTTGCTTATCTTGTATATTCTTTTTTTTTATTTTTTTTTTTTACTGTACTTTAGGTTCTGGGGTACATGTGCAGATCATGCAGGATTGATGCATAGGTACATACATGGCAAGGTCAAGGTGGTTTGCTGCCTTCATTCCCTCATCACCTATATCTGGTATATTTTGATAGAGATAGGGGATTTAGTATGTTCCATACATTACTGGTGAAAGCACAGACTGGTGCCATATGACCTAGTAATCTAAGTACATTGGTTCCATTAATGCAGCAATTCTACTATAATATGAACAGGCACGATGACCTCCCACAGACTTCTTATTTGTGGGGTATCGGAATTAGTAGAAGTTAGAGATAATGTGGTAATATGGTTGTCCATAGCTGGAAAAGTAGATAGGCAAAAACTAGCCATTGCATACCAATGAGTACTTTGCAATGTTACAACTGCATGGCTGGAACCTAAAACGTAGTACTTAACTCCAGGAAGGTGTTGGTGAAAAATTGCTTGAACCATACCCTAAAACAATGACAGAGTAAGATCAGGTAAAAATTGAAAAGAAGGAAAACTGACAAGGATGAAAACAAATGATAGGCACCTCAAAAGATAATTATTTGAATTTCAGAGAATCAAAGAAATATCTATGAGAAAAATCAATAAAGCCCTGAAATTATTTTCCAAAATTCGCTCCACATTTAAGCTGTGGATACCAGCAGGGGAAAAATAACTCAGGCCTATAGGGGGTTGGAGGAATCAATGCTTGATTTACATAATTTCGTTCTAATATATGATGGCAACTTAATATTTTTAAGTATTAGCTGAACTTAATTTTGAGTCCATTTAAGGATGATAACCTAAATGAGTTTTTGTTTAAATCATTTAATATACATTTTAGTCTATGTTTCAATAAAATTTATTTTTTGTAGACTTTTTCTACTTCTGATTATCCTAGAATACTAATGAATACCTGTACTCCTCCCAAAATCCATTATTCCACTCCTTCTGTTAAAGGTGTCTCTGTTTCTTCCACCTTAACAGGTGGTTCCCTGCTACTACCTCCTCAGGACCTCAACACAATTCTCCCCTATTTCTCTAGTGTAAAAACGCCTTCTGTTTCTTTCAAAGAGAGATTCAAAGCAGAGCTTTGTGAGCCCCTGTGAATATAGATCTTCCTTCTAACCTTAGCCATATCCTTATTAGAGTTCACAGGCATGCTAGGAAGCATTCTAAGTAGGGGATGGGGGAAGGGGCAGACTTAGTATACAAATATTAATCTCTTAAATCTGGGTACCAACTCCTCTCTTTCATGTATTTACCTCTTGTGTTCTCACTCCAATAATTTTTGTTGCAACTGATATATTCAATATATGGATCCAATCACATTTCAGTGTTCTTCACCATTTTACGTATTTATTTTTACCATTTACTCAAATTACTTGCCTATTAAAAAACTAAGTACCTCCAAACACTTTGATTCTTATGACCTCCGTTGCACTCACTAGACAAAATTCTCACCTTATTTTAATTCATCTCTTGCCAAATCATGCTTGTCCTCAAGCAGTTATATAAGACAGAGAAACCAAATAACCAATATGATCTAATCAATCCCACCTTAATTGTGTGAGCATAATCCCAAGGAATCCTCTGTAATTTCTGGTAAACCTACTATACCATTGGACAAACTACTTTTTCACTCTTTGAGAGTATTATTTTATGCTTTGTCTCTCAACTAGATATCAACATCTTTTATGCCCTATTCGCTATATATCCATTGAGTTAACTTCTCAACAAAATAAAAAATAAATCATGGGAATATCTTCCTTTTTTATTTCTACTATTAGATGTACAAACCTACCTAGTCTGTACACACATGGTCTGCATTGTCTCCTATTAAAACAGTTGGCCTATGTGAGGTGCTCAGATATGAAGTGAACTCTTCCATTGGCACAGTGAGTTCCACTATCTCCTATATATTTAAGAGTGTTTCCTTCCTCTCTCTCTCCATACGTGACCAATCCTTACTTTCTACTAGACCATTTCCATCATCACATAGACATGCTGTCATTTTCCCCATGTTGATAAAAGAAAAATTAGAAATGGACTTTCCTTAGCTATTAATTTCCCCATTTTTGTGATTCCCTTTTTCATAGGAAAAATACTTAAATAATATGTTGATACTACTATTTTTAACTGTACTCATTTCAGAAGCTCTCCCAGCCCTTTGCTAAACATCAATATAGCAAAATTCTATTTAAAACTGTGTTTGCATCAGTAGTGTTTCTGTATGCTAGTAGTAAACTATCTGTAAAAGAAATCAACAAAACAACTCTGTTTACAATATCTACAAAAGTAAGATAAATATTTCTACACTGAAAATTAGAAAAATTTGATGAAGGAAATTGAAGAGCATGCAACTAAATGGAACAATAACCCATGTTCAGGAATTGAAAAAATAAACCTTGTTAAAATGTCCATACTACCCAATGCAATCTACATATTTGGTGCATGCCCTAGTGAAGTATCAATGACATCCTTCACAGAAACAGAAAAATATCCTAAAATTCATATGGAAACACAAAGGAACCCAAATAGCCAAGACAACCCTGAGCAAAAAGAACAAAGCTGGAGGCATTACATTACCTGACTGTAAGATATACTACAAAGCTATAGGAATCAAAACTGCATGGTACTGGCATAAAACAGACATATAGACCAATGGAACAGAAAGAGACCCAGAAATAAATTCATGTACCTATAGCCAACTGATTTTCAACAAAGGTGTCAAAAACATATATCGCCAAAAAGAGTCTTTTCAATAAATGGGGCTGGGAAAATTTATATTTACATGCAGATAAATCATATTTGAACCTTATTTCACTCCATATACAAAAAATCAACTAAAATAGATTAAATACATAAATGTAAATCCTGAAACTGTAAAGCACTTGAAGAAAACATAGAGGAATGCTCCATGACATTAATCTGGACAATTATTTTTTGGAAATGACCCCAAAAGCACAGGCAGCAAAGGAAAAATAGACAAATAGGATTATATCAAACTAAAAAGTTTCTGCACATCCAAGGAAACAATCAACAGAATAAAAAGACAACCTACAGCATGGCAGAAAACATTTGCAAACTACTTTTCTCAAAACGTGTTAATATCCAGAATATATATTAACAGCAAAAAAAAAAAAAATCAAATAACCCAATTATAAAATGGGCAAAGAACCTTAATAGAGACGTCTTAAAAGAAGACAAATGGCCAAAAAGTATATGAAAATATTTTAATGTCAGTAATCAAGACAATGAGATACCACCTTTTTCTAGTTAGAATGGTTACTATAAAAAGATGAAAGAAAACAAGTGTCGATAAGGATATGGACAAAAAGGGAAAAGTTACACACTGCTGGTAGGATTTTCAGTTCATACAGCTACTATATAAAACAGTATGGAGGTTCCTGAAAATATTAAAAATAAAACTATCATATGATCCAGCAATCCCACTACCAGGCACATTTTCAAAGGAAATGAAATCAGTATGCTGAAGATATATCAGCATTCCCATGTTTATTGCAACACTACTTACGAATAGCCAACATATTAAAGCAAACTAATCATCCAACACTGGATGAATAAAGAAAATGTGGGATATATAGACAATAGAACACTATTCAGCCATAACAAAAAGAATGAAATCCTGTCATTGGAGACAACATGAATGAACCTGGAAGACATCATGTTAAGTGAAATAAGCCAGACACAGAAAGACGCATACTGCATGTCCTCACTCATATGTGAAATGTTTTAAAAAATAAAAAAAAATAATTTATATTATAAAAGCAAAGAATAGAATAGTGGTTACCAGCCCTGGGGAAGGAAAAAGGGTGAGGAGGATGGGGAAAGGTTGCTCAATAGGTACAAAATAACTATCAGATGGGTGGAAAAAGTTCTGTTGTCTTATTGTATAGTAAAATGATTATGGTCAACAGTAAAGTATTATATATTACAAAATAACTAGAAGTGAAGCTCTCAATATAGTCATCACAAACAAATAATAAATGCATCATGAGATGGATACACTAGCTATCCAAATTGGATCATTATACAACATGAATATGTATCAAAATATCAAATTGTACCCCATAAATATGTACAACTATGTGTCAACTAAATATTAAAAGAGATGAAAAATAAAAAATCTATATTATAAACTTCTAGCTCTGACAGAGTAGCTTGCATAAGTTTAACTCGTCTACTAAGAAGAAATAGAAAATGTTAATAAAGAAACATCTAGTTGAAAAAAATCAGAGAACTATCAGGGCACCAGGACATGACATCCAAGATCCAAGAGAGAATGGAAGTGCATTGCTATTTCCCTTCAGGCATGTGAAAATTGCTAAGCAACACATGAAAAGGAGATTGGAGTGGACTGGAGTATTACAAAGGTGCTTACATCTAAAACTTATGATGACATTTGAGGAAAATGAAATCCACTGGTCACTTTTGAAGGATGCTAAGGAAAGAAGTCATTATTTTGGAGTTACTAAAGGGAGAGACTTAAGCATGTTTCCTGCTTCTTTTAAACTATTGTTTAGGGCAACAAAACAGGCGATAAAAGGAAAATTATCTATATAGATCTTACACAAATGGTGGCAGGTAAACAGAGTTCAGTTGCCTAAAGAAGACTCATAGGACCCAAAATGGTACTTTTTACACAGCTCCAATTTAAAAGAGAAGTAGGATACGTTGTATTAAATCATTAAAGTCAGTATGTAACCAAGTCCAAGCTCGTCCCACTCACTGCATGACAGCCAGTAAGTCATGAGCCAACGTGTTGGGTCAAGGAAGATGACTTTATCTGGGAAGCCAGCAAACTGAGTAAATGGCAGACTAGTGTCCTAAAGAACGTCTTAAGTTAGTATGAACTTCTGTCTCCTTCTTATGTTAATTAATGGAAGTGGGATGAGGAAGGGGTTGAGATCAAGAAGTGACCAGTGACACAAACAACAGGACACCAGCAAGGGTCAAGGGAGGTTGTGAAACTTCTTCATTCTTTGAATGACATAAATCAGGTCACAATATTCCTATAAATCTTTAACATAACACTGTTACTTGTGTATATACTTTCTTATTTCCTCAGAGGTTAATTTCAGGAAAGGGAGTGTTGTCATCATTTTTTTCTTTAAAGTTTAGCTATAAACTAAATTCCTCCTATAATTAGGTGGTCTAAGTGCAGAGATAAGTAGCATCTTTTAACCTAAAGCATATTACTGCAGGGAGTGTGGTACAAAATGGAGCCAATCATGTTAAGCCTCCCTCCACTGCTACAAGTGTCTGCAAAAACACTGAAAGCTTTCTCAAAGCAAGTAAGTTCAAAGAAGCCAGGCACCTCATCATTTATGAAGTAGTCTTGTAAAAAAAAAAAAAAATCCTGAATCTGATCTAACCTGTCTCTAACTACCTGCTTTCGGGAAATACAGAAGACAAAGGAACGCGTTAAATAACACTATGTGGGTACAATTAGACAAAGACATCTTGTGGAAAACTGCAGGACAAAAGGACTCATTTTCTTCGACAAAAATTTGAAAGCAAAAAATGTTGGGCTACAGAGTAAATACATTTAAAAGCATATCAACCAATTGCAACTTGTGGATGTTATTTTGATTCTGGTTCAAATAAAATAATTGTTAGAGTAGTATACAAAAAATAGAGGAAATTTAAACACTATCTAATTACTTTTAAAAAGTAGGTGTTATTCTTAAAAGATACATGTGGAATAACGGTACAGCAGTTACATATTTTCAAACAACTTTATATTTTAAAGATACTGCCTTAGAATGCTAAGATTAAATGAGATAAAGCACATTTCCCAGCACAAAATCAGCACTCAATAGATGACAATTATTATTTTTTTAAGGTTAGAGAATACAATAAACTTCAAAATCCTTTCTACTTTATTAAAATTTCTTAAATCATACTACTTAAGGAAAAATAAAAGGAAGTTTTAAATATGTGCTAGACTGATGGTCAGAACTTCATCTGGATAGTAGCAATAACAGACCTACGTCTTCCTGACATCCATATAGCTCACTTACTCAGATTTAAATTGGAAAAAGCAACCAATTTTTACTTGTTCAACAATTTAACAAATCATTTTTTCTTCCTGTATTCAGAGTACAATTATGTAGAATCTTTAATTTGTAATGACATTGAAATAACACTTTTAATGTGATAATGATCATTTTGTATATTTTGAGGAATTCTACTTCATTTATTTTTTGTTGCTTTTCAAGTGGAGAGAAAATACCTTTGCCTAGAGCAGAACATTTAGCATGAACTGAGTTACTATTACTCTTATAAAAACCTGTAGAATGATATCTGTCCTCATGCAAAGCTGATCATTTTTATGAGAGAAATAATCCTTGTAAAGAAAAAATATTCATATATCTATCTTATGTGAGATAATACTGCAGACACACTTGTGATTTGAAGCATACAAAAGTTATAGATTCCGTACAATGAAAAACATTCCAAATGTATTATTTATTTCTGAGTTAGGCTTAACCATCTGGTATTCCTTATAATAAGTGAATGGAAAGACATGTTTAATGAAATACTGGCATTTATAATTCGCTTTTGAAATAACACTATCAATGGTTTAATCAGATTTCAAAATTTCATTCAGATACTATGTTACAAAGGAATCCAATCTGATGTCTAGGTGGATTTTTAGGCAAGGGATGAGAAATTGATTAACAGGTACAATGTACACTATTTGGGTGATAGTTACATTAAAAGCCCAGACTTCAACACTAAACAATAGATCCATCTAACAAAACTACACTTGTATCCCTTAAATTTATACAAATAATTAAAAAAAAAACATAAAAATGTGTTCCAAAAATAATCTAAGTATTAAGCTCTAAAATATCCCCTAAGATCTCAGCTTTCTGGTGCACACATGTATAATCCCTGAGACTGGGAATATGACGGATTTTGCTCCTGGGATTAGATAGTGTTATTTGTCACAGTTGGCGTTAAGAAACAGAGATTATTCAGATGAGCCTAATCTCATCACATGAGCCCTTTAAACATGAGTCTAGAGGTCAGAGTTAGAGTAATTCAGAGATTTAAACAAAGAGAAAAGATTCTCCACTTCTGGCTTTGATGATGGAGGGAGCTGCACTGCAAAGAGAGAAAGAAGACACTTGGAACTCAGAGTGGCCCCTAGGAGCTGAGAGTGTCTCCTGGCCTACAGCCAGGAAGAAACTAAATCCTTGACAAACTGAATGTACTTAGAAAAGAACCCTGAACTCCAGATGAGAATGTAGCCAGTGAACACGTTGGTTCAACCTTGTGATGCCCAGCCACACTGTGCCCAGACTTCTGACTTACAAAACTGAGCTAATAAATTCATTTTTTTTTTAAGCCGCTAAATTTGTGAAAGTTTGTTACACCAAATTAGAATGTGAAAGGTTTCTAATCTGAATTTGGTCACTCTTGAGAGTAAAAGGAAAACATGTTTCAAATTTCCAGTGGTAAAAGAATCAACAAGAAGTTTTCACTTCTGTTTACTCTATTTACGGGTGAAGTGTGGGGAAGAAAGAGAAAAGTGGAAAAAGAATACAATCATTAAAGCTTACTAAGATGAGACATGTAAAATATGGAGTTTTGAAGTTTTAAAAAGATTTAAAAACTTCTTTAAAATCGAGACTGTTGCTAACTGAAAGAATAGATGCATTTTTAGGGTTGCTAATGACTCAGCCAGTAAGTGCATTTTCTGCATATCTCTACTATGAACAATTCTACCTAACAGATTTCTTTGTGAGTCTGTATTTCAGAGGTAGTTTCCCTGATTTCTGGGGAGAATTAGGAATTTAGCAAAGAGTTTTAATATTAGACTACTTTCAAGATTTGACTCTGAAAATCTGTTTTCTTATTTGTAAAATTCGGATAATATAATTGGCTTCAATAAGGTGACTGTGAAGATTAAATGACATAATGTATCTAAAACCCCACCCACAGTGCTTGAAACATAATAAGCAGGTCTTAAAGGGTAGCTATAATAATTAGAAAGAGATGTCTGTCATACACAGAAGATTTTTTAGGATGGTAACATTTTACGAGAGAAGTTTTTTTGGTTGTCTATGGTTTTTTCTTCCTAATTAATTCACCTAGGATGCAGCGTTACTTAAACTTTTTACTAACATGATTCAATCTTTAATACGTGCTTATTTATTCTGTTATAAGTTTTAACAGCAAAATAAAGAGCTTTCACAAAGAAAAGAAGACTAATACATCTGGTAAGATATAAATACAAAGGAACGCTAAAATTCTATAAGTAGAAAATCATGTATCTTTTAAAAAATTACCTATAAGGTAGCATATTCTGAAATATCTTTGTTCTCAAAAATTATAAACATATTTTTCTATGTGCACTCTGAGGATGAGTATTTGGCAAAGCAACAGTTGCATCAATGATTATATTATCTGTGGAGGGCAGTAGTGCTTTCAGAGCCTTTTGAGGACGGGCAGTTCCTAATGCATAGCTGTGGACTGCATTCTGTAACAATTGTGCTGAATGGCTTCCTAGAATTTCAATGTTGGGTCTTTCTTCCTTCAAGTTTAATTTTCCTTGGAGAGGTTAGAAGTTACTAGGTAAGATCAAAGGGTGAAATGACTAGGTATGCTGTGCACTGGAGGAGATCTACGGCAGATTGAATGCTTCTCCTGGGGCTCCAGGGTGATTTCTCAGAGTAAGCTGTTCCTTTGTTCCTAGCTGCATTTTCCAAATGCCAAGTGGATAGGACTAGACTCTAGTGGGTAAAGTCCCTGAGGCCTATCTCTTAAGAAGTTTCAGTGCAAAGGTAAAGTTTTAACTAAGGAGGGCATCATCAAAAACACCTTTTGATGGTGAAAAACTCTTTAAATAGCTTTCAAGACTATGCATGCAATAAAGTAACTTTTTTCTGAGAGTGTATAGCAGCAGTCCCCAACCTTTTTGGCACCAGGGACAGGTTTTGTGGAAGACAAATTTTTCATGGATTGTAGTGGCGGGCGGGGGTGTTGCTTTTGGGATGAAACTATTCCACCTCAGATTATCAGGCATTAGTTAGATTCTCATAAGGAGTGTGCAACCTAGATCCCTCCTATGCACAGTTCACCATAGGGTTCATGCTCCTATGAGAATCTAATGCCACCACTTTTGTGACAGGAGGCAGAGCTCAGGCAGTAATGCTAACTCACTTGCCACTCATCTTCTGCTGTGCTGGCCCAGTTCCTAACAGGCCACAGACCCTTATGGTCAGCTTCCTGGGGGTTGGGAACCCCTGGTGTATAGATGTATACAAGGGTTTTGTGAGGACAAGAATGTATTTTGCTAGTCTGCTCAAGCATTGGCAACCAAAATGTAAAAGTTATTATGGTGTACTAGTGATTTGTTTATTGTTAAATACGGTTTATCTCCTGGTGCAAGGATAATTCTATTTCTGCTTTGGACTATATTTAGGGACCTACAGGGATATAATATGAGTTTTCCTCAAAAGGTAATAAAACTTAATTTAGTAAAGCTGTATTTTTATAAAGTCTAAAAGAGATCTTAATCCACACATTTAATTTTATGTTTCTATCTCATCTTCCTCCAATTATCTTTTAAGTCTCCTGAAGTGTTCTTGTCTACAAGTTTGTCCATGTTACTCTTGGTTTAAATCAAAATAGGTTTAGCATGTGTTCACATTCCCAAATACACTTCTGTTTTTTTCTGTCTTACTCTCCCTTTATTTTCTCTCCCCCCTTTCTGTTTATGTACACCATATATAATTCTCATTATACATAACTATATACAGTCAACTGCCTGTATCTGTGGGTTTTAAATCTGTGGGATTCAACCAACTGCAGATCAAAAATACTTGAAAAAAATATGTATATACTGAACATGTACAGACTTTTAAAATTATAGTCATTATTCTCTATACAACACAGTGTAACAACTATGTACTTAGCATTTACATTTTATTGTGTGTTATAAGTAATCTAGAGATGATTAAAAGTATACAGGAGGTTGTGCACAGGCTATATGCAAATATTATATCTTAAGTTTTGTAATGTTTTACTTAGTTTATATGTATATATAATGGAAATTTTTTCAAGTCATTATATATATTTATACAGCATCATTTTTAACAGCTGTGAAAAATTTCATTGTATAGCAGATTTCACAGCTTTCTGTATTGACCTATATTACCAATGCATTTTTTGATTTAAGGAAGCTCATCCAGAGAGAGAGAAATAAATGTTGAATCTATTAAAAATATAGTAGTGTATTCATAGCAACTACCCAATTAATATTATTGAGAGAACTTGGTTAGCTTGTCTCAGGAAAAGCTACTTTCTTTTTTTTTCCCACTTTTCTTTTTGTTCAAGAGGTACATTTGCACATTTGTTAAATCAGTCAATTGTGTGTCTCTGGGATTTGATATATAAATGATTTCATCACCCAGGTAGTGAGCATAATATCTGATAGGTACTTTTTCAACCCTCACCTGCCTGCCAACCTCCTCCCTCAGGGAGGCCCTGGTGTCTATTGCTACCATATTTGTGCCCATGTACTCAATATTTAGTTCCCACTTATAAGTAAGAACATGTGGCATTTCATTTTCTGTTCCTGACTAAATTATCTTAAGATAATGGCCTCCAGCTGCACCCATGTGGCTACAAATGACATAAATTCATTCTCTTTTTTTTAACTGCACAGTTTTCCATGGTGTACATGTACCACATTTTCTTTATCCA
Organism: Ateles fusciceps; assembly: GCA_036589455.1. Classification (NCBI taxonomy): domain Eukaryota; kingdom Metazoa; phylum Chordata; class Mammalia; order Primates; family Atelidae; genus Ateles; species Ateles fusciceps. Next base: position 236,484 of record JAZHEH010001172.1, on the reverse strand, counting down.
GTCCCCCATTGATGAGCAACTAGACTGATTCTGTATCTTTGCTATTGTAGATAGTGCTACAGTGAATATATGGGTACATATATCTTTTTGGTAGAACAATTTATATTCCTTTGGGTATATACCCAGTAATGAGATTACTGGGTCAAATGATAGCTCTGTTTCAAGTTCTTCAGAAAGCACATTGCATTCCAAAGTGGCTGAACTAATTTATATTCCCACAAGCAGTATAGAAGTGTTACCTTTTCTCTGCAACTTCATCCACATCTGTTATTTTTTGACTTTCTGATAATAGCTATTCTGACTGTGAGATAGTGCCCCATGGTTTTGAATTGCGTATCTCTAATGAACACTAATGTTGAGTATTTTTCATATGTTTGTTGGCATGTAAGGCAGGTATGGTGGTAACAGATTCCCTACATTTGCTTTTCTGAAAAAGATTATATTTTTCCTACAATTGTGAAGTTTAGTTTGGTTGGATATTAAATTCTTGGTTGGAATTTCTTTTCTTTAAGGATGCTGAATATAGGCCCCCAATCTCTTCTGACTTGTATGGTTTCTGCTTAAAGGTCCACTGTTAGTCCGATTGGATTCCTTTTGTACACGACCTGCCCAGTCTCTCTAACTGCCTTTAAGATTTTTACTTTCACATTGATCTTGGAGAATCTGATGACTAGGTGTCTGGACATGGGCATCTTTTATAGGGTCTCACAGGGATTCTCTGAATTTCCTGAATTTGTACACCACCCTCTCTAGTGAGGTTGGGAAAATATTCATGGACAATATATTCAAATATGTTTTCCAAGTTGTTTGTTCTCTCTCCGTTTCTTTCAGAAATGCCAATGTGTCGTAAGTCTGGTCTTTTTAAGTAATCCCATATTTTTTAGAGGTTTTGGTAAATTTTAACCCTTTTCTTGTTTGGGACAAAAAAGTAAAGCTCATTGCCAGCACTCATTTAATTTTATGTAAATACGCTCTTTAAGGCTAAAGCAAATCTGATGGATTTTCAATGTGAAAATAAAATATTAAAACTGTTCTTGGGGTTATTTCTAAACAGAGCTAACATCAGAATCATCTGAATCATCACAGTCATCTATTTCAGAAAAATCAGATTCATCAAATGAAACTGTTGGAGAACAATATTAATATCATGCATAGGAATGCTATGATTTCTAGGATTCAACATTTTCAGCAATTGAGAGTTACTGGCAACAGTACTCCAATGGGGCTGCTGGAAAAAGCACTCTGACAGGATGGCAGCAGGCCTGCAGGCAAGTGCAATGAGGCATTTGTGGAGAACCGCAGGCAAGTGCACACCAACAGCGCTGTGGGGTTGGGGGCACAGCCGAGTGTGCAGCAGAGGGTGGCCACGGGCACATATACACTGGTAGGGCAGTGGGTGAAGGCTCTCAGTGAATGTGTGCCGGTAGGTGAAGGCTGCAAGCAGTGGCAGAACAGCAGGGGTCCACCTGCAAAAGCATCCTAATGGGAAGTGGGGGCAGCCAGCATAAGAGCTATGGCAGTGGCCACTGGCAAGTGTTTTGTCAGGGCAGTTGAGGCTGCACTGCAAGCAGGTGTGGCCAGGAAGGGACCCTCAGAGAGCCTAGCAGACAGGGGGAATATTCACATCAGACTGGCCCAATTCTGTGGGCAAGACAGCCCTACTCCCTCCAGGACCAGCAGCTAACAAATGCTAAAGTCACCTATAGGAGTATGGTGAGACTCAAGGTTTGGGCACCCATGGCCATGCTCCACTGCCACTATTCCCATGCCAAACCCTCTGGGCTCCATGAAAACTGGAGTTCTGCCTTTGCCACCTCTTTGGGCAGTTCTCTGCCAACTAAAATATCCATAGGGATTGTAGGGTCTCCCACAGCTAGGGTCCCAGAGGTCGCTGGTGAGAGTGGGCCGCTCCATCCCCTATTTCATTCACCTCTTCCCTAGGAGCTGCCTGGGGCCAGGAATGAGTTCTGGCACTTGGCAACCCCATACAGGGTTCCCAGCTTTTCTCCCCTTTCAGCCTAGGGTCTGCATCCTCCATCCATCTACTCTCAGTGCCTTTTCCCAAAGGTCTGTTTGAAATGTGCCAGTCTATTTGATGGTCTGGTCTCTTTTGGTGGAAGAGTTTCTTCCTGGCTACAGATAGCCATCATGGCTCTTCCCTCCTCCACCATTTCATATAAGGAACTTGAGCATTCTCAAATTTTTTTATCCATAGAGGATTCCTGGAACCAATCCCCCACAAATACCAAGGAGCAACTCTATATTCCAAGTGGGGCCATTGTACCAAAAGACATCAATTGAATCTTTACTTGATATTTTCATAATTTTGCTACGACCAACAAATGTTGTATCCTAAGACTTATTTTGTTTTCTGAATTGTGTCTGCATCTACATTTTTTACCTTATATTTTAGTCCAGGGTGTTCACTGTGTTCATTAAACATATTTTGTTTCTGTGCCCAGCACTGTACCATAAACCCATAGCTGCTTTTTATATGATGATAATAACACTAACTTAATGACCTGAGAATAGGATAAGGAAAATACCCTTTGGCCTTTAAACCTGTCTCTGAAGACTCTTCTAGCATTATAGCCTTTAGCAAATGAACCCCAAACCTGTTTCCTAATCTATAACTTTTCTACCTTAGAGGCAATTTTGTGGAATTAATAACATGTGAATCACTTCACTTTGAAATCCACATATAAAAATTCCTCTCTAAATTCTAAGGATTGGTTTAATTATACCATAGGGGACATTTGGGTTTATATTAGAAAGCATGCATATTTATAGCTTTTTATTTTAATGCTGGCTATTTTAGCTGAATAAGCTATTTTTACTGCTGAAGATGCCTGGTATTATTTTGTTAATAATTTTAAGAGGTACAAATAGTTTACTATAGCACTTAAACCCTAAGGTCAAATATGTCTCACACATAAAAGGGATAAACGTATTATCAATCCTTTTTAATGAAATAGCTTTTATTGTTAGTGTATTACAGCCTTCTTATTCCATGAATAGAGATTCATTTAAGTAAAGAGCCTACATGGTCCTATTTGTATATAATACCCTGATATGTGGCTTCGTGTGATCATTAAGAAGTGGTGTTGAGTGAAGAGTTTTTCCTATTTTCTTCAATCCCATTTTATAAGACACTGTGAAAAAGATGGTTTCAAACATCTGTTTCTTATTTAATCCATGCGTAATAGTACACCCATTACATGGAAGCTGAAAATGCACAAAGCATGTAAAAATAAATTATACTTCTATTCTTATAGCACCTCAATCTACTGAGGCAGTCAGAAAATAAGCAGGTCATTTAAACACAAGTAGTTCTATAAGAGGGCTTTGAACACAGTGCTAATAAAGATCATGTAGGAAGAAGAAACTCTCTTTGGGGTCTAGGAAAATTTCAAAGTGGGAAATGTTTGACTTGGAACTGGAAAGAGTAAAAGTTATGTGTGTGTTTGATGAAAACAGGCATCACGTATCAGCACTTCAAGAAAATAATTTATCCCTGATTTTGTTTAAACAGAGAGGAAGGTCATCCACATAGTTGGGTTTAAGGAATTTCTTACTATTACACATGTCCTCTGCCTTTGCCTCTTTACACTGGGCATGTGAATCTAGAAACTCACACATGCATGCTATGCTGTAACACTCATGGGTATTTGCTTTCCATGGCTATTTCGCTCCTTCCTCCTACTTTACAGCAAAGTCTGCCTTACATGATGGAGGCTGAAATGGCATATATTCCTGGCCCAGCCACTCTTGCTGCTAAATGATATGGGTGAAAACAAAAACAAAACAAAACCCCATATCTACTTGACATGGGTTATGCGTAGATGTGACATCTGCATTCCCTGAATCTCACTATGAGAATGAGAAAAGCCCTGAGGATGAAATATCAGTACTTAAGTGTGGAAGATAATTTTGGCAAAAGCTTGAGTACTTAATGACATCAGTAAATGTCTAAACAGATCCTGGAAACTCTTCTCTCCAGACTCCTTTGTAAGTAAGATAAGTACTATACTTGCTGTCAAAACTAATATTAACAGACAGATATATTTGTTAATACATATTCTCTATGACAATTTACTAGATGATTTTATGAGGTTAATCCAAATGGTTTGACTGATATATTTTAGAGATATATTTCAACATATAGCATTAGCAATAGGATTATCACATAGCTAATACTTTAAAAGAACATTTCAATGAGTAAATATATTTACAGATTCTAAAGAATAACACATGGTTATTGCTATTTTTAGTATTTGATTGCTAACAATGACTCACAGGACCAAAATGGCATGGCTTATGGATCTTCAGTTAATTTAGAGAAAAGGATATAATATGGCACTTGCATTAAAGCCAGGCTATCCATTACTGCCAAAGACTGTCTGACAATAGGGTCTGAAGAGGCTAGATTCCAGCACCAATTTCCTCCCCCCTGTAAAAGCCATCCCAAGACATACTTTCTCTCAGGAACCATTTATTTATACACAGAGCACCTTGAAACCAAGAAACCCAAAATAGAGGCTCAGCTGGGACTTCTTATATTCTGTTGTTCACATAGGCATATTATTGCTATGTAATCAGCTCTAATGTCAGGGTCTTCTTGATGATGCCTTGAGGGATTGGTGGGGAGCAGTGTCTCTTCTAAACCAAATGTAAATCATCACACTCTATGCAATCAGTAAACTATGCTGACCAGTTGGTATAAACTTTCAAAAACTCCCTTAAACTCATTGTTACAAACCAACACTATTAATCAATATGTTTAATGTTTTAGCCATTCGTCAGTGTTGGGCAGGTGCATGTCTTACTCAGCAAAACAGCTCAGACCAATTTCAGGCCTGCTGGAATTAACCTTCACAACACAAGATACATGACAAAGTCCACAATTAAAATTTTACCTAAAACAAATTATATGTACAATATACATATCTGTAAACAATAGGTTGTATTGAGATAAGTTATCTTAAAACATTCTGAAAAGCAAATTTAATTCTTTTTTCAGAGAAATCCTATTAGAGAGGAAGAACTATACAAATGTAAAATACTACTATTTACTGCTACTTGGTATACTATAGCTAGTCCTCATACATTTTGGTCTCAGGACCACTTTACACTCCTAAGTATTATTGAAGTTCCTCAAAGAGCTTTTTTCCGTGTGTGGCAGTATATGTGTTAATATTTACCATATTAGAAATTAAAACACAAATGTAAAAATATTTTTGAAAGAATTATATTAACAACACCAAACATTAGTCAAAGGGTAGCATTGCTTTACATTTTTGAAAATGTTTTAGAATGTTTAGCCTAATAGAAAGAGGGTGGATTTTCATATATACTTCTATCTTCAATCTATTATGATATGCTGCTTTGGTAGAAGTAAGTATATGAACAAAATATTGCCTCTCATACATAAGTTTTTGGAAAAGAAGGAAATATTTTAATAGCCATATAATATAATTTTTGATACTCTTCTTAATATTGCACTGAAACTTCACAAGTGATTGCTTCATAAAAGTAGGCAGCAATGTGAAATTTGTAAAGCATATCAATAGACTCCTGGGTCTCTTACATCTGACACTTTTAATGTATCTTTTATACATATGATTTTGCATTGGTCATTGGAAAACGTTGGTTCACTGATATTTCATTATGTAAGATAAAAATTATAGGCCAGGTGCAGTGGCTCATGCCTATAATCCCAGCACTTTGGGAGGCCAAGGCAGGCAGATCACCTGAGGTTGGGAGTTCAAGACCAGCCTGATCAACATGGAGAAACCCCATCTCTACTAAAAATACAAAATTAGCCAGGCATGGTGGCATATGCCTGTAATCCCAGCTACTCGGGAGACTGAGGGAGGAGAATTACTTGAACTCGGGAGGTAGAGGTTGCAGTGAGCCAAGATCATTCCATTGCACTCCAGCCTGAGCAACAAGGCGAAACTCTGTCTCAAAAAAAAAAATTATATTAATTCATCAGCAGTCTCATCAGAAAAGTCTAGGTATTGCGAAGCTGTGAAGTTTATAGAAGCTTCAAATTACAAAGTTTCTAAAATTTGAATTTTTGCATAAAATCTCAAAATGATTCATTGGCAACAAATATTGTCAGGTTTTATTTTTTTTGAAGTTGTGGGCTCACTTTGATCATTTTGAGCCCTCCAAGTCAACATCTTTCAATGTCTTCCAAATACCCAAGTTTGAATAACCATTACTTATCTGTCAGTAGTACTTTCAGGCAAAAATAATGTTCCATGAAAAAAGCAAAACAAGTACTTCAGCTGTTAAAATACCACACAAATGCTTTTCCTTGAGACAACCATTCTACTTCAATACATGGCAAAAGTGCTTTGGGTTTACTTCCCATTTTAACACGCAAAATGTTGAAAGATATTGACATGGTTAGGCTTTGTCTCCCCACCCAAATCTCATCTTGAATTGTAATGTCCATAAAACCCATAATCTACATGTGTCAAGGGAGAGACCAGGTAAAAGTAACCGAATCACGGGGGCAGTTTCCCCCATGCTGTTCTTGTGATAGTGCATGAATTCTAAAAGATCTGATGGTTTCATAAAGGGCTCTTCCTCCTTGAGTAGGCCCTTCTCCTTCCTGCTGCCTTGTAAATAAGATGCCTTGCTTCCCCTTCGTCTTCCACCATGATCGTAAGTTTCCCTGAGGCCTCCCAGCCATGCTGAACTGTGAGTCAATTCAATCCCCTTCCTTTATAAATGACCCAGTCTTGGGCATGTCTTTATATCAGTATGAAAATTGGCTAATATAGATATATAATCAAGATTTTTATAAAATTAATATTTTCCTACTTTTTCCAGGACATCCTTAAGTGAAACCAGAATTTTTTTTTAGTACTGTGCATATGCTTTGGTGCCACTTCCATGATTTGTCCTAAGGTGCCAGCACTTTTATCTACTGTTGCTTTTGTTACTTCCATACAAATATTAACACAGTGAAAAAGACAATTTTTTGCATTGTGTTCTTTTTTGAACTCACAGACTACTTGTAAAGGGCTCATCAATGCCTATGATTCTGTGGACCATATTTCAGGGCCATGTGCCTAAGAGAGAAGCCTAAAATCTGATTCTGAAAATATGGATTCAAGTTCTGAGTCCATAGTTTTCTAGCTATCATGTGCAAATCAATGAGCCATTTAGGGGGATGTGTTTTTTCTCAAAGTTAATAGCTTCAGTGTTAAGGACAAAATGATTTAATGTAAAGGAACATTTTATGTGAAGTAAAACAATGCTATGGAAGTATATTTTAGTTATTACCACCACCACTGTCTTTGCATGAATACATAAAGCAGATAATAGTGTATCTTTAATATATAGACATGCCAGTGTTGTATGTTGGCAATACGATGTTATATAACACATTTTATGTAAACACCTAAACAACCAAGTTTGAAAGGATCACACAACTCCCTTTATTTTTTACACTGTTGATGCGTTAGTAACTAACACCTTTGGCATCACTGTATCATTTGAAATATCTGGAGGTTACAAACAGTCCATTATCAGGAATAAAACATGACTCTCAAAAGATCATTATTATACACATTGAACTAGCAACACATCAGTCTCTGAAAACCTACCTAGAAGAAGAACTATATGGAGTTCCTCTTTCTGGTTTTTCTTTTCTCCTTCTGTCTCATAATTATGCCTTAGCCTGTTTGCCCGTCTACCTTTCATCAGGAACCTCGCCTCTTATTCAGCTTACTTCATATACTTTCTTCTTGGTGGAGAAGCATTCATGCATTTAGGGTCCTTTCTCAAAGTAACATGTCTCCTAGACCAAGGCATCTTAAACTTTAGATGCATAAGAAACACCTGGAAAAAAATTTAAACCAATTAATCCTTGGGATTCTCCCCAGCCCCATGAGATTCTGACTCCTCAAGTAGGACTTGTGAATTTGTAATTGTAAAACATCTCAGTTTATATTGATGTTGCTAATCTCAGGACCACATTTTTAGTAGCACTGTACTAGACAGACTTCTTCTTCTAATATAGAACACCTTAAAATATACTTCAGGTGTCTTAAAATGCGAACAGAGTCATGATCTCTTTGTCTTACCAAGATCAACTGGCATATAGGGCAGGGAAGCAGATTAAATCCACATTTCAGATCCTTTTAAAAAGTAGACTCAAAGGGATAAATTTACATTTGACCATAAATGAATTAAGGTGATAGCTCACTTATTAAACAACTGATTATAATTAATTTAATTTTCCCTTTGTCTCCTTCTAAAGTCTCTGATAGACTTATGGCTCCACCCAATTAATTGACAGATAATGGCAGAGTTTCTATTGACTAATTTTCTTCTCCTTGCTTTTTTGTTCCTTTATATTTGTTTAATAGGTTGCATATTTCAAGGCTTGAATTTGTAGAAATTATCCTGTTGACTTCATGTTAGTGAAGTAGTAATCTAGTAATAAACCATTTTCACAAGTGTATTTATCTAGAAGAAAACTAACATTTCTAAATGTATCAATGGACGGAAATCAAAGATCTGTGAAAAAATCTTTGTCAGAGGAGAACTTGAGTGGCTCAGTTCTTCCAATAGCCTTTTAATCTGGAAAGAAGTCCTTGGGGAGCTAGTTATGCATGTTCACATGATAGTCTGTAAAAATGTATTGGAGAATTAAAACAAATGATTATTTTTTGAAAACATAAAGCTCAAATTGGTAATTTAAACTAACTTCCACTAGAAAAACTATGCCAAAAGACCTAGCCCATCTTGCTGAGAATTTTTATGTGAGAATACAGCACAAATGCCAATGACATCTATGAATGAGATGCAATCATGCAACAGTGAGGTTGGGGGAGAAGAGTAAAGAAACAGTAGTTATTAACTACAAAATGTTTTAATAATGGGGCTTGTACTAAGTGATGTTATTTGAAATCCCCTCAAAATCAATGATATTTTGAATACTGGGATGTAGCTCTGAACTTAGTATTGTATAAATATTCAAGATAATGTATAAAGGTGATGGGATGAGATCAAGCATTCTCTTCACACATTTGAGAAAACTTATCTGATGCCAATAAATTACTTCTTTCTGGGCTTTAATTATCTCATTAATTCAATAACTATAAAATGTGGAGAGTTTTTATATTTCATTTTTTATAACTGGGTATTGTATATACAAGCACTTCTAGAATAAAGACATTTAAATGCCTTAATGTTATAGCTTTCTTATATCTTCTTTGTAAGGTTAGATCAGCAAATATTTTTGGAAAAGGAGACACATGAGGTAAGTCTTCGTGGATTAACTGGACTAAACTGTATGAGGAAAGGGGTAGGATATCCCAAAGCAGAAATCACAGAGAATATGTTATAATCTTTAGTTCATTCTTAATGTTACTAGGAAGTGCAGGAATCCTTGGTTCTTAGTCTTACTTGGGAGAAATAATTTTGCCAAGTGACTAATTTAGCCATAAAAAGAGAATTTATTGAAAGGAAATAGAGAGCAGAGAGTTTATATAAAGAGAAACAGTACACCCCTGAAAGATGAGGCAGTGTGGATTCCTGAAAGGGAATGAGCCAGCAGTACTCCAAGAGTGCTGCACTGAGTTTCTACGATGTCAGATTTTTTATTGAAGTTCTTGCTCTGTTTTAAGTCTCCACCTTTTTTTTTGTCTAGTTTTCCCACTACTGCCTTAAGTCCTCACCTTTTCTCCACCTAGTTCTCACCCCAGGCTTGTGGGGCCCTCACTTACTATTAGTTGATGTGCATGTGTGGGCCTGGTGTTAGATATGGATTTGCCTGCATATCTCTTAGAAATTTCCCCATTTGCCCTCTTCCCCCTGTAGTAGTCCATTTTCATGCTTCTATAGAGAACTGCCTGAGACTGGGTAATTTACAAGGGAAAGAGGTTTAATTGACTCACAGTTCAGCATGACTGGTGAGGCCTCAGGAAACTTACAATCATGGCAGAAAGGTGAGGAGGAAGATAAGGGAATTTCTTCACAAGGTGGCAGGAAGGAGAATTTCCCAGCAAAGAAGGAAGATCCCTTATAAATCCATCAGATTTCATGAGAACTCACTCACTAACATGAGAACAGCATGGGAAACCGCCCCATGATTTAATAACCTCCACCTGGTCTCTCCCTTGACACGTGAGTATTATGGGGATTATAGGGATTACAATTCAAGATGAGATTTGGGTGGGGGACACAAAGCTTCACCATATCATTCCCCTTATGTGTATGTAACTAGCAACATTCTGACAGGTTAACTAAACAGTGAGAGATTACTGGGCATCTTAATGGGTGTTTATTCCTGCATAGATATTTCTCCTCCTCTCTGCTCATATCTAGCATGCAGATTTTGGGTAGTCTCTGGGATATGATATTTTCCAGACCTCCCTCTTCTCAGGGCTCCCCTCTCCTACTCATGTCTAGCTATCTACCTACTCTAACATTAATACAGTATAGGAATCTAGGGGAATCTTATTTTAAATGTATGTTAAATCATATCACTTCTCAAACGTACTAATGACATCCCTTATTGCCATAGGCAAAGTACTTACCATTCCTGTAAGCCCTATGGGTTTCTGCACTGGATTTTTATGATGTCAGATTTTTTTCTTGAAGTTCCTGCTGTATTTTAAGTCTCCACCTTTTTTTTTTTTTTTTTTTTTTTTTTTTTTTTTTTTTTTGTCTAGTTTTCCCACTACCGCCTTAAGTCCTTGCCTTTTCTCCACCTAGTTCTCACCTCAGGCTTGTTGGGGCCCTCCCTTACAATTACTTGGTGTGCATGTGTGGTCCTGGTGTTGGATATGAATTCCTGCATATCTTTTAGGAATTTGTATCATCTAGCCCCCCATTTACCTTACTTTCCCTATGTTCCCTTTGCTCTAGCCACAAGGCCTTCTTGCTATTCCTCAAACAAGCCACTGAAACTATCACGTTACTGGTTTTACATTTGCTGTACTTGCTGTCTAAAACCACCTTCCTCTATGTGTACATGTGGCTTGACCTTCTACCAGTTACTCCATGTGCTGCTTGCTCTAGTACTATCTCAGTGAGGATTTCCCAGACCGCTATTTATCAGATTTCATCACCTGTTTCCGTACATCTTATTGCTATCCCCTACTTCATCTTCACCCTTAGTAAACGTAATTGTTTTATTTATTGTCTGCCTTCTCTCTATTATGTAAACTTCATGAGGAAAGATTTTTTTTCCTCTGCTTCATTTGTGGGTTGCCTGGAAGAATAATTACAATAGAATAGGCACTCGACTAGGCACTCAATAAACATTTATTGAATGAATGAAATAATAAATGAATGAACATATTTATAAGAAAGTACCGTGTCCTCTAACGTGAGCTCAACAATTTGCTTTTAAGTTATTAGTATCAATTTCTAAATCAGAGGATTGTTCTTTACCCGTTGTTGATTATGCAATCACCAGCAAGATTTCAGAACTATTAACCTGCACTTTGTGACATGCTGCAAAATCTGCTTGAGTCCAAATACAACAACCTTTTCAATCTCTTTATTCCTTTTCTTCTAGCTGTTGATGAATTGGACTACTTCTCTAGGTAGAAAATGATAGGATTGTTTTAATTGGACTAAGAATATGCTCAATGAACCAAAATTAACTCACATAATTGGTCTCAGGGTGCTTCTAAAAGTTGTATGTATGTATGTATGTATGTATTTGCTGGCATTCTCATTTTACCATATGGCACAAAGCACTTGTATTCAAAGGTTATTCTTAGGCCAAATATTTCAATTTCAACAAATTAAATGTATTTTAGGCCAGATATTTCAATCTCAACAGATTAAATGTATTTTAAAATTGCATCAACTCAATTAAAATTAATTAAACTCAGGATTCTTTAAATAAATAGACACTGAACCCTAGATAACACATCCCCTTTCAAGAATCATGAACAAAGGGAAACATGAGCCTGACAATGTGTCAAACAATCATCATAAGTACCATTTTTAATACCATATCCAGATATGTATTACAAAGGAAGCATGTAGCATTTGCTTCTTACCGAGGTTTCCTGAATCAATCAAAACTTACTGCTTCTCTTGATTTAAAGAAAAAGTTTTAAATTAAAAACTAAGTCTTCATGGAACTATGAAAAACAATATGATATATGATATATAAACCATGGTTGGTTTATATAATCTTACTTTTTAGTACAAGCCATGTTTGTTATTTTAGAATTGAATACACTAAACAAAATAACAACTATTTGTGTAATTCTCTACACTCTTCCATTGTTATATTATATACATATATGAATATAGATAACATATAACAAGTAAAATGTACAGAATATTTTTCTATTTTTGTAACTTAGAAATTTACATTTCCATACATTTACAGATATAACTATTTCATACATTTAACCTTTTGAAGGTGACCCAGTGGCCTGTTGATTCAATATAACATAGTTTGTTCAGTCATTCCTAAATTTTAAACATTTATAAGCTAGTGAAAAATTGTCACCAGCATTTTAAGAGAAGTGACTTTTTTCTTCCTGATACTCTACCACATGTTTCTTGTCCTTTTTGCTGGCTGCTACCTTTTTTCCTAGACTTCTAAACATTGGAGTGTCCCAGAATTAAGATATGTGACCTCTTATATTTTCAATTTAGTTTTATTATTTTGAAGATCTCATATTATCATACAGCCTTACATACATTTATATGCTAGTTACTACCAAATATATAACTCCATCCCTGACCTCTGTTCTGACCTTTGGACTTGTATATATAACAGTGTACTCAATACTCTTTTATCTAATAGATAACTCAAGCGTAATATGTTCAAAACTAAGATTCTAATTTTTCTCCCTCATACCTGCTTTTCATTCAATTTTTCCTATGATAGTTAATGACCATCTTACCCTTGCTATTTTTCAGTCCACAATATTTATGCCATCCCTGATTCCTCTCCATTTTCTCACAACCCACATCTAGCCTGTCATGTTTTATAATCTCTTCCTTCAAAGTATACCCAGAATATTACTGTTTGTCAGAGCTATTGTATAGCACAACTGAATGCAGCATGTTAATATCCATGCCATGTGAATGTTACTCCCCTAGATTGGTATAGTTCATTTTCATATTAGTTCATTTTCATACTGCTATAAAGAACTTTCCTGAGATTGGGTAATTTATTTAAAAAAAAAGAAAGAGATTTAATTGACTCACAGTTCCACCTGGCTGGGGAGGCCTTAAAAAACTTACAAGCATGGAAAAAAGGGAAGCAGGCATGTCTTACGTGGTGAGAGAGAGAGAGAAAGAGAGAGAGAGAGAGGTGGGGAGTGTGAGAGTGCAGAAAAAAATTCTCCTTTATAAACCATCAGATCTTGTGAGTATTCACTCACTATCAGAAGATCTGATTGTTTTATAAATGATAGTTTCAAGAACAGCATGAGAGAAGTGCTCCCATAATCCAATCACTTCTCTCTCTCTGCACATGGGGATTACAGTTTGAGATGCAATTTGGGTGGGGATGACTTTTCTGTTGTCACCTTTGCATTCATGATTTCTTCCACTTATTGTATTCATTTATCTCCCACTTATAAATGAGATAATGCACTGTTTGGTTTTCTGTTCCTGCATTCGTTTGTTAAGGATAATGACTTCTAGCTCCATTCATGTTCCTGCAAAAGACATGATCTTGATTTTTTAATGGCTGAATAGTATTCCATTGTATATATGTACCATATTTTCTTTATCCAATCTGTCCTTGATGGGCATTTTGGTTGGTTCCATGTCTTTGATATTGTGAATAGCGCTGCAATGAACATATGCGTGCATATGTCTTTATATTAGAATAACTTACGGTCCTCTGGAAAAATATGCAGTAATGGGATCGCTGAGTCAAATGGTAGTTCTTTTCTTATTTCTTTGAAAAATTGCCACACTGCTTCCCACAATGGTTGAATAATTTACAGTCTCACTAACACTGTATACATGTCTCCTTTCCTCCACAGCCTCACTAGCATCTGTAATTTTTTATTATTATTATTTTTAGGAATAGCCGTTCTGACTGGTGTGAGATGGTAGCTCCTTGTGGTTTTGATTTCCATTTCTCTAATGATAAGTGATGTTGAGCTTTTTTCATACGATTGTTGGCTGCATGTATTTTGACAAAAATAGTAGGATAGATACGTTGCTAGCTAGACTAATAAAGAAAAATAGACAGAACATCCAAATAAACACAATTAGAAGTGATGAAGGAGATGCTGCCAGTGACTCCAGAGAAATAAAAATAACCATCAGAAAGTACTATGAGCAACTCTATGCACGCAAACTAAAAAACAACAAGAGGTGTATTATTTCCTGGACATATACACCCTCCTGTGACTGAACAAGAAAGAAACTGATTCCCTGAACAGACCAATAATGAACTTTGAAAACAAATCAGTAACAAATAGCCTACCAACCAAAAAAGCCCAGGATGAGATGAATTCACAGCCAAATTCTACCCGTGGTACAAGGAAGAGCTAGTACCACTCCTACTGAAACTATTCCAAAAAAACATTGAGAAGGAGAGATTCCTCTCCAACTAATTCTATGAGGCCAGCATCATTCCGGTACCAAAACCTGGCAGAGACACAACAAAAAGAAAACCTCAGGCCAATATCCTTGATGAACATTGATGCAAAATCCTAAGCAAAATACTTGCAAACGAAATCCAGCAGCACACCACAAGCTAATCCACCACGATCAAGTAGGCTTCATCCCTGGGATGCAAGGTTGGTTCAACATACACAAATCAATATATGTGATTCATCACATAAATAGAACTAAAGACAAAATCCACATAATTATCTCAATAGATAAAATTCTGATGAAATTCAGCATTGCTTCATGTTAAAAACTGTCAATAAACCCAGGTATTGAAGGAACATATCTCAAAATAATAAGAGCCATCTACGACAAACCTATATCTAACATCATACTGTATAGGCAAAAGCTGAAAGCATTCCCCTTGAAAACCGCACAAGAAAAGGATGCCCTCTCTCACCACCTCTATTCAACATAGTTTTTAGTATTTACTAGGAGACAGTAAAGAAATATCAGACATGTTTCATAAAAAGGGCACAGACCCATACTTACCTTATATGGCGTTAATATAAAATAAATTTTATTGGGAAAATTTACAGGCAGAAAAACTACAGTAAACACAGTGTCATGCCCTCTTATCATTCTGGGTGTGGCATAACTGGACATACCATGAAAAATGCTCAAATGGGAAGAATCCCCACCTACCTTGTTGCTTGATACATTTATAGAGAAAGTACATGAGGGGAGAGATTAGCTAGTCACTTATTCAATAATGATGCATTTTAATTCAGAAAAACTTGTCATATAGCAAATGTAGGAAGAGACCTGTTCTCCCCCTGAGCCAGAAATTTGGGTAAAGTACAAGAGAGAGCTAAATATACATTTTTAAGTGGCAACCAGTTTTGGAAGTTAAATAAATGTCAGTTTTGATTAAAGTTGTATTTCCATTTGACATGCAACTTTCTTGGAGTTATCTCAACTCATGGTATTTTGATGGACAACGAACCTATGGCCAGTTGCAAATATTGGATTGGTTAGTCACATTTTTTTCTTTTAATGAAAACAATATTTCCACTGGGCCCATTCAGAAGCAAGTCACTATAGCTCAGAGACAATATATCAAGGCAACTTATTAAAGATGCATATGAAAGTGCATATTAAAATGACTGGTTTATGGTGTACATGCAGAAATAATTAATTGATCTAAATTTGAAATACAAGAAATAGGATAATGGGTGAGAATATACCAAGGAATATTCTACTTGCTGAGTATACCTCATTTTATTTCTTTCTTTCACCAACTCTGTGATGTATCTGCTTGTTATTCTCATCCACACTACACATATTTTGAATCCAAGGTTCATACAATTGTTCCAAATAGTCAAAAGCCAAATCCTAGTATGTATCCTCCAAAGTCTACACTCTTAATCACGGGTCATGTTGCTTCCCAATTTCCTTCCATAAATTTTACCCTAAAATAACATTACAGAGGATAAATGTCATCATTTTTCTTTCTTTCTATGGTAAAGAATCTATATCAATATTAGTTGTATGTGCAAAAAAGGAAGTCGTTTCTTGTAAGTTTGATATTTGTATTATCTTATGCTGTTGGTGTGATAGAAATGGCTAAGAAATAAGGATCTGCTTCTGTGACTGTAGTAACTTAATTAAAGGCAAAGTCATTTAAATTCTTTTTCCCTTGCTGTAAAATTGGGGTAAATTGGCCAGTTAATTTCTCAAGTGTATTGATATTAATGAGTGACTGGCTGTGATAGCATTTTAAATTTAGAGGAAAGGCAATATGCAAGAATGAATCATTAATTCTATGGTTAGGAATTTCCACTCTCAGGCAGATTTAAAACTCTTTAAGTAGGTGAACAAGCACTGATAAAAAGAGAATAGAACAGGAAAATGTTATAGCTGGACACAGGTAGGAAATTATAGGCTTAGAAATGAAAGTTGTCACTGGGAAATACATAATTGCATTTGGGAAGATACTAAAGGTTAAGAAAAAGTTTATTACTCTACTACTTTTGCCTTTTGGGGAACAAAGTTAGATTACTGATGTAGCTAACAGACGATATCCTGGTGTTTGGTGGGATTACAATTCCAACAGTGGCCATATCTATTTTAATAGAGAGAATTATTGTATTTCCTCTTGGTATTATAGATTTGCTACTGATACAAATTGATTTGGAGAGGAGTTATTTGTACTCTTTGTTTCTCTCCAATTATATGTTTAATCTTTCTTGACCTGATTAGTCATTTGAATAACTTGTTCATATACCAGGTATCTAAATGTATCTTATTATTGTCTAGCAGTAGTTATAAAACACCCATGAGTCCCTATCAAGAATACTTTGAACTTTTTTAGACCGTGTTTAATTACATTTGGTTTCTGTGTCTCCCTACACTCCTTGGAATTCAAATATAAAATTAGTTGACAGCTCAACTGAATTTTAGAAAAAAAAAGGTATAGCTTTCTAGAGTTCCAGTTCACCAATATATTTTTGATAGGCAGGATAATGCCTCTGCCCCCAATAGATGTTCATATCCTTATCCCTGGAAGCTGTGAATATTTAAGATTACAGAATAAAGAAGAATTAAGGCTTCAGATTAAATTAAGATCAACAATCAGTTTACCTTAATATGGGAAGAACATCTCACATTATCCAAGTGGGTTCAATGTAATCACAGTGGTCCTTATAAGTATAAAGGAGGCAGAAAAGGAAGCCAGTCAGAAGAGATGTGATGTTGGAATTAGAAGGTAGAGTGATGCTGTAACCACCCCAACAGATTCACCTTGCCTGCTGCCTAGACAGAACCAATTTGTCAAGACAGGGGGAATTGCAATGGAGAAAGAGTAATTCATGTAGATTCAGCTCTGCAGAAGACAAGAGTTTTATATTACTCAAATCGGTCTCCCTGAGCATTCAGTGACCAGAGATTTTAAAGATAAATTGGCAGGTATGGGTTTGGGAAGTGGGGAGTGGTGATTGATTGGTCAGGT
The DNA here is from genome assembly GCA_036589455.1 of Ateles fusciceps. Taxonomy (NCBI): domain Eukaryota; kingdom Metazoa; phylum Chordata; class Mammalia; order Primates; family Atelidae; genus Ateles; species Ateles fusciceps. The sequence continues at coordinate 218,900 of JAZHEH010001172.1, read as the reverse complement.
TGGAGATGGAATCATGGGGGTGGGGGTCAAAGTAAGATTGTCTTGCTGTCTTCTGTTCCTGGATGGGATGACAGGGCTGGTTGAGCCAGATTACCACTCTGGGTGGTGTCAGCTGATCCTTCCAGTGCAGGATCTGCAAAATATCTGAAGCACCGATCTTAGGATTTAAAATTGTGATGTTAGCCCCAAGAGCAATTTGGAGTGGTTCAGACTCTTGCAGCCAGAGCTTGCATGACCCCTAAAGAATAATTTCTAATCTTGTAGCTAATTTGTTAGTCCTGCAAAGGAAGACTGGTCCCCAGGCAAGAAGGGGGTCTTTTCTGCAAAGGGCTATTACCAATTTGGTTTCAGAATCAAACTATAAACTAAATTCCTTCCCAAGGTTAGTTTGGCCTATGCCCAGGAATTAACAAGGATAGCTTACAGGTTAGAAGCAATATGCAGTCGGTTAGGTCTGATCTCTTCCACTGTCATAATTTCCTCAGTTTTAATTTTTACAAAGGTGGTTTCTATCCCATTGCTATCTTTAAAGACAGAAGAGGACCATGAGCCCAAAACTGCAAGCAGTCTCAAGAAGCTGGAAAAAGCAAGCCTACAGCTTAGAGCCTGGAGCCTCCAAAATAATACTGTTTTGCCAACTGCATGAATTTTCACCCAGGAAGACCCATTTTGGACTTTTGACTTTTTGAACTGTAAGCTAATAAATGTATGTGGTTTCTTAAGTCACTAAGTCTGTGATAATTTGTTACAGCAGTGATAGTAAGCATACACAGTAATTTATATTTTCTGTGCTAAAAAGAAATAAAAATAAAATGTTCCAATTTGCTTTACTGGCATTGCAAAATATAGTACTTTTTAATTTTAGTTTTTATCACTGATTAATAATTAGTTATTTTAATTACACTGGTAGTTAGATTTAAGTACATTTTATTCTTCTAGTATTCTTAATCCCGTGTCTGTGCCTATTTATTCATGAAGTGAAGGGGCAGCTTGCCATTGTCTAAAAGTATTAGCATTGAAATGGATATAAAGAAACTAGAAAATAAAGAAATTTAAGACTATGCTTAAAATTAGAAAATTTATATTTAAATATGCAGAAGAAGATGGAAGACATGATGTACATACACATTTTCAAAGACTTGTGGATCGATAGAAAATTATAGCTTTAAATTTTGGTATTTTCTAGTTTTTACAATGAATAATCATTGCTTTGATGAGAGTAAGGAGGTAAATTGTCTTGCTTTTTACTTATTCTCACTTACTTATTGATATTTTAATTTGGTAAATATATATAATTTGACATTTATTATTTTAACCATTTATAAGTGTACAGTTGGGAGGCACTAAGTTCACTCACATTGTTGTGCAGTCATCATCACTATTCATCACCATAATTTTTTTATCTTGCAAAAGTGAAACTCTGGGCCCATTAAAGAACTCCCCATTATTCACTCCCTACAGCCCTTGGCAACCGTACCGTTCATTCTACTTTATGTCTGCTCTTAATTTGACTGCTCAAGGTACCTCAAATAAGTAGAATCATACATTATTTGTGCTTTTTCTGACTTGCTTATTTCACTTAACATTATGTCTTCAAGGTTCAATCATCTTGTAGCTTGTGTCACTATGTCCTTCCCTTTGAAAGCTAAAAAACACTCTATTGTATATATACATCATATTTTGTTCATCCATTTCCCTATGATGAACAACTGTGTTGCTTCCACCTTTTGGTTATTGTGAATAACGCTGCCATGAATATGGGTATAGGAATTAGTTGTTTGAGTCCTGGCTTTCAATTCTTTTGGATACATACCCAGATGTGGAATTTATGGTTAACACGGTAATTCTAATTTTAACTTTTTGAGGAACTTATACAGAATTCCACAGCATCGCCACCTGTTTTACATTGCCATTAGCAATGCACAAGGATTTCAATTTCTTAATTTGTTAACTACTGAAAATAAGTTTTTTTTTGGATAAAAAAGTTTTATTCTAATTGGTGTGAAGTAGTATCTCACTGTGGTCTTAATTTGTCTTGCTCTAATAATTAGCAATTTTGAGACTATTTTCACGATTTTATTAACCATATAACTATCTTCTTTGAAGAAATATCTATTCAAGTTCTTTGCCCTTATTTTAGTCAGTTTGCTTGTTTATCATTGTTGAGTTGTACAAGTATTTTATAGATTCTTGGTATTAGTCCCTTATTTTGCAAATGTTTTACCATCCTGCTGGTTGCCTTTTAATTCTGTTGCTAAGATTCTTTAATACACAAATGTTTACAATTTCTATTGTCCAATTTTTTATTTTTTCATTTGTTGCCTGTGTTCTTGGTATCATATGCAAGAAATAATTGCCTAATTCAATACCATAAAGCATTCTTGGTATGTTTTCCTCTAAGAGATTTAGAGGAAATCTCTTATATTTAGTTTTTCTCTTCTATTTAGGTCATTGATCCATTTCAAGTTAATTTTTGTATATGATGTAGGGTAAGGGTCCAACTTCATTATTTTGCATGTGAAGATCTAGTTTTCTGAACACCACTTGTTGAAAGAGTGTTCTCTCCCTTTTGAATTATTTTGGCACCTTTGTCAAAAATAATTTGAGTGTACATATGAAAGTTTATGTCTAGTCTCTCTCATTTTATTTCACTGGACTATATCTCTGTTTTTATGGCAGTACCACACTGGTCTTGATTTGTACTACTTTTGTAGCAAGCTTTGAAATCAGGGAGTAGGAGACTTTCAACTTTCTTTTTCTTATAATAGGATATTTAGCCTATTCAGGGTCCCTCAAGATTCCATATAAAATGAACAATGAATTTTTCTATTTCTGAAAACAGTTAAGATTTTGATAGGAATTGCACTGAATCTGTAGATCACTTTAAGTAATATGGGCATCTAAAAATATTAAATCCTCCAAACCATGAACTTGGATGTCTTTTAATTTATTCAGGTTTTCTTTAATTTCTTTTAGTAATGTTTTACAGTTTTCAGTGTACCACTGTTTCCCTACTTAATTTAATTTCTAAAAATTATATTTTTATGCTATGATAAATGGAATAGTTTTCTTTATCTTTCCAACATTTATTTTAGCTTCAGGTGGTACATGTGAAGGATGTCACATGGATAAATTGTGTATTGTCGGGTTTTGGTATACAGGTGATTTCATCACCCAGGTAATAAGCATAGTACTTGATAGGTAGTTTTTTTGATGCTCACCCTCCTCCCGAACTCCACTCTCAAGTAAGATCCAGTGTCTATTGTTACCTTCTTTGTGTCCATGTGTAATCAACGTTTAGCTCCCACTTCTAAGTGAGAACATGTGGCATTAAGTATTCTGTTGGTGTGTTAATTTGCTTAGGACAATTGCCTCCAGCTGCATCCATGTTGCTGCAAAGGGCATAACTTTGTTTTTTTTTAATGGCTGTGTGGTGTTCCATGGTGTATACGCACCACGTTTTCTTTATCCAGTCCACTGTTGATGGTCATTGAGGTTAATTCCATGTATTTGCTATTGTGAATAGTGCTGCAATGAACATATGGGTGCATGTGTCTTTATAGTAGAATGATTTATATTCCTTTTAGTATATACCCAGTAATGAGATCACTGGGTTGAATGGTAGTTCTCTTTTAAGTTATTTGAGAAATTTCCAAACTGCTTTCCCCAATGGTTGAGCTAACTTACATTCCAACCAGCATTGAATAAGCATTCCCTTTTCTCTGCAACCTCATAGCATCTGTAGCTTTTATATTTTTTAATAATAGCCATTCTGACAGTGAGATGGCATCTCATTGTGGTTTTGATTTGCATTTCTGTGATGATTAGTGATGCTGAGCATTTTTTCAAATGTTTGTTAGCCACTTGTATGTCTTCCTTGATAAGTGTCTGTCTGTTTCCTTAGCCTACTTTTTAATGGGGTCACTTGTTTTTTTGTTGTTAAGTTCCTTATAGATTCTGTATAGTAGGTCTTTGTTGGATGCATAATTGGTGAATATTTTCTCTGATTCTACAGACTGTTGACAGTTTTTTCTGCTGTACAGAATCTCTTTAATTTAATTAGGACTCATTATTCTTGTTGTTGCAATTGCTTTTGGTGACTGTGACAAAAATTATTTGCCAAGGCTAATGTTGAGAAGAGTATTTCCTAGGTTGTCTTCCATGGTTTGTATAATTTGAGGTCTTAAATTTAAATTTTTAATGCATTTTGACAATTTTCATATATGGTGAAAGATAGGGGTCCAGCTTCAAGTTTCTTTTGCTAGGCAGAAGTTCTTTAGTTTAATTAGGCCTCATTCACCAATTTTCAGTTTTGTTGCAATTGCTTTTGAAGTCTTCATCATGAAATCTTTTCCAATGCCTATTTCTAGAACGATATTTCCTAGATTTTCTTCCAGGGTTTTTATAGTTGTCGAGTTTTATATTTAAGTCTTTAATTTATCCCAAGTTGATTTTTGTATATGGTAAAAGGAAAGGGTCCAGTTTCAATCTTCTGCATATGGCTAGCCAGTTATCCCAGCACTAGCTATTGAATAGTGAGTTTCCCCTTGCTTACTTTTGTTGATTTTGTTGAAGGTCAGATGATTGTTGGTGCATGGCTTTATTTTTTTTGTTCTTTAATATGTTCCATTGGTCCATGTGTCTGTTTTCACACCAGTACCATGCTGTTTTGGTTATTGTAGCCTTGTAGTATAGTTTGAAGTCAGATAGTGTGATGACTCTGGCATTGTTCTTTTTGCTTAGGATTACTTTGGCTATTTTGGCTCATTTTTGTTCCATATGAATTTTAGAATAGTTATTGCTAATTCTGTAAAAATTTCATTGGCACCTTGATAGGAATAGCATTGTGGGCATTATTGCCATTTTAACAATATTGATTCTCCCTATCCATGAGCATGAAATGTTTTTTCTTTTCTTTTTTTTTTTTTTTTTTTTTGAGACAGAGTTTTACTCTTTTCACCCAGGCTGGAGTTAAGTGGCATGATCTCCGCTCACTGCAACCTCCACCCTGAGTTCAAGCAATTCTCCTGCCTCAGCCTCCAGAGTAGTTGGAATTACAGGTACCTGCCACCATGCCTGGCTAATTTTCATATTTTTGGCAGAGATGGGGTTTTGCCATGTTGGCCAAGCTGGTCTTGAACTCCTGACCTCAGGTGATCCACCTGCCTCTGCCTCCCAAAGTTCTAGGATTATAGGCATGAGCCAGGGCACCTGGCCCACAAAATGTTTTTCATTCATTTGTGTTGTCTCTGATTTGTTTCAGCAATGTTTTGCAAGTCTCATTGTAAAGTTTTCACCTGGTTAGCTGTATTTCTAAGTATTTTATTTTTTGTGGTTATTGTGAATAGGATTTCATTCTTGATTTCCCTGTCAGCTTAAACATTGTTGGTATATAAAAAAGCTACTGATTTTTGTACAATGATTTTTTTTTTAATCCTGGAAGTTTACTGAAGTTGTTTTTTAAATCTAGAAGCTTTTGGGCAGACATGATGGAGTTTTCTAGTTATAAAATCCTATTGTCTATAAAGACAGATAGTTTGACTTCCTCATGTCTTATTTGGATATCTTTCTTTCTTTTTCTTGCCTAATTGTTCTTGCTAGGATTTCCAGTACTATGTTGAATAGTAGTGGTATGAACAGGTATCCTTGTCTTGTTCCATTTCTCAAAGAGAATGCTTCCAGCTTTGACCCATTCAGTATGATTTTGTCTATGAGTTTGTCATAGATGGTTCTTATCATTTTTAGCTATGATCCTCAATGTCCAGTTTGTAGAGGGTATTTTTTTTTTTTTTTTTTTTTTGAGATGAAGTCTTGCTTTGTTGCCTAGGCTGGAGTACAGTGGCACAATCTTGGCTCACTGCAACCTCTGCCTCCCAACTTCAAGCAATTTTCCTGCCTCAGCCTCCTGAGTAGCTGGGATTATAGGTGTGCACCACCACGCCTGGCTAATTTTTGTATTTTTAGTAGAGATGGGGTTTCACCATGTTGGTCAGGCTGGTTCGAACTCCTGACCTTGTGATCCACCTGCCTTGGCCTCCCAAAGTGCTGGGATTACAGGTATGAGCCATCTCGCCCAGCCATAGAGGGTTTTTAACATGAAGGGGTATCAAATTTTATCAAAAAGCTTTGCTGCATCTACTGAGATGATCGTGTGGTTTTTGCTTTTATTGCTGTTTATGTGATGAACCACATGTATTAATGTATGTTGAATGAATCTTGCATCCCAGAAATAAAGCCTACTTGATCATGGATTAGCTTTTTGACATGCTGCTCAATTCAGTTTGCTAGTATTTTGTTGAGGACTTTCACATCTACATTCATCAGGGTTATTGGCCTGAAGTTTTCTTCTTCTGTTGTGTCTCTGTCAGATTTTGGTATCAGCATGATGCTGGCCTCATCGAATGAGTTAAGGAAGGACTTCCTACTCTTCAATTTTGTAGAATAGTTTTAACAGGATTGATACTAGCTTTTCTTTATATATCTGTTAAGATTTGCCTGTAAATCTGTCTGGTCCAGGGCTTTTTCTGGCATGTAGGCTTTTTATTATTGATTCAATTTCAGAATTTATTATTGGTTTGTTCAGGGTTTCAATTTCTTCCTGATTCAGTCTTGGAGGTCACATTGATACAGCTTAGATAACTGGAAAAACACCAGGGTTTTTGGTTTCATGCTGATAGGATTAGCAACTGGCCACATGTGGAGCAGTTTTCAGAAGTGAAAAGTTTAATAGGGAAGAAAGAAAGAAGAAAGAGAGTACAGCTTTCCTGTACCAAGACAAGGAAGAGGAGTTTGGAACAAAGAGCAAACCCCCTGTGTGGTGGAAAAGTGGTTGATTATATGGGAGGCTAGAGGAGGTGGTGTTTGATTTGCATAGGGCCCAGAGGATTGGTTTTACCCGGTGAGTCATTTACATAGCCCATGAAAAGCCTAGCCCTCCCACCTTAGTCCTTTAATATGCAAATGTGGGTCACCATGATGTTTTGAACACATGGTGTTATTTGGAGGTGGCCATCACACTTGGCACAGGTTGTGACAACGAGAAGATGGTGAGAATCACCATATTGAATTAACCCAGTATCTAATGGCCAGTATTTGCATATCAAAAGCTTGCCGTCCTGGCCCTTTAAGTTGCCTTTTCTGTTAGAGAAGAGATGGTTCAGGGGTTGTTTCTTATTACAGGAAAATTTCCACTGAGAACGTTTACCCTTACTATCTGCCTAAAATAATGTCTTAATAACACCCTTATTATTCCCCCTCAAAGAGAAGTAAACCTAACTGCTGTTAGGGATGTTGGATAATGACTTTTTTGCTACTTCCTGCTGAAAAGGGTCATTGTTTAGGGGAACAGCAGCTGGGTCTTCTTTTGAGGTTGATCTAAGGGTTTTTGGAAGAATGGTGCGTTTATGCGTGGTTTTGCTCGATAGCACCGTTTGGAGTTTAACTGCTTTTAGGCAAAAAAGAGATAAATTTTGTAAGAAGGCTTAAAATAGGGTTAGAATATGAGCATTAAGATTACCACCATTAGTGGGGATTCTATAGATCATAACTGACAGTAGAGTTTGACACCTGTTATTATACCAATAGAGTGCAATACCGATTTGCCTCCACTAGACGTCGCTGTAAATTACCAGCCACATTAATATAAATAACTTTTTTCTAGAGAAAAGCATACATTTCTCCATTGACTTGCCATTAGAGAATAACCTTAGGCTTAGGCCATTTTTATAACTTGCAATATGACTGGGAGAAATAGGTCATTGGGTGACTAAAATAACTTCAGCATTAATTTTGACAATTCCTTTTCTTTAATTATATTTTTATGACTTTCACAGGCTCTCTTACAACATACTTAAACTTTTTGATTTGTCCTAAACATTCTTCTTTTAAACAACCAGTCATTTCCTTTTAGGACAAGAATTTACCATACAAAATTCTTTCTTATATAAAATTTCTTTATAACTTTCTTTTCACAGCTTAGGGTGCATTATATTACCAACCTTTAGTAAAAAAGTCCTATTAAACTTAATGATAGTAAAACTTTAATGTTTACTTCATATCTGAAACTATTACTCCTGCTATAAGCAAAACAACCTTGACCAAATTTTTCCTGCAATTATTAATCCTGTTATAAGGATGATAATCAGGCAAAATATTATAGCAATTAGAATTTTATAACCAGAATTCCACATTGGGGGGTGCCAATGTGTATAGTTCTATTGCAAATAGTAGCATGACTGTAAGAATTTTCACAAGAGTGGCATAGTAAATAATTTTTGTTTAAAACTTTATTTGCTAAGATATAACATTTTTCTTTGGGGGATTTACAAAGTTACAAATGCAATCCCATGTATAATTAAAATTTCCTTGCAAATATGCATTAAAAATGTTCTAATATTTGATGGCAAATTTTGAGAGGAAAGGACAGAAACGACAAAAAGTATTTATGAGGTAAAGGTGGGACTGAATAAGATGAGTAGCTCTTACTCAGTTACTTATTTTTTAATGATTTTTAGCTTAAGATTTTCGGTATCTTTACATTGATATTCAGGACATTTCTCTGGGCTTTCAGGGGTTGATCCCTCAGCTCTTCAGGCTTTGATTTGAGTATGATGTATTCAGGAGTTGATTCCTGTATCTTTTACTGCCAAGAGGGTTGAAAGAACAGTGTAGGGCCCTTCTCTGCTTGGCTTAGGGAAGGAGAGATATGAGAGTTTTTACTAATACTAAATTTTCTGGGTAAAATAAAGGTGGTTTTATTTTGGGGAGGTTGAGCTTCTGCTAGTTGTAGTCATTCTTGTTGGAAGTGAGCTAGAGAGGTTGCATGCTTAACCAATTTACAGGTTTCCTGCCTAAAACAATTTTTGAGCACATTGATAAGTTTTATCCTTTCACAGATGAAAAGCTTGGTGAAGGATTTTAAGGACTTTTTATTGGCTGGAGGCTGGTAAATAGAGTTCGCCATCCTGACTGTAGATACTCTGAGGCTGAAAATTATGCCCTTGATAAGTGGCCTATTTTATTTTTGCAGGGGAATCCTGAGGTTTAATTATTTTTTTATGCCTTTTTAGATTAGAAGGGGCTTGAAGTGCATTAATGCCTTGAAGCTTTCATGGCTTTGACTTAGTTGCCTGATCAGCTAATTTATTTTCTTTGGCTACCTTAATTATTTCTTTCTGATGTTCCTTTCAATGTATCCTTGCTGTTTTTTGTGGATGAAAAACTGAGGATAATAATCTGCTAATTTTCTGGTGATATTTTATAGGAGATCCATTAGTAAGAAAATGTTTTTCCTTTTAAATGGCAGCATGAGCATGGAGAACTAAGAAGGCATAATTTGAATTCGTGTGAAAGTTAGCTACCTTTCCCTTGCTTAATGTAAGTGCTACTGTAAGAGCTATTAGCTTAGCTAATTGAGCGCTTGTGTTTGGGGAGAGTGACTACTGCTTATCCTGCCTATGTACTGCTTGCTTTACCGGCTGTTTGCTAGCTAAGAGCTCCCCCTAGAGAACAGTGATCCTGCCACATTATGTGGGCTGTAAATAGTTAAATTATTTCCTAGAGTTAACTTGGAGGCTTTTTTTGACTAATAGAGCTAATGCAATGTGCATTGGCCTTGTAAAATGCATATTAATAGAGCTATTATGACAATGGCTTGGACGCACGTGTAAACAATAGGTTTTTCTAACTGTAACAAAGGTTGAGAAAAATACTGGATTAGAATTTTTTCTGAGATATGCCTTATGATCATGCTATGGGAAGAGGGGGAGGCCAGGATTAGAGAAGAGAAAAGGGAGAAACCAGCTCTAGTATTTAGAAGGAGGTTTGCTTTATTTAATTTCCAGAATCACCCAGGGTTCCTGTGTTATAAGTGTAGTTTGAGCCACTGAAGCCAGGGTTTGAGCCCTGGGACCCATCAATCCTCTATGAGACTGGTCCCGATCCCAGTGACCTCCACTTCCAGGGGCAATTTTGTCCTCAGTAGTTTTTGCCACAGGCTGGACAGGGTCAAGGTTGCTTTCTTTTGCTTCCTGGGCATTCCTTTTTTAAATGCCCCTGGCCTGCCACATCGATGGTAACTAGCAGATGCACTTCAGGGATTCTGGACTTTGCAACCCTGCAAAGCTGCTGCTAAAGACTCTGTCCTTCACCTGAGCTTTCTCTTTCTTTTGGGCTTCCTCTTGTTCCCTATTATTAAAGTCCGAAGTGGCCACCTTCAGGAGATTCTTTAGGATGCTATTTGCTTTTGTAGTGTCTTTTTAATATCAGGAGCTGCCTGTATAATAAACTTCTCCTTCAGGTTGAGTTTTTTTTAACTGAATTAAGTGATAAAGAGGTGTACTCTATTAGTGCCTCTCTTAGCCTTTCCATAAAGGCTACAGGATTCTTATTTGGCTTTTGGTTCATTATAGAGATTTTAGAGTAATTGAGAGGTTTGGCCCTGGTTTTCCATAGGCATTATAAAGTGCAAATTAAAAAGTGCTTTCTTTTCTATTTATCTCCCTGAGATACTGGGGTTTCAATTGGGTTTTTTACCAAACTGCTTCTCTCCCTATTGTGAATGATGTTTTTGCTATTTCTTTGCTTTCCCTATCTGCTTTCTTCCCTTTTGGTGTATTATAGGAGATATATTGCTTATCTCCAAAATTATTTGCTGCTTACAGAACTATCTGCTTTTTGCTGCAGTGAGGGTCTGGTTTAGGAGCAGCATAACATTCCTCCATGTAAGGTGAAACACCCAAGTTAAATTTTGGAAAGCTTTCATATACCTTTCAGGGTTTTTAGAAAATTGACCTTAGTTTCCCTTTATTTGCCTAAGGTATTGTAATGAGAAAAGAACTTGAGGGGGGCCCAGATATGGGGGGATCCTCAGATGGTTCCACTGAAAGTTGCTTTTTTTAGTTTTGAGGAACTATTCTCCTTGGGCCTGCCCAATATGATTGCTAAAAGAGCTTGGTTGATCTTATGAGGCTTGCAAAGGTTTAGTAAAAATGCCACGTCCTGTGCAAAAGAAAATGAGTTGCTTTTCTCTTTAAAGTTTTGAGGCTAAGGAAGTTCCAGTGTTTCAGAGTGCACTCCAGAGTGATGCAAACTGAGGATAATTTATTGCCCATCTAGAAAAAGAAGTGAGAATGAAAGTATTCCCTTAGACTCCTTCCTTTTCATATGACCGGGAGTGGAGGAGAATACAGGGAGTGTCCTCTGACTGTTTCCCCTTTCCTTGTTTCTGAATCCCATCACCATGTTAAATGTGTCCCAGATGGTTGTGGGTGTGGTCCTTCAAGCCACGGAACCGGATGAACTAAGTGATGGGACTAACCATGCTTACCCATGCAAGTCTTAACTTATCTGCCTCTCCTGATTTCCCTTTGACTTCCTAGACCTGTGTGATTTGCCTGGCTCCCCAAAAAATGGATTTCTGGAGAGACTCTGTGGTCTTTGGGCAAGGCTCCTTTAATGGAGGCGACATGCTATTTTGCCTGATATCATAGCCCATGCTAAAGCATTTACCCTTAAAAAAATAATGGTTCCAGTTAACTTATGAACTTAAAATCCCCTTAGTAATTAACTACTGTCTTAATCGGAGACAGAATAGGTGTCTTAATTGAACATAGGAACTGAATGGCCATTTTCCTACCAATGGGACAATACCAGGACTAAAATCTGGCTGCAGAAGACATCTTACTCCTAGCCATTGAAAGCAGAGCTCTCCAGTCCACAGTATTAGCAGTACAAAAGCACAAAATGGAAAAGTTGTGAAGCTGCAATGTACCACAGAGAATCAGCACATTTAACATGGTGCTGGGGTTCAGAAACCAGGGAGGGTGAATGGTATGTGTCTCATGAAGAGGACATCTATTTCCACTAGGTGGCGCTGTTGGCTTAGAAATAACATGTGCATTACTTCCGGGCAGGGGGGGCGAGGGGGCAGGGAGGGTGGGGGACAGAGTGGGGAGAACATTGCAAGGGCTCTTTCCTGGATTACTCCCTAGGCTGTAAAAATTCCCGCACATTTGATAGAGCGAGAAAGAGACCACAAAGAGAGAAAGTTTGGCAACATGATGGTTGGAAGAGAGCCTTGAGATTAAAGGATAGATTTGAGGTTGAGATTCATTCCATACTCACCACTCAAATGAATGAATTTCTGGCAATGCACCAAAATGATAAGGCCCTGATGACTAGAGGAACACCAGGGTCTTTGTCTCACACTGATAGGATTAGTGACATGGACACAGGTGAAGTGGTTTTAAGGAGTGAAAAGTTTAATAGGCAAGAAAGAAGGAAGAAAGAGAACAGCTCTCTTGTACAGAGACAAGGGAGGGGAGTTTGGAAGAAAGAGAAACCCCCATGTGTGGCAGAAAAGTGGTTGGTTATATGGGAGGCTGGAGGAGGTGGTATTTGATTTGCATAGGGCTCAGAGGATTGGTTTGACCAAGTGTGTCATTTACGTAGCCCATGAAAAACCTGGCCCTCCCAACTTAGCCCTTTAATATGCAAAAGCAGGTCACCTTGATATTTTGAACATGTAATGCTATTTGGAGGTGGCATCACACACTTGACACAGGTGATAAAAGGGAGAAGATGGTGGAATCACAATATTGAGTGAACCTAGTTTCTAATGGCCTGCATTTGCATATCAAAGCTTGCTGTCCTGGCCCTTTAAGTTGCCTTTTTGTTAGAGAAGAGATGGTTCAGGGATTGTTTCTTATTACAGGAAAATTACTACTGAGAACTTTTATCCTTACTATCTGGCTAAAATAATTTCTTAATAACTCCTATATTAATATGTTTCCAGTAATTTATCAATTCTTTCCAGATTTTCTAGTTGCTGTGCATAGAGATATTCATAATAGTCTCTGAGGGTTTATTTGTATTTCTATGGAGTGAGTGAAAATGTCTCCTTTGTCATTTCTGATTTTGTTTATTTGGATGCTGTCTCTTTTTTTCTTTATTAGTCTAGCTAGTGGTCTATCAATATTATTTGTCCTTTTGAGAACCAACCTTTGCTTTCATTGATCTTTTGTATGGTTTTTTTAATATCTTAATTTCATTCACTTCAGCTCTGATTTTGTTCATTTCTTTTCACCTGCTAGTTTCGGGGTTTCTCTGCTCTTGTTTTTCTAGTTACTCTAGGTGTGATGTTACCTTATTAATTTAGGATCTTTCCAACTTTTTGATATAAGCATTCAGTACTATAAAACTTCCTCGTAAGACTGCTTCGCTGTATTCCAGAGATTTTGGTATGTTGTATCTTTCTTTTCATTAGTTTTAAAGAATATTTTTTATTTCTACCTTAGCTTTATTCATTACCTAAAAGTCATTCAGGAGTAGGTTGTTTAATTTATATGCCATTGCATGGTTTTGAGAGATGTTCTTGGTATTGATTTTTATTTTTATTGAGTTGTAGTCCAAGAGTATGTTTGGTGTTACTTCAGCTTTTTTGAATTTTTTGATAATTGCTTTATGGTCTGTTCTCTAGCCAATTTCAGAGTATGTGCCATGTGGAGATGAGAAAAATGTATATTCTGTTTTGTTAGATGCATCGTTCTGTAGATGTATGCTATGTGTCAAGTTTAGGTCCCAAATATCTTTGTTAGTTTTCTGCTTCAGTGTTCAGTCTAATACAGTCAGTGGGATGTTGAAGTCTCCAACTCTTACTGTGTTTTATGTGAAATTAGAAAGCAAACCTTCCTTTTTTGTTTTCCCTTTGCTTGGTAGTTTTCTCCATCTCTTTACTTTAGACCAGTGGGTGTCATTGCATGTGAGATGAGTCTTTTGAAGACAACATACAGTTGGGTCTTGCTTCTTTATCCAACTTGCAACTCTCTATCTTTTAAGTGAGGGAATTTAGCCCATTTATATCCAATGTCAATATCGATAATATTGATATGTACACATTTAATCTTGTCATCATGTTGTTAGATGGTTGTTATGCAGACTTGATTTTGTCATTTCTTTATAGTGTCAATGTTCTATGTATTTAAGTCTGTTGGTGTGGTGGTCAGTAATGGTCTTTTATTTCCACGTTTAGTACTCCTTTAAGGACCTCTTATAAAGCAGTTCTGGTGCTGACACATTTTCTTCGCATTTCCTTGTGTGAAAACAATCTTATTTCTCCTTCACTTACGAAGCTTAATTTGGCCACACATAAAATTCTTGGTTTGAATTTCTTTTCCTTGAGAATGCTGAATATAAGCCCCCAGTCTTTTCTGCCTTGTAAGGTTTCTGCTAAAAGGTCTGCCCTGATTCTGATAGGGTTTCCTATGTGGGTGTCTTTCCCCTTCTCTCTGTCTGCCTTAAATACTTTTTTCTCTCACATTGATCTTAGAGACATTGATCTTAGAGAATTTGATGATTATGTGTCTTGTGGGTGTCCCACAGGACACTATAAAATATGACCTCTGAAATTTCCAAATTTGCATGTTGACCTCCCTCATGAGATTGATAAAATTTTTGTGGACAGTATCCTTAATGTGTTTTCCAAGTTGCTTGCTTACTCTGTCTCTGTTTTGGGATTCCTAGTACTATGTTGAGAATCTTTGCATCAAAATTCATGTAGAGAAAATTATCTTTATTTTCCTTTCCTTGTAGTATGTTTGTCTGTCTTTTGTATAAAGGTAATGCTGGCTTTATGGAATGAGTTTAGAAAATTTCTCACCTTTTCAATTTCTTGGAGGAGTTTTATAAAGATTGGTGTTAATTCTCCTTGAAATGCTTGGTAGAATTCTCTAGCAACACCATTTGGTCCCATGTGCCTTTCTTTACTGAAAGTTTTGATTTATTATTTTATTCATTTTTAATTTAAATTTTATTATTTAGAAGCAGAGTCTTACTCTATTGCCCAGGTTGGAGTGCAGTATTGTGATCATATCACACCATAGTCTCAATTTCCTGGGCTCAAATGATCCTTCTACCTTAGCCTCCCAAAATGCTAGGATTACAGGCATGAGCCACTGTGACCAGGCTTTTGGAAAGTTTTGATTACTCATTCAATCTCTTTACTCATCATAGGTATGTTTAGATATTTTATTTCTTCATGATTTGGTCTTGATAATTTGTGTGCTTCCAGGAATTTGCCCATTTCATCCAGTTTATCCAATTTGTTAACATGCCATCATTCATATAGTACTTTGTTATAATCTTTTAAATTTTTTTTTAAAAATTAGTCATAATGACCCATTTTTTATTTCTGATTTTAATTGTCTGAGTCTTCTCTCTTATTAGTCAATCTGGTAAACATTTTGTGAATTTTGTTGATGTTTGTGTAAAACAAAATCTTAAGTTTTGTTGATTTTCTCTATTGTTTTTCTATTCTCTATTTTGTTTTTCTCTACTTTAACATTTAGTATTTCTTTTCTTCTGATAACTTTGGGTTTTGTTTGTTTTTTTTCTAGTTCTTTAAGATGTAAAGTTAGGTTAGAAACAAGGCAAGGATATTTGCTCTCACCATCACCACATCTATGGAACATCATGCATGAATTCCTAGCTGATGCAAAATATGACTTAAGGAAATAAAAGGTGTGCTAATTGGAAAGAAAAAAAATGAAACTATTTTTTCATGGGTAACAACAACAAAACCCTCTTAGCTCATAAGTGATTTAACAAGGTTGCAGGATACAAGGTTATTATACAAAAGGCCATTGTGTTCTTAAATATCAGCAATGAACAATTGGAATTTGAAGTTAAAAAATACTTATTTTAGCATAAAAAACTGAAATAGTTACAAATCTAATGAAATATGTATATGGTCTATATAGGGAAAACTATAAATATCTGATGACAGAAATCCAAGAATATCTAAGTCAATGGAGAAGTTTTTTATGTTCATGTATAGGAAGACTCAATATTGTGAATCATCAATGTTGTGAAGATGTCAGTTCTTTCCACATTGCTTATAGATTCAACTCAGTCTCAGTGAAAATCTGGTAAATCATTTTGTGGATCTCCAGAAACTGATTCTGACATTTATATGGACAGACAAAGGACAGAGAATAGCCACTATAATATTAGAGAAGAACAAAGTTGGAGACTCCACACTACCCAACTTCTAAGATTCATAACAAAGCTATAATAATGAATATATAATAGCATGGTATTGGTGAAACAATAGACAACTATATCCATGGAGTAGAATACAGAGCCTATAAATAAACACACAGAAATATAGTCAACTGATTTTTTATAAAGGAGTAAAGGCAATTAGTAAAGGAAAATGATAGTCTTTTAAACAGTGCTAGAAAATCTGAATATTCAAGTGCAAAATGGCAATGCAAGTAGACATAAATCTTGCAACTTTCACAAAATTTCACATATACCTACTATAAACCTAAATGTAAAACACAAAACTATAAAATTCCTGGAATGTAACAAGTGGACTTCAGTTTGATAATGACCTCTTAAATACAACAGCAAAGCACAGCCCGTATAAATAAGTGATAAATGGTATTCCTTAAAATTAAAAACAAGTAAGTGATAAATGGTATTCCTTAAAATTAAAAATTTCTGCCCTGAAAAAGACATGGTTAAGAGACTAAAAAGACAAACTATAGACTGGAAGAAAATATTTTTCTTTAAAACAGAAATATAATAAAGGACTCGATATCCAAAATATGTTAAGAACTCTTAAATTTTAACAATAAGAAAAACAACTAAAAAATGGGGAAATGATCTGAACAGATACAGCACCAAGGATGATACGCAAATGGAAAATAAGCATATGAAAACATGTTCAAGGTCACATATCATAGAGAATTGCAAATAAAAACAATAATAAAATACCATTACGTATCTATTAGAATGGTTAAAATTTAAAGTGCTAACAACAGGAAATCATGGTGAAAATGTGGAGCAAGGAGACCTCTCATTCATTGCTGGTGGAAATGCAAAATAATACAGCTGCTTTTGAAGACAGTTTGAAAACAGTTGATCATATAAATGTTTATAAAAGCTTAATTCATAATTGCCCAAACTTGGAAGTAAAGTAACCAAGATGCCACAGGGTGCCTATACATTTGGCCAAAGATTATCCCTGATGTGTCTGTGAGGTTATTTCTGAATGAGATTAACATATGTATAGGTAAACTGAGTAAAAGAGATCACGCTCCCTGAAGTGAGTGGGCTTTCTTCAATCAACTGAAGACCTCAATATAATAAAAAGCTGAGTAAGAGGGAACTCCCCCGTTGCTGACTGGCTAAGCTAGGGTGTTGCTCTTTTTCAGACTGAATCACTGGCTCTTTTTGAATATTGAGACTTTGAGCTTTGGGGCTGAAAATTATGCCTTTGGCTCTCCTGGCTCTCAGGCCTTTGGACTCAGACTAGATATACACATAGGCTCTGCAGGATCTCCAACTTTCTTAAAAGATATTGGGACTTCTCCACCCTTCATAACATAATCATCATGTGAACCACTTTCCTATAATATCTCCTTCTCTTTCCCCTTCCATCCTTCCCTCTTTCTCTTTAAACACACACAGACAGACAGACAGACACACACACACACACACACACACACACACACACATAAATATATGCATGCTATTTTTTCTGTTTCTCTGGAGAACCCTGATTAATATACCACAGAATAACCTGCACATTAATATTTCTAGCAGCTTTATTCATAATTTCCAAAACTTGGAAGTAACTATGACATTTTTCAATAGGTTAATATATAAACAGTGGTACATCCAGACAATAAATATTATTCGATGATTAAAAAAAAAGAAATGAGCTATGAAGCCATGAAATTATATGGAGGGGCCTTAAATACACATTGCTATGTGAAAGTAGCCAATTCACATACTGTATGAGTATAACTAAATGACATAATGTAAAAGATAAAATTATGGAAACAGTAAAAAAGATCAGTGGTTGCAGGGGTTCAGAAGGATGGAGATAATGAATAGGTCAAGGGAATATTAGTGCAGACATTATTATATATAAAACTGTAGTGGTAGATGAATGTCATTACACATTTGTCAGAAACCTCACAATATACAATACAGAGTGAAACCTAGTGTAAATTATGGATTTTTATTAATAATATATCAATATTGGTTCATTAATTATAACAAATATTTTATACTAATGCAATATGTTAATAGGAAAAACTAAGGGAGGTGGGGAAGGAGAATATGGGAACTCCTTGTACTTTCCACACAAGATTTTCTTAAAACTGGCTTGTCAGAGAGGCATAACTACGTGTAGAATCAAGAGATGAATACTAATGCACAAATAAAATTAAAAGGATGGAAAAGGACATATCATACAAACACTAGTCATAAGAGAATTACAGTGCCTATATTTGTATTAGACAAAGTAGACTTTAAAACATAGAATATTATCAGAGATAAAGAAGGGTGTTTCAAAATGCTTAGAGGATTAAACATTCAAGGAAACATGATAATCCTAAATGTGTATACAACCAATTAAAGAGTTAAAAATGTATAAACAAGATTTAAATAATATTCTCAATGATTTTTAATTGACATTCAAAGGGCACACCAAAATGGACATATTATATTTTTAATTTCTACACTGGTGTAGATTTAATTTTTCTAGGCATGAGCTACAAGAGTATGAGTTGTTATTTTCTTAAAATGAAATTCAGTTTATCAATTCATGCTTAGCTTCATTTACCACTATGTGTGTAGGGAAACATATGATATAACCATGCTTAAGAACATAGAGAAACATTCTCTACTAACAACAGTAACAGGCCAATAAACAACAGCAGCTGCACTGATCTATGCAATTAAAACATGTTTAGGTACAAATTTACTAGCATTTCCATTTGGCTTCTTTTTCATTATTATCTTGAACAATTTTAACTATGAAAATGGGTGTGACATCCACTTACCCAGTTTTTTTTCTTTTAAGCTATAGTCTTTACAGCTATAAAGCAGAACATAAGAACATGATAATTTAGACAATATAATTTTAATCCTCTCGATCTTGGCAAAACTTATTTTATATCTATAAAATATTCTTTTGTTACCTGAATATATTTAACTTTGATAGATCAAAATATGTTAAAAATCCCTTATTTAAAGGTTAAATAAGTTGAAACTATGACCAAAAATTATTTTCTTATATATAACTCTTTTTGTTTAATATTAAGATTATTTTAAGGGACTTTAGAAATTTGGAGCATATATCTCTTCTTCCTTTCACCTCTCTTTTCTTCCTTACTCCCCCTCCTTCTCTCATTTTTTCTCCTTCCTCCTTCCCTCCTTTCTTTCCCCTCTCCCTTTCTTTCTTCCTTTCTTTTATTATGGCTTCAGCTAAAATATTTAAGCTTCCCCTCTTTCCAAATTTCAGGCTCTTTTTCTTCTAGTACCCTCTCTTTTGCAGTGAAGCTACTTTTATTCCAATAACCCACATTATATAATTTTCTAATATTGTTTTCTAGTGGCATTTTAAGC
Organism: Ateles fusciceps; assembly: GCA_036589455.1. Classification (NCBI taxonomy): domain Eukaryota; kingdom Metazoa; phylum Chordata; class Mammalia; order Primates; family Atelidae; genus Ateles; species Ateles fusciceps. The sequence continues at coordinate 199,481 of JAZHEH010001172.1, read as the reverse complement.
TGGAGACAGTAGCAAAGTAAATAAAAGATCTAAGATGTTTTTAAATGCTATATATATATATATATATATATATAGGACAGTAACAGAAACTACTAGAAACCAAAAACAATATGCCCACATCCAAAAAAAATTAACCAAGTGAGGATTTCATTACAATGCCTGTTATTATCACATCATGATATTATGTGATACAGAGAAGTTACTGCAGTACTTCCTAATTAAGGATAATTGGGTAGTAGGTCAGTGGTAATCCTGTAATTAACAACTTATTAATATATTCAGGAAAATTCTACTACAATGTGTCTGGAGATGGTGGGGATGAGCCTAGCTATAAGACAACTGCTGACAGGATACTTGCAGAAGATATATTTCAGCTTTCTAATTAAAGACCTACATTATTGGCTTCATGGTATAGGCAAATAATACATTCCATGAGTAGTTATATAATAGAAATGCAAAATGATGAAGGCACTTTTTATTAAATCGTTGACCGGAAGTTGATGTAAGTGCTTTTATTTACTTGTATTTAGTATTAAAATTTTGACTTTTGTATGATTGATTTGTTTTAAGGTTAACTATTCCATACAGAGCAGGTATTCAATAAATAATGTTGACTGACAGATGGTTAAATGCTAAAATGTGCTTCATCTTTACAGGCAAATAGACACCTGATGATTGATTATAGTCAAACATCCTTTAAAATATATTTTGCACATGTTTCAGACTAATTACTTGCTAAATTTAATTCTGAATTTAAAATGCTTTATAACTATCATTAATTAATCTGATTTAGTTTTTATTATGGCATTGCTGACGCCAAACTGGTTAAAATGTTTTAGTGCTACACTACTTGCAGTTTAAAATTCTATTTTTAAGACTTATAAAGATATACAAGGTAGTTTTTCTTCTGCTATTGCTGAAGTAAATTCCAGAAGAGTAACTCTAAAAGATTGCTCCTTAATTATTAATGAAACAAAATCAATGGATTCTATCTTGATTTCTTTTAGTTCCTGAAACTCAGATGTTACAATGAAGTCAGATTTTCTCAAAAGGTAAGTTAAGTTAGTGTTTGATAACTCTAATCTTTATTTTTCCAACATAGCAATAACTCTTTGAGTCCCCCAATCTTTAAAATACTAGGAACCTATTAACTCCCTATCGTGAAGATTATTCACGTGCATGTAAATGTCCTCATTTAAACGCTTCACTCCATTTCTTTCAGTATGTAGGAGTCGGAGAAATTAGGTTATTTGGAAATAAACCTATGCCAGTGCCTCAGTTACGGTTATCCAAATTAAAAACAGATTGGACAAAAAGGTTAAAATGAGAGATTTGAACCACTCCAAAACACATTTAAGCATTATTTTTTGTTGCTTTTTTAAGAGACAGGGTCTTGTTCTGTTGCCCAGGCTAGAATGCAGTGGTGCAATCATGGCTCATTGCAACCTCAAACTCCTGGGTTCAAGTGATCCGGCTGCCTCAGCATTCCATGTATCTGAGACTACAGGTGTGTGCCACCATATCAGGTTAAGTTTTTTTAAATTTTTGTACAGATGGGTTCTCACTATGTTGCCCAGGCTAGTATTGAACTCCTGGCCCTTGGATCCTCCTGGCTTGGCCTCTCAAAGTGCTGGGATTATAGACATAAATCACTGTGCCTAGTGTTTCATTTTTTTATAACACTCAATGGCATCTTTTATTCAGACATTTTAATGATTCACAACTAGGTGATTAGAGATTAAAAAGTACCTTGAAATAATAATTTATTTTAATTCATGGATTTAATAATATTTTATTTAAAATAAAAAACATCTCCCAAATGAATGGTCAGTTCATTTCAGCTTCCAAGCTGATATTAGAATAATAATATTACAACAAAACATGGAATATTTAGCAAAACAATTAAAAGGCTATACATTTAATGCATATATGGTGGTGTTTAGAATATCATTGAATGAATATTTGTTAAGATAATATATGACACATTCTGATACATTGTTTTCATTTTCCATAAACTCATGACACTATTTTTGCAGAAGTAAATAAAAACTTTGCCTGCAATTCCCTTTTGTGACACCAGATGGTGCTTCTATTTATGAATTGGTTCTAAAGAAAGAATTTTTTGAAAATCCTATGGAATAAGAGCAATAAAATAAAGTTTTAGATTATCTAACTACTACCCTCCTCTCTACCTCTATATTTAACAAATGAAGAGGTTCTAAAAAGTTAAATGGCAAGTGACATTCCCAAAATTCCTCAGGTTTTTTATGACAGATCTGGGCAGAACCCAAGGATCCTGGCACTGAATTCTTTAAATTAGTTTTCATTATTTTATACTAAAATTCTGTGGCTGTACTCATAGTTCAAGAGAAGTATTCATGCAATATGCAATACTGAGCTGCTCTGTGCGGGCGAGTGCGTGTGTGATTACAAAAAACATCTTAGGCCAGTTCCTTCCATTGTAATATTAACCTCATGTTAACAAATTCAATAATATCTAAATATTTAAAGAAATCTTATATTATCTCAAAGTACTTTTTTTTTTTTTTTTTTTTTACAAAAGTTTGGCACATGAACAGATACATTTTTCAGGTAACACTATTTGGTAAAATTCTATTTACTAAAATAAATTGGTTGGAATAATTTTACTTCTGAAATATTTCCAGTAAGAAACTCAGAAATTGCCATGCAAGACTTGAATTATTCTATATACCGTCAAAACTCTCTGTTTTCCCATGGAGACATCCGATAGTGATCTTGGAGGAAATATTATGAAAGGAAATATCATTCTTTCACTGATATTTTTAAAAGTAAAAGATGTAGACTTAAATACAATAGTTCATCATTCTCTCATAATGTGACTTTCTCATATTTATCCATGTAATTCTTTTTCTGTATTTTAATTAACATTATCTCTCATAATCACAATTGTAGTACATCTGGAAAATATGAAAAAATGATAAATCTATGTAGGACAGTCTCATTATTAGAAAATGTTGAGATTCAAATTCAATGAAATTCCTGCCAAAATCCCCAACAACCTTTTTTCTGTCTTTTCAGAAATAGAAAAAGCAGTTCAGAAATTCATGTGAAATCTGAAGGGGAACCTAAATAGGCAAAATAATCTTTTATAAAAAAGAACAATGCCATTTTTCAAAAAATGATGGATCAGTTCGTTTCTTCAGTCACAAGCACTAGAAGACATCTAGCTAGCATAAGCAAAAATTAGAAAAGGTATGAAGAATGTGATAAAATTAAAGGAACTACTGAAAAGTCAGCATGGAAAGGGCAGAAACTAGGGATGCTCTGGAGATCAACATAGCAGGAAGTACTTCATGATCTCATCTTGAATACCACAGCTGCAATGAAACAGCTCCAAATTTTGTTGGTGTTATCTTTGCACCACTTATTTTTTGAAATTCAGAATCCCAGGAAACAGATCCTAATTGATGTGGTTGAGGTCATGAGTCTATTTATGGCTAAAATACAGTAGAGAAATATAGTTCTGGTAAGACCACATTGTGTTTGGCCTCAAAAAACTTGGGGCACAATAACTAGAAAATGAAACAGCAAAAGTCAAGAGATGGACAACTTCAAAGATATAACCAGGATGCTTCATTGCTAATGCTTTACATTTGCTTGTATATCAATTAATTATTGATGTATCGGAAAATATTTCTATGTATTTCCGAGATTCTTCTCATGCAGATTATTGACTAGAGATTTGTATGTTGAAAAACAATTATTGTTGCTAAATCAACATATAATTTTCATATTCATGCCATTCATATTTATGGATGGTCTATGTCTTGTGCTATATAAAATGTAAGCGTACAATGATTAAATACACAGCTTTTTTATAGTGCTGACCACATACTTTCTTGAATGACTTTTATTGGCTTTCTTAGTATCACACTTTCCTGATTTTCTTCTACATTTCTGTTGTATTCTTCTCAAAAGTTTTCCTTCCTCCCTTCCTCCTCCTCCTCCTCTTCTCCTCTTCCTCCTCTTCCTCTCTCTTTTTCTCTCTTATGTATTTAATAACAATATTTTAAAATAAAAAAAAAGGTTTAATAGATGCCAGATATTTCCCAGGCACTAGGACCTACGATGAATAAACAAATTTTAAAAATTGACAAATTTTTTGCTCCCATGGAATTTACATTTTAGTGACAGTCAGATCATATAAAAAAATAAGTAATATAAGTTCAAATAATAATGATAAATACTAGGTAGGAAATAAAGAGATCATAAGAGTGTAGATGATATTTAGAGAGAAGGGGCATATTTAAAGCTCATTTGCAGCTTGACGTCAACTGCTAGAGTTACTCTCAGCTCTCTGCTGTGCTTTGATTATATGTTCACACTCTCCTGGCCAATCTCATTCATTCATGGGTCTTTAGTTTTTATCATTAGGCTGACAACGCCATGTTATTTCTCTAGTCCACATCTGTCTTGCCTTATAGATGCACTTACTTACTTCAGACAACCCTGTTTCCTTCTTTTACTGACCCATGAAAATTGTCATGTTCAAAAGTGAGATCATCATATTTATTCCCATAACTCACCTCACATTCTTATATATCTATCTTAGTGAATGGTACTCTCATCTAATCAAGTGCTGAGGACAGATCTCTGAGAAGCAGATTTGATTTCTATCTTGAGTCATTCTCCACATTTAATAAATTACCAAGTCCTACATTTCAAGTTTTATATGAATCTTTTTGCTTATCTTCGTCTTCACTGTCAACTCCAAAGTTGAGCCCATGGTTAATGCTCATTTGGATTAATTATTATTACAGCTTTTTAACTAATCTGTATCCATCTGGTACATTTTCCTCCATTTTCCACAATTCAAGTTAAGAGAGCTTTTAAATATACAATTTGGATAATGCCATTGGTCTGCTCAAAATATTTTAGTAACTAACTTTTTCCATAATAAATCTCTAAATGTTTAGGTTTATTGCATCATTCTCTGTCTATTGCTTACCCTTCCCAATACCATTTTTCCCAATACCTCCAATTACAATGTATATTACAAGTCCTCAAATATGTTATTTCCCCTTAAGTCTTTGATACATGCTGCTCCCATTTCCATGAAAAAATATCTCATTCTATCCCACTTCTTTACTACCATCATCACAGCCTCCAGCTCAGTACTTAGACCTAATCTCTTCTCGACTGCTGGATCTTATTTTAGATTTCACTTCCTCTGAGAGGCCTTTTCTTCTTTTGGTACTATGGGAATGTGCTCCTGCCTTCTGCTCCCATCACATTTTGTAGTTTTCCCCTCATAGAAACTTAGCTGATTTTCTCTAGGTTTGTTGAGGGCAAGAAATGTGTCTATTTTCTTTTTCTTGTTGCATACTCACTCATCCCAGTGCCTTGCTTAGAGTAAATATTTTTTTAAAATGACATTATGTTGGAAGATCTTGGTTGCAGAATGAGTAATGAATTATCAAGGGTAAAATGAAAGTGGTTTTCAAAAATAAACTTTTAGCTTAGAGAAGTGTACTGCTCTCTGACATAACTGTATGAGCATTCTAGGCTAGTAGAAAACTGATTCAAATATCCAGATTCTTTCAGTCTTGTTTCTCTACTATACTCCAGGGAAGTGGTTCCTAGACTTTTTGGTCTCAGGAAACTTCTCTCTTATGCATTATTGAGAACACTAAAGAGCTTTTGCTTATGCCAATTATGTATAATATTTGCCATATGGAAATTAAAGGTGATACAATTTAAATATGTTATTTATTAATTTATTTAAAATAACAATAAATCCATTACATGTTAACAAAAATAACAGTTTTAAAATAAGGACAAAAGATCTAACTGTCATACCCAAGAAGAGACTAAGGAGACATGACGACTAAATGTAATATGGTATCCTGAATGGGAACCTTGAAGTTTATTTTTAAAATACATTAATTTGAAGACTGGTATTGTCTTACTATTTTTATGGTAAATCTCTTTAATGTCTGATGTAATAGAAGATAAGTGGATGTAAAAGACAACTCATACCCCCTGAGAAGACAGGAGGGGAAAAGGTCCAAGGCACATGTGGAGGGATCAGCCTTATATGAACCAAAACACTGTTTGCCTTGTAACAGATAGAAAAGTGGTAGATGTGAATTACACAGACATGTAGTGGTGTGTAATTAATAATGGAATTATGGCATTATTCTTAGCTGACTGCAATATTTTCTCAATGACTTTTTTGGCGAGGTCAGCAAAGAACAATGTCAGTGGAAGAAGTGTTGCTGATGTGCTGAGAGAAGGAAATGTGTAAAACATGTCTTGCAGAATGGAGAAATGAACTTAATTAGGAAAGCATCTTGAGATTTATGTCAATATATTTGAAACACAACCATTGATTACAGTTAAGTGATTTTTTCCCAACATGTGTTGGGGCTTAATTGGTATTTTGCTAGAGAAAGAGTAGAAAAGAATTGAGAATATTTATAAAGCAATACTTATTTTATTGGACCAAGGATTCTGTGCTTCATAAGGATGGAATTAATGGTATTTAAGGGCAATAGGTAAAATTGGGTAGGTACAGTGGATCACAAGTTTTGATCTGATCTTCAAATGTTGTACAACAGCATAGAGTCGGTAAACAGTAGTAGGAATGAGAGCGTATTCAAAGAATAGGATATATGAAAGAGAGACTTTAGGTGTACGATAATTATTGATCATAACCAAATTTGGAGTATCACTGTGGAAATAAGTGGCTGGGGTAGGATGGAAAACAAGATCATTAAAGCTAAGAAGGCCAAGGAACTGAGAGGTGAGCACATTGCACACTTATGTTATATTGAAGACACCAAGCATGGAAACAGACTTGTGATAAGAAAGGAAAAAGTGAATGAGGTGATGAGGCACTGTGACTCTCAGCAACAAGTGTAATGATTAGTAAATTCTAATAAAAGACATTTCACGAACAGGAGGGAATGAGAATAGATCCTTTAGAAACAGCAATGGAAAACAAGCCAAATGTTGCAATACAATACCTCCTGGACCTAAGAGGGAAAGCTCATCACTTGAAGGGAAAGCATAACATTTGAAGGGAAGTAATGACTTTTGAGTTAGAGAAACAAAGTAAAGGGAAGTTATAGAGAAGTAGGTGAAGATTTTTTGAAGGTTTGTTAATTACAGACTATCAATTCCCAAGGACACATAGACAGTTTGGGAGCATGAACGGATGTAGGGAAGGAGGGCATGTTAAGAGGCATGAAGAGCAGGATAGGGATTAGTGTCACAGGGGGATGGATGAAGTGAAAGACTTGGACTTCTGCTGGTAACTGACACTAAATGGGATTTGAAGCATGACATCCCTTGAAATCAGAACTATGTAAATTGAAGATTTATGGGTGGTTGAATTTGTCTCTGGCTGAAAGTGTTATGGTAGCCAGGAGCAAGAAGCTACTTAATCCCTCAGGGGGCTGACTCAGCAGAGCAGGCATTCTCCACATCCACAGACACACATGAACAGAGAAATACTGCAGAAAGCGAGAATGTGATATCTAGTTTCATCAAGTACTGTTCAAATAGCAGATGATATAATCCACTCTAGTGAATATCTAATTTCCCATCAAATGTTTCCTTGCCATATCTTCGAATCACACATCTACCTGTATTATCCGTAAATATACAAATGTAATGGATTCAGAAGAGGCTGGACAAACAAGAATTCATCCCCTCAGAGACTAATCAAATTTGGGGGAATGCAAATCAAATTTGGGGGAATGCACACAAAAATTTAGCTTCCAGACAACCATACATGGCTGAGAACTGACTCTGTGCATGATGGATTTGTCTAAGAGTCATCTGCTCTTTCCTCCCCTTCGAACTTCGATTAAGCAGCATATGGAAAGATAAGCAAGATGGGTATAACATGTCAGAAAAAAAAAAAAAAAATATATATATATATATATACACATATATATCAGACTGGGGGCCTCACGCCTGTAATACTAGCACTTTGGGAGGCCAAGGTGGGCAGATCACTTGAGGTCAGGAGTTTGAGGCCAACCTGGCCAACATGGCGAAACACTGTCTCTACTAAAAACACAAAAATTAGCCAGGCATGGTGGCCGGGCGCCTATAATCCCAGCCATTCGGGAGGCTGAGGCAGGAGAATCACTTGAACCCAGGAGGTGGAGGTTGCACTAAGCCGAGATCACACCACTGCACTCCAGTCTGGGTAAAAGAGCAAGACTCTGTCTCAAAAAAAAAAAAAAAAAAAGAAAAAGAAAAGAAAAAAAACATATCAGTTTACTTATTCTCAGATCTATATAGGAGTATGATATCTTGAGTTATCTTGAGTGGCCTTAAGTCCTATAATAATATCTACTAGTTAACTAGAGTTGTATAATATGTAAGGATTATCGAAAGCTTTTTTTAACCAATCATAATCTAAATATTTTGTATGTGTTGTCTCATTTACTTCTCATGACATTTTTACCTACATATCCCATTTTCTCTCCTACCCCAAATAGCAAATATGTATAATGAACAAGTCAAAAGATCTAATGCACAACATGAAGACAATATTTAATAATAGTGTATTGTACTTAGACTTTTAGCAAAATGATCAGGTCATAGCTGCTCTTACCATGGGGGGGGTATAACAAAGTAACTATGAGATGATGAATGTATTCATTTGTTTTTACTATAGTAACCATTTTACCACATACAAATATCTTACAATATCATGTTGTATACCTTAAATATACACAACACAATTTATTTTGAAAATTTCACAATATTTAACAGATGAGGAAACTGCGACATTTTTTAATGATGACTAGAATTATACTCTGGGCAGAGTGATTTCTGGAACTGTGAAGCTTGAGGCAAATTATTAATTTCTCTCTATCTCAGTTATTTAATATCATCTCAGGATTATAAACAGCACATAGCACAAAGGAAACACTAATGATTATTATCTAGTATAAATTTCCTGTGATCTTTAAAATAATTACATTATAAATTTAAGTTATAATTTTTTTTATTATACTTTAAGTTCTGGGGTACATGTGCAGATCGTGCAGGTTTGTTACATAGTTATACACATTCCATGGTGGTTTGCTGCATCCATCCCCTTATCATCTACATTAGGTGTTTCTCCTAATGTTATCCCTCCCCAATATCCCCACCCCCTGACAGGCCCCAGTGTGTTCTGTGATGTTCCCCTCCTTGTGTCCATGTATTCTCATTGTTCAACACCCACTTATGAGTGAGAACATGCGGTGTTTGGTTTTCTGTCCTTGTGTCAGTTTTTATGTGTTCTAATTTTAAAATACTATTTTAACAAACATTTAGTTTATAATTGAGGTTTTGCCTGTGAAACCTTAGAAAATGTAAAAATTATATATTTGACTTTGACACGCTATCTAAGCAGTTCTCTTATTTTCAACAAAATGTCTCATTCTTTGGACATCACTGTTAGACTGGAGTAAGCTAAGCACAGAAAGACAAATATCACATGTTCTCACTCAAATGTACAGGAGGCTTGGGAGGGTGTGGAGGAGGAGAATGAAGAGAGATTTATTAATGGGTACAAACATGCAGATAGATAGAAGGAATAAGTTCTAGTGTTCAATAGGAGAGCAGGATGACTATAGCTAACAACAATGTGTTGTATGATTCAAAATAACTAGAAGAGAATATCTGGAATGTTTACACAAAGAAATGACAAATATTTGAGGCGGCAGATATCCCAGTTACCTTGATTTGATCATTACACGTTGTATGCACATATCAAAATATCACATGTACCCCATAAATATGTACAACTCTTATGTATCCATAAAAAAGTCACATTCCTCATTTTAAAATATTCATAAAGCTTTCGAAAGTTTCAAACTATTAGCAGTTAAATCATTTCAAGTTTAAGTAAGCTGCTTATTTATGCCCAGTAATACTCTTTTTGGTTAAGATTTTTATAATATTTGGCCTTTGTTAGAATTTACTTATTCTTACTTTTATTATTTACAACTTAATGATTTCTACTTTCATAATTGTGGCTTTGTTATGGAAGCATAGATTTGTAGTTATTTGAGAAAGTGTGAAAATAACTTTTTAAGAAATACAGACACTAATTCTCATAATAAATATGATAATTTTAGGACAAAATTATAAATCCATTTCTTAACTATGGCATATATACCTTGCAAACAATTCCCTAGAGTTACCCCTTCACACCTGTTTTTATCAACATAGACAACCCAGGAGGGTACACTGAAAATGAAAATATAAAAGTTAATTTTAATTCTTAAATCTGTGCTTTCACAACTCCGGCTTGACTCAAATTCTGTTCTGGCATTCGTGAGTGTCGATTTGCCTCTGCGCCAATGAGTTTGGGATTTCTTTAGATCGAGGGATGAGAAAAAAAAATAGTGAGATCTTACTTTATAAATTCTTCGGAAACGTGTAGAAATTTTCCATGAAGAATACAGTGCCGCTAGGAGAACAGGGTGGTCAGATATAAAGTTTTTAAAAATTATCATAATAAACCAGGGAGACCCAGACAATGAGCCAGTGGTGGGAGAGGGTGACAAGATCAATTAATAAAGCCACATGCCACTATGAAGTACAAGCAGGCAGGCCCTGTCCAAAGATGGTGGTGACAAGAAAATGGGGGATATGGATCTAAGAGGCTGCCCCAAAACAGTATGTTTCTTAACCTAACCATATGTTTGTAGGCTGGTACTTTGGACTATAAGAGCATGAGTGAAATGAATTAAGCGAGGAGGCATTGACAAGTATCTTTAATCAGAATCATGATGTTCACTGTGGTCTATTTATCTTGGCCTGATCAGCTCTCTATAGTTATTTAATGATTTTATGCAATGTATCAGATATTGCGTCTTTTACTCATTCTATGAATGGATCCTTGAAATGTATCACATGGCAATAATGTAAGAAAATTGGTATCCATGCACTGACATCTTTGTAAGAACAGGACACACATGTTCTACTACAATTCTTATCTACTAACCTCACCTATAAACATGAGGTTAAATTGAGAGAACTCCTTTTGAAGATAATTCAGTTAGTATGCACATTAATAGTTTGATTATGAAAAGGATGATGTCCAAATAATTTTTAAAAAAGGGACACTCTCATGTCATTAGGGAAGTGCTCTTTTTAAGTGTCAGGCCAGTTTAGTTAGCAACTGTCACCAAGGAGGTAACCATCTGTCATTATTTATTGTCACAAGGAACATTCATTGACATTGCTGAAGTGAACTCTGTTAGCATGTTTCTCTTCTTGCTTAGTTATGTCTGCAATTGGCCACTTGCATGAAAGCCCACTGGCAAAGTCTAAAAGAATTTTAAAATTAACTTGTGTTTCAAGCACTACATATATTTCCTTTAATAAAAAAGGAAGCAAGAGCCACAATGAGTAATTTTTTTCTCATAGGAATATTGCCTAGTTTATGACCACGAATATCATTAGATGAAAAGTTGAGTACGTTTTATGATTTCCAGCTTCTAAAATCCATTGCTAAATCTGAGAAAATCTGTTTTCCTTACTTTAGTATAAAATGCCAGCAAAAAAATATTCCTTTATTGGAATAATATTAACAAGTGGAGGAAAATTAAGGGATATCATGTGATGTAAATACAATCTTAACTTTAATATAGACAGTAGATTATTTCCTTTTAATTGTAGAATCACAGTATGATTCCTTCCTTTACCTTGAATGTTTCCATCTTATTTCATTTGGAAGTCATTTGCCTTTCATTCTATTCATCTTTTCCTAATTTTATACCCTTAAGATAAATTTTAATATATAACAAATTGCCCGTTAAATAGTGGCCTTGTCAAACTGATAGGCAGGAAGGGAAAAATTGCTCGCTTCTAAAGGTCCATTTACTTACTAATGACAGCATAGGTTACTATATTTTCTGTGTACACATTACTTCATCCAAGGCAGAGAGGTAGAGAAGTGGAATAAAACTGGACTTTTGTTTTTGAATCTATTTTTATAGAAATGCTTTGGAATATATAATATCAGCTTTACAAAGTGGTTAGGAGGGGGGCAAAACAGTATATCTGGTAAGGATACTTCCTGTGGTTATACATGGAACACTGCTGGAAAGCCCATTGCATTTTATTACCCATGAGACTTGGGTGAGATACTTCATCTTCCTGAACCTTAATTTTCTCATCTTATAAATAAGGTTAAAAATGACTACTTCATAGTGTTATTTTGAGAGTAAGTTATGTAAAGTAGTTTGAGTAGTGAACATTAAAAAAGTGATAGTTAATAATGTTATTATCATCACTAATTATATATATGGAAATATTAGTAAATTAAAGTTTCCCAAAGGACAATATTATATATAGCCAAGAGTTCCTAGTATAGCTTCACTCAGTTCATTAAGAAGCATACAATTATATGAATCATAGAAAAAGTTTATATATTTGTTTTCATGCTTTGTAACTGATTTTACATTTTCATGACCATTTTTGCTAATTGATCTACTGTCAGATATTTAGGGAATACTCATTATGTTTCTACCAATGCCCCCTTGAGTACAGGGCACATAACAAACCAGTAATCACCCAGTATGTTTTCCTGTTCAGTACATCAACATGATAAATATCTATGAATAAAATACGCAGGTGAAAAAAATCCGCTAGATTATAAATGGTCTCTAAGAATCCACTATGAATCCTAATCAATCACTATCTTCCAATGCAGAGTATCTAATTTCTCTCCCCATCTGCTAAAATTTCTTCAGTGATTCTCACTGATTTTAGGAACAAGACCAAAACTTTGATGGCCTACACTCACCTGGTCTTCTCATAGGCCAAACACCAGCCACATTGTCTTTCTTTCCATTCTTCAAAATCTTCATTCTGCTTTCTTGCCACGGGGACTTTCACATTCTGAAATGTTATTCTAAGTTTCCCTTTGTCTAGCTGTGTCAAATTCATCTTCTAATAATGACTTACACATTATTTCTCCAGGGGAAGCCAGAGCTCACCCACATTCAACTCTACAACCTTTGACTCTCATATTACCAAGATCCTTTCCTTCAGCTGTAAAAAGACAAGTTACAACTCATTTCCATTAAATAAGATATGTGAGTGTATATATATTTTGTAATATATGGTTTATATATGTCATAATATATTACTTACATGTGAAATGAAATTTTCCACAAACTTTTGGAAGTCTCTTCATATATAAGTAATAAAATAGAAAATAATAGAAAATAAAATAAATAATAAAAACCAGAAACTTAGGGCTGGGCACAGTGGCTCATGCCTGTAATCCCAGCACTTTGGGAGGCCGAGGTGGGTGGATCGCCTGAGGTCAGGACTTTGAGATCAGCCTGGCCAGCATGGTGAAACTCTGTCTCTACTAAAAAAAAAAAAAAAAAATTAGCCAGGTGTGGTGGCAGGTGCCTGTAATCCCAGCTACTCAGGAAGCTGATGCAGGAGAATTGCTTGAAACCAGGAGGTGGAGGTTGCAGTGAGCCGAGATCATGCCATTGCACTCCAGCCTGGGTAACAGAGCAAGATTCCGTCTCAAAAAAAAAAAAAAAAAAACTTATTTCTAACATAAGCTTCATCAAATTCAAGACACTTCTGGTAAGTAATGATAGCTGCCATTTAATCCACCTTTAAAGAACAGAGGGTCTGGGAATTTAACCATGTCAATGTAGTCTTTTAAAAAAATATTTTAACTGAAGAAAACTGGGGTGCCCTTTAAGGATTTTTTAAGATTAGAAAACAAAAAGAAGTTAGAAAGTGCTAAATCAGGACTATAAGGTGAATTCCTAATGATTTCCCATTGAAATTCTCACAAAATTGCTATCGTTTGATGAGAGGAATGACCAGGAGCATTGTCATGATGGAGAAAGACTCTGGTGAAGTTTTCTGGGTATTTTTCTGCTCAAGCTCTGGCTAATGTCCTTAAAACGCTCTCATAATAAACAGATGTCATCATTCTTTGGCTTTCCCGAAAGTCAACAAGCAAAATGCCTTGAGCATCCCCCATGTTGCCCTGACCTTTGCTCTTGACCAGTCTGCTTTTGCTTTAACTGGATCACGTTCACTTCTTGGTAGCCATTGCTGTGATTGTGCTTTGTCTTCAGGATCATACTGGTAAAGTCATGTTTCATCTCCTGTTCTTTGAAGAAAGGCTTCAGTACATTGAATCCACTTGTTTAAAATTCCCATTGAAAGCTCTGCTCCTGTCTTCAGCTGATCTGGGCACAATGATTTTGGAATCCATTGAGTGGCAAGTCTGATCAACTTTAATATTATAGTCTGAATTGTGAGAGCTGAATGATTGAGATGTCTAACGTGTTGGCTATTGTTTACGCTGTTAATCACTGGTCCTCTTCAATTGGAGAACAAAAAGATAAATTCTTTCCTCCCAAATTGATGTGGATGGTCTGCTTCTGTGGACTTTTTCTTCAGCATCCTCTCATTCCCTCTTAAAAGGTGTTATCCATTTGCAAACTACTGATTTATTTGGGGCTTTGTCCTCATAAACTTTTCATAAAGTATCAATTATTTCACCATCTTTTCACTCAAGCTGCATCATAAATTTAATGTGTGTTCTTACTTCAATTGTAGCAAAATTCATGTTGCTCTGATAGGGGCTGTTTTAAAACTGATGTCTTATCCTTATGGGTACCTCAAACTAGATCCTATTCAGACAAGTTATAATATGTTAGTACAAGTTTATTTGGGTTTAAATAAAATATTAAACCCATGCATAGTTTTTTAATAATATGCATTTCCATAAACAATTTGAAATCTCTCTTATTATATATCACGTTTTATATATTATCTAGTATAATATATAGAAATTTCTAGCTATCTACATCTTTAGATAGGAGAGCTGTATCTGGGACAGTATGTCAAGATGGATTTGGTTTATTTAAATACAATCAACATCATTCCTCTTATAGAAAACAAAATCTATCTTTAAGAATACCAATGTCTCCATGCCACTGAACAATTTTATTCCTAGGTATCTATTCAAGATAAATGAAAGCGTATATCTACAGAAATGTTTGTACAATAATATTCACAGGAGGTTCCCAGTATGGGGCTACTATTAGCCATATATATATATATACCATTAGTTCCCAGTATGGGAACACAGCAGGTTCCCAGTATGGGGCTACTATATATATAATATATATATTCCATTAGTTCTGTCCCTCTAGATAACCCTGACTAATGCAGTCAATAAACCTGAGGTAACAGTATGTTTTAAAAATAATCCCGGTTTTTATATATGCTTCCCAGCTTTGCCCCAAATGTTAATATGTGATGAAAATAAGTGTTACCACTTCAGAGCTGACTCTGTTTAATTCCTTATCTCAAATGTATATTCCATGTAACAAACTGCACACATACCTCCTGTATCTAAAATAAAAGTTGAAATTTGAAAAAAGTGTTTCTGATATAAAATAGCTTTGGAAGATAGAAAGAATTAGCCATTATGTTTTTCTTGAAGGGGAAAAGGTAAAACATGTACTAATTTCACCACAATACAAAACAGTATAAGATTGGGACCAGGACTGTGGTTGTGCTTTTTAATTGTTTTTTGAAAAATTCTTAAATGCACCAGCTAAGACTAAATTAGAGCAACACTGTATTTGAACTCAACCTTAAATACATACATGCATACATACATACATAAATGCATATATTCAATTATTCATTTATACATACACAATGCTGTTTACTCATTTAGTGTATGCATGACATTCTCAGTAAAATCTCTCATAACTATTGACAACTTTAATGTCAATGTAGGTAACTCTTTACCCTAGGTACTCTGTTTCTAGACTTCCTTTTCTGCCATGAGCTTCTCCTCAACCAATCATTCTATAATCACATAATAATTTAGTCATTAGCTGTATATACTTACTCATCCTCAAAAAATGTTTCCTTACCATATACAAAAATGAACTTAAGATGGATTAACGACTTAAATGTAAGACCTAAAACTATGAAAATTCTAGAAGAAAACCTAGGAAATAACCTTCTGGGCATTAGCCTACCTAATACTTTATGATTAAGACTTCAAAAGCAAATGCAACAAAACCAAAAATAGACACATGGATCTTAAAGAGCTTCTTTCTGCACAGCAGCAGAAACAACTGACAGTATAAACAGACAACCTACAGAATAGGAGAAAATGTTTGCAAACTATGCATCTGTATTCGTATGTTCTCATACTGCTATAGAAAACTACCTGAGACTGGGTCATTTATTAGGTTTATTTGGCTCATGGTTCTGCAGGCTGTATAGGAGACATGGCTTGGGGAGGCCTCAGGAAACTTACAATCGTGGCAGAAGGTGAAGGGGAAGCCAGCATGTCCTACCTGGCTGGAGCAAGAGGAAAAAAGAGCAAAAGGGGAAGTGCCACACACTTTTAAACAACCTGATACTGTGAGAACTCACTATCATGAGAATAGCAAGGGAGAAACTGTCCCCCATGAGCCAATCACCTCCCACTAGGTCCCCCTCCAACACTGGGAATTACAACTGGACATGAGATTTGTGTGGGGACACTGAGCCAAACCATATCAGCATCTGTCAAAGGACTGATACCCAGAATCTATCAGGAACTCGAAAAACAACAAGAAAAAATAAAAACCAAAAGACTTCATTAAAAAAGTGGGCAAAGCACTGAACAGACATTGCTCAAAAGAAGACATACAAAAGGCCAACAAACATATGAAAAGTGCTCAATACCACTAATCATTAGAGAAATGCAAATTAAAACCACAATGAGATACCACCTCAGACTAGTCAGATGGCTCTTACTAAAAGTCAAGAGCCAGGCACAGTGCTTCAAGCCTGTAATCCCAGGACTCTGGGAGGATAAGGTGGGCATACCACTTAAGTCCAGGAGATCGAGGCTGGCCTAGGTGACATGGCAAAACCCTGTCTCTAGAAAAAATACAAAAATTAGCTGGGTGTGGTGGCAAGCACCTATAGTCCCAGCTACTCAGGAGGCTGAGGTGGGAGGATCACCTAAGCCTAGGGAGGTGGAAGCTGCAGTGAGCCATGATCATGCTGCTGCACTTCAGCCTGGGCAATAGAGTGATACCCTGTCTCAAAAAATAGAAAGTCAAAAAATAACTTCTGACTTTTTATTTTTTGAGACAGAGTATCACAAGGTATCTTGAGACAGGGAGAATATGAGTAAAAGGGAATAATTATACACTGTTGGTGGGAATGTATGCTAGTACACAACCTCTATGGAAAACAGTATGAGGATTTCTCAAGGAACTAAAAATAGAACTACCATTCAATCCAGCAATTCCACTACTGGGTATCTACCCAAAGTAAAAGAAAATGTTATATCAAAAAGATGCCTGCAAACTCGTATGTTTATTGCAGCACTATACATAATAGTAAAGTCATGGACTTAACCTAAGTGTTTATCAATGATTGATTGGACAAAAAACATGTGGTATATATACACTATAGAATACAGCTACAGAAACATAAAATCATGCTCTTTGCAGCAACATGGATGGAGCTGGAGGCCATTATCTTATGTGAAATAACTCAGAAACAGAAAATAAAATACTGCATATTCTCACTTATAAGTAGGAGTTATAAGTAAAGTTCCACCTTTACATCCATGTGCATCCATGGGTGCACATGGATGTAAAGGTAGAAACAATAAACACTGGGAACTCCAAAAGTGGGGAGGGTAGAAGCAGGTCAGGGTTGAAAAATTACTTATTAGATACAGTGTTTCCGATTTGGATGATGGGTTCACTAAAAGCCCAAATTTCACTATTATGCAATATACCCATGCTGCAAACCTGCATGTATACCCCATGAATCTAAAATAAAAGTTTTTAAAAATGTTTCCAGTATTTTACTTTCTGAAGGCTACTTCTTCCAGTACGCTGACTTGAACAATTTTTTGACCTTACAAGGACCAACAATCTATTAATGCTACTGCTACCAGATTTGTATGTTTTCTTCTACTTCTCTCAACCCACTATAATATCCTTACCTTTCATTTTACTCAGATTAGACTCTCCTATGCAACATTATAACTCCCTTACACATGCCCTCTGTTTAATCCTTTCTCATTTTTTTTTTCATTGAACTTGCCTCAACTCTTGAGTTGTAGCAGTTTGAGGTGGGACCTGAAATAGGGTAATGTTGGTGGACATTTGAAATGGACTGAAAGTAGTCACCAAACAAGGGGAGGACTTATGATAACGGAGTACCAGAAAGATATCTGACTCAACTGCCACACTGATTGAGAAATGGTATAAGATATGGGTGAAAAACGCAAATAGGTGAAGACCCAAATTCTAAACAATTTTTGAATTTTGCATCCTGATCAGTGTAAAAAACATAATAAGCTAGTATTTTGACAAATTAGAGCCAACCAAAAAATGAACGTGTGTTTGTTTTAATTCTTGCTTCATAAATTGAGACAAACTCCTTGTGAAGAGTTACCAAATCAAGGATAGAAATTTAACATTTAGTCTCACATGTACACTGTTAAAGAACATAGTATTCTAACATGATCATCTTATCTTGATTTTTACTGTGATTTCTACCTGCTTCCCCTAGAACACGGGTTTCTACCTTTGATGTGTATTATCTAAAAGCCTGTCAGTAGAATTACCATGTAAGTATTTTCCTAAATCTTGAGAAGTTAGCTAAATATATTTGTTTCTTGACATCTACTATACAACCAACATTGAGTTGCTTGCATCTGCTTTAGCCTTATGCTGCATAATGAATGTCGTCCAGTGACAGCTTAATTCTGTTGTGCTGATTATCTCAAACCTGAATTTTATGGCAATGCAGACTATCTCTCTCGTTTAACTTTATATGCCTGATAGAATGTATAATTACAGTTGGGATTAGCCTAATCCATTCTCTACTTAATGAGCTGAACGAATATTAAACCCCAAATGGAAAAGAATTCAGCATATTTTAACTCTTCACTCTGGCATGATTTTATTTTTACAACTTCACTTAGCTTGATCCATTACCAGCCTCTCATTCATTCTGGCACACACTCTAAATCAACTCATTTCATAATCTTATGAGTTGAAATCAATGACATTTGACCTGGAAATAAAAATGTTATGATTATTAAACCACAAGAAGGCAACTGGTAATTTGAATTTTGGTATTTGCATTTTAATGCACATGTAGAGAGAACATTTTGATAATAATGACTTATCTTTGGATAAAATCCATTATCTAAATGAGATTGAATCAAGAAGTCTGAATCTGTTGAAACAGATGACCTTTAATATTGATATCAAGACTGATAACCTATTACTCTATTAATTTCTCAGCAATATTCATATCACAAAGAATAAAGAGATAATGCATGTATTTTGAGATGGGCCTAATTTTTTTATTCTGCTACACTCATCTCTTATGAAATGTGATTCTAATAGTTAAAAAGAATATCAGAAATTGTTTACATAGAAAACATTTAAGTTCTGGAAGTAAACCCAAAGAATGTCTATTTAATGAACATATATTGTTATATTTGAGGCGAGATTAAGGGACCAGCACCAAGACAAAAGTATGCCAAATAGCAGGGTTTATTAAGCCGGCGACCACGGAGGACTCGCGTCTCTCCAACCCGTGGCCCCGAATGGAGGGGGGTTAAGACCTTTTATACCCGTAAGAATTACCTTGGGAGTCAGGGCGAGAGGTGGGGGTGGGGGTGAAGGGACACAGACATTTAGGGGTTTTCATAAATCATCTCCCGGACAGAGGGGAGTGAGCGGGGGCTCCGGACATTCCAAGGGCTTGAGGACATCTTGCCCCCTCGATTGTTACCTAAGTGGCTTACAGAAGTTAAGATAAGCGTTAGTTTGCACATCTTCTGGGCAGTATTGTAAATAACAGATCTTAGTTATTTATTACAGGGCACAGGGACCAGGATGGAATTAGCTTGGGCTGCTATTGTAGTCACAAAGGCTGACAATTCTGGCTGTTACTGATAAGAAAGGTAGATAGTTTGCAGAGCAAACTAGCAGTTTTAGGTACAGAAGCCAAAGGCCAGCAGTTATTGTGAGGAGAGTGGGGGCAGCCATTACAACTTATTTTAAAACATAGCTTTGTTCTTTATAAAATGGTGTTGTTCAGGTTCTAACTCTAGGCCAGCTATAGCACAATATAACGTGCAACTTAGTGATTGAGGCATGGCATGAATGACACTGATATACATAGTACTTGTCTCCTCAAATAAGTTTTGAGATAGTTTTTCAGATAAACTGAAAATCTTATGCAAAATTCAGGATAATATAATGGAAGATGCAGGGAACTCTAACAGACCAAATAACATAAAACATTATATAATAAATTAATAACAATACATCAGGTTAGTTTAAAAATATAATTAACTGTAGAGAAACAAATCAGTAACTCTTAGTTTCCCTTCAGGTAATGATCGAATAGCTTCTTCCATAATACTTTCTTAAAGAAAAGTATTGTAAATTCTGGTGTAAAGACTACTTGAAGGCACTACAGAATGGCCAAAATTGAATAAAAACTGGAGGAAAGTGCAGGGCTTTGGGTAAAATTCCTGGGTTGTTGGGAACCAGCCCAACCCTGTGCCTGGGTGTCCCCTGTCCTGGCAGTGATGAGGGAGTGAGAAAAGAAATAAAGACAAATACACAATAATAGAATTTTACAGCATGGGTCCAGGGGTTCAACGCACTGTCCCAGGGTTATCCCCATTGGCATTGATCTCTGGGCTCCAAGCGCTTTTATTAGGTGTATTATCTTGTTAATCTTGCAGACTGTGGGGAGGGGGTTGAGGAGGAAGATAGCCAGAGAAAGAGCACCTGTCTGCAGCATTCAATAGCAAATGAGGTTCTCCTAAGAAATGCTAACTAAGGACACTGAGATTTCACCACCCATTGTCCAACCAGGTGCTTTGCAACAGAGGTACAGGGCATAAGGTGCCATAAGGTCTGACCACACACAATGCATCAAGGGGCTTTTATCTACTGAGCATTGTGGACACAGAGTAATCTGAATTGCTCCATGTTCTGAGAACATAGGCAGAGCTTGTGGCATTCTGGTGTCTCTGCCCTGTAAGGCCTTCCGGCCTTACTAGCACCCATCTGCAAAGACCCCTCCCCAGTCTTATGAGCAGAGGTTGCATTTCCTTCCCAGAGTCTTTTGCATAAGCTCCCTTTAGGAGATCCTCACCCAAACTCTATGTTGGGAAGAGTTGTGGGACCAAAGCAGTTTTTTCCGCTCTGCAACCATACCACAGTGTTCCACGGTTATAGGGCTGTCTTTATTATACGGTAAAGATGGTCTTTACCATAGGCCTCCTGTTACTGCTTGATCTCTGCTTTAATTTTACTGCACATAGTTTAGATATGATCTGTGGCACAAAACACAGTGTATAAAAAGCAAAGCAAGCTTGTAATCATTTAACTATAAGTAACACAGATCTGCCCCCCGATCATCTCTTCCCATGCTGGGTAATAAGTCTTCTTGCTTGAGGGCATGCCCCTATTTTGGTGAGGCTTCTGGAACTAAAGAGTACTTCAGTTGGCTACTGGCTTCAGGAGAAGACAGAGTTTGGGGGTTCCAGAACAGCTGAAATATGATGGAGGAAATTCTGGAAGGAGTGAGCCATGTAAGGAGGAGTCCCCAAAAATACACACAAATTCTGCCTACATTCCTCAACAGTCCCTGAATTTGGCATGAGTTGGGGGAAAACTAAACATCTGTAAGGATGAAAGAATTGAATAGTTTCAGCTGCCATCTATCGTGCAGGTGGGGGTTGAGGGGTATGTTATGGGCAGGTATCAAGTTGGGATTTAATTCGTGCAAATTAACTTGCAACTATGACAAAAATGAGAGGACAGAATTCAAAACCTACATCTCATTTAAAATTTGTACTCTATAATAAAATTTTCTTAATTATGTGTGGAAACAGAGAAATGTGACTCAAGAGAAAAAACCCTACATGTACTAAAAAGCTACAGGTAACATTATACTTAATGAGGAAATATTGAATGCTTTTCCCCTATGGTTGAGGAGAAGGCAGAGTCGGCTATCTATTCAATTTTTATTTATTTTTACATTTATTTTAATTATACTTTAAGTTCTGGGGTACATATGCAGATCTTGCAGGATTGTTACATAGGTATACACATGCCATGGTAGTTTGCTGCTTCCATCCTCCCGTCACCTACATTAGGTATTCTCCTAACGCTATCACTCCCCAACCTCCCCACCCCCTGCTATCCTTCCCCTAGACCCACAACCTCCAACAGACCCCCTAGTGGGTGATTTTCCCCTCCCTGTGTCCATGTGTTCTCATTTTTCAACAACCACTTATGAGTAAGAACATGCGGTGTTTGGTTTTCTGTTCTTGTGTCAGTTTGCCGAGAATGATGGTTTCCAGATTCATTCATATCCCTGCAAAGGACATGAACACATCCTTTTTTATGGCTGCATAGTATTCCATGGTGTATATGTACCACATTTTCTTTATCCAGTCTATGTTTGATGAGCATTTGGGTTGGTTCCAAGTCTTTGCTATTGTAAACAGTGCCACAATGAACATACATGTGCATATGTCTTTACAATAGAATGATTTAAAATCCTTTGGGTATATATCCAGTAATGGGATTGCTGGGTCAAATGGTATTTCTATTTATAGATCCTTGAGGAATTGCCACACTGTCTTCCACAATGGTTGAACTAACTTACACTCCCACCAACAGTGTAAAAACCTTCCTATTTCTCCACATCCTTTCCAGCATCTGTTGTCTCCAGATTTTTTTAATGATTGCCATTCTAACAGGTGTGAGATGATATCTCAATGTGGTTTTGATATGCATTTCTCTAATGACCATATGTTTGTTTGCTGCATAAATGTTTTCTTTTGAAAAGTGCCTGTTCGTATCCTTCACCCACTTTTTGATGGGGTTGTTTGTTTTTTTCTTGTAAGTCTGCTTTAGTTCTTTGTAGATTCTGGATATTAGCCCTTTGTCAGATGGGTAGCTTGCAAAAATTTTTTCCCATTCTATTGGTTGCCAGTTCACTCTAATGATTCTTTCTTTTGCTGTACAGAAGCTCTGGAGTTTAATTAGATCCCATTTGTCTATCTTGGCTTTTGTTGCCAATGCTTTGATGTTTTAGTCATGAAGTCTTTGCCTATGCCTATGTCCTGAATGGTATTGCCTAGGTTTTCTTCTAGGGTTTTTATGGTGTTAGGTCTTCTGTTTAAATATTTAATCCATCTGGAGATAATTTTTATATAAGGTGTAAGGAATGGGTCCAGTTTCATCTTTTTGCACATGGTTAGCCAGTTTTCCCAACACCATTTATTAAACAGGGAATCCTTTCTGCATTACTTGTTTTTGTCAGGTTTGTCAAAGATCAGATGGTTGTAGGTATGTGGCATTACTTCTGAGGCCTCTGTTCTGTTCCATTGGTCTATATCTCTGTTTTGGTACCAGTACCATACTGTTTTGATTACTGTAGCCTTGTAGTATAGTTTGAAGTCAGGTAGTATGATGTCTCCAGCTTTGTTCTTTTTGCTTAGGATTGTCTTGGCTATGTGAGCTCTTTTTTGGTTCCATATGAAGTTTAAGGTGGTTTTTTCCAGTTCTGTGAACTGAAGCTACCAGCTCAATGGTAGCTTAATGGGGTTAGCATTAAATCTATAAAGTACTTTTGGCTGTATGGCCATTTTCACGATATTGATTCTTCCTAACTATGAGCATGGAATGTTTTTCCATCTGTTTTTGTCCTCTCTTATTTCATTGAGCAGTGGTTTGTAGTTCTCCTTGAAAAGGTCCTTCATGTCCTTTGTTAGTTGTATTCCTAGGTATTTTATTCTCTTTGTAGCAATTGTGAACGGGAGTTTGCTCTTGATTTGGCTCTCTGTTTGTTTGTTATTGGTGTATAGGAATGCCTGCGATTTTTGCACATTGATTTTTATCCTGAGACTTTACTGAAGTTGCTTATCATCATAAGGAGATTTGAGGTTGAGATGATGGGGTCTTCTAAATATACAATCATGGCATCTGCAAATGAGACAATTTGAATTCCTCTTTTCCTAATTGAATACCCCTTGTTTCCTTTTCTTGCCTGATTGGTCTAGCTAGAACTTCAATACTATGTTGAATAGCAATGGTGAGAGAAGGCATCCTTGTCTAGTGCCTGATTTCAAAGGGAATGCTTCCAGTTTTTGCCCATTCAGTATGATATTGGCTGTGGGTTTGTCATAGATAGCTTTTCTTATTTTGAGATATGTTCAATTGATACTTAGTTTATTGAGAGTTTTTGGCATACAAGGCTGTTGAATTTTGTTGAAGGCCTTCTCTGCATCTATTGAGATAATCCTGTGGTTTTTGTCTTTGGTTCTGTTTATGTACTGGATTATGTTTATGGATTTGCATATGTTGAACCAGCCTTGCATCTCTGGGATGAAGCCTACTTGATTGTGATGGATAAGCTTGTTGATGTGCTATTGCATTCAGTTTGCCAGTATTTTATAGAAGATCATTGCATCGATGTTCATCGTGGACATTGGCCTGAAATTTTCTTTCTTAGTTGTGTCCCTGCCAGGTTTTGGTATCAGGATGATGTTGGTCTCATAAAATGAGTTAGGGAGGATTCCTCTTTTTGTATTGTTTGGAATAATTTCAGAAGAAATGATACCAGCTCCTCTTTGTATGTCTGGTAGAATTTGGCTGTGAACCTGTCTGGACCTGGACTTTTTTTGGTTGGTAGGCTATTAATTACTGCCTCAATTCCAGACCTTGTTACTAGTCTATTCAGGGAATCAACTTCTTCCTGGTTTAGTCTTGGGCGGGTGTAAGTGTCCAGGAATTTATCCATTTCTTCTAGATTTACTGGCTTATGTGCATGGAGTCATTTGTAGTAATCTCTGATGGTAGTTTGTATTTCTGTGGAATCGGTAGTGATATCCCCTTTATCATTTTTTATTGCATCAATTTGATTCTTCACTCTTCTCTTTTTTATTACTCTGGTGGTCTATCTATTTTGTTGATCTTTTCAAAAAACCAGCTCCTGGATTTATTGATTTTTGAAGGTTTTTTTCCTTCAGTTCTGCTCTGATCTTAGATATTTCTTGTCTTCTGCTAGCTTTTGAATTTGTTTGATCTTGCTCCTCTAGCTCTTTTAATTTTGACCATAGGGTGTCGATTTTAGATCTTTCCTTGCTTCTCATGTGGGCATTTAGTGCTATAAATTTCCCTGGAGACACTGCTTTAAATGTGTCCCAGAGATTCTGGTACGTTATGTCTTTGTTCTCATTGGTTTCGAAGAACATCTTTATTTCTGCCTTCATTTCATTATTTTTCCAGTATTCATTCAGGAGCAGGTTGTTCAGTTTCCATGTAGTTGTGCAGTTTTCCATGAGTTTCTTAGTCCTGAGTTCTAATTTGATTGCACTGTGGTCTGAGAGACAGGTTGTTATGATTTCTGTCTCTTTTGCATTTGCTGAGGAGTGATTTACTTCCAATTATGTGGTCAATTTTAGAGTAAATGCGATGTGGTGCTGAGAAAAAATGTATATTCAAAGTTACTAAGTAGAGGAGAATAAAAAATGAAAAGAAGGCATAAAGACTAGAAGAGAATGAAACTATTTATTCACAGATGACCTGAATATTTTGTAGAAAACTCTAAGGAATATGTTTTCAAAGTATTACCAAAAAAATTGATTTCAGCAAGAACACAGGATACAGGATTGATATAAAAATATGACTTATTCTTTTCTACACTTGTAATGAAAAACTGAAAAAATAAATCTACTTTGGGAGGCTGAGGTGGGTGGATCACAAGGTCAGGAGTTTGAGATCAGCCTTGCCAACATGGCAAAACCCCATCTCTACTAAAAATACAAAAATTAGCTGGGTGTGGTGGCCAGCCCCTGTAATCCCAGGTACTCAGGAGGCTGAGGCAGGAGAATCACGAAGGTGGAGGTGGCAGTGAGCTGAGATCATGCCATTGCACCCAGCCTGGGTGACAAGAGCAAGACTCCATCTCAAAAATGTTAAAATAAATAAAAAAATAAAAATCTATTTACAACATGGAAATACTTAAAGTACTGACAATTTTATAGAAGATATTTAAAACTTCCATAAAAACAACAAAACATGAGGAGAAAAATTAATAAAAACTTGAATAAATGAAGATATATGTCATGTCTATGGGACTGGAAGATTCAATGTTGTCAAATTGTCAATTCTCTCCAGTTGATATATAGATTAAATTCAATCTACATAATAATCTCAGCAGGCTATTTTTTGTGGAAATTAATGGTTTGAAATATAAAATGTATATAGGATTGTAAGAGAACTTAGAATAACTTAAATAATAATGGAAAGTATAATTTCATTGGGGGATTTTATACTACTTGACTTTAAGACCATATAGAGTTATAGTAATTACGGTATAATAGATAATAGTTCAATGGAATAGAATAAGTAGTACATAAATAGACTCTCACTTATACACATAATTGATTTTTGACCTAGGCATGCACATGGGCATTTGTGCACATGCACACACACATACACACATCAGTAGGAAAGTATAATCAACAGAAGGTGCTGGAATAACTAGAATATGGAACATCCATAAACTTTTACTATTACCTCAGAATCTCCATAAAAATTGACATAATATTAGTTATATACCTAAATATAAAAAAGACAGACATATAAAACTTCATGAAGAAAAACATACAATATCTTTATTAACAAAGTAGGCAAAGATTTCTTAGCAAGACATGAAACAATAACCATCACAGACAAAAAAATTATACCTTAGATGTTATCAAAATTGAAACATTTTCTCATCAAATGATACAATTAAGAAAATTAATTCATAAACCACAGGCCTGGAGACATTATGTGCAAATTAGGTATGTGACAAAGCATTGGTATGCAGAATATGTAAATAATTTCACTATCTCAGTAAAGTAATTATATACAATAGGCAAAAGTATTGAACAGGGACATCACAATGAGAGATACATAAATAATGGCTACAGTGAAAAAGACTGACATTACCAAATACTGAAGAGGATGTAGAGCAACTGAAGGAAATCAAACGCAATGTTTTTTCTTTTGTTTTGTTTTTAAAATGGCATAACCATTTTTAAAACTGTGTGAAAGTTTCTAGTAAAGTTAAATATGTATGTATCCTACGATGAAGTAATTCAACTTCTAGGTATCTATCCAAAAGAAAAAAATTTTAACGCCCACTAAAACATTTGTATAGGAATGTTAATAGACAAATTATGGTGTATCATATAAAAGTACACTACTCAACAAGAAAAAGGACTAAACTACAGATACATAAACATTACAATGACCAAAAGAATCTGGACACAAAATAGTATATAGTATACAATTTTTTATATGAAATTCTAGAGCAAAAAATATTAACTTATTGGGAAATAAATTAGTGAAGTGCTTATTGGGGTTCTAGGGAGTTGACAAAAAGAAGCATGAGGAAAATCTGCGGGGCGATGGAAATACTGTACATCTTGATGGAGGTGTGGGTTTCACCAGTGTATGCATGTGTATGCATTTGTCAAAACTCGTCAAATCTCACAGTTAAGATCTTTATATTTCAGGATATATGAATTTCAACACACACAGAATTATAAAAAAAATAATAAACTCAATTTGGGAAACTTACTTTTCACAGTGGTGTGGGTTAGCAAATCTGAAACTATTTTATGTGTTTCTAGGCTTGAGAAAATAGATTAATATATTGAGGATAATGGAAGCATATGTATTTTTCCACGGAGGTTATATTAAGGTATGCTCACACCAACAGCATATAGAAGTTATTGTTGTTCAACATCCTCATCGAAACCAGAGATTGTGTGTCTTTTTATTCTAAAAGCAAGCTGAATTTTAGTCCCCCACTGCACATTTGGTCAGGAGTCATTGTGTAAAACACTGCTTGCAAAGAGAATAGCTCTTAGAACAGATGACTAGAATGTCCCAGCATGTAAGGGATAAGTAAAAGAAAAATCAGTATGTTTGAATGAGAAAGAGCTACCAATAGAGCAGAAAGGCAGACAGGAAGAGCAGGTATCATTGAGACTAATGGAAAGAGCTAAAGGAAAGACTGATGGAACAGTATTGAAGCCAGAAGTCTCACAAAAATAAAATCAATAAAGTGTTCATTTGATTTGGTGTTTAGGAAGTAATTGGCGTCATTAGTGAGACAGAGTGACTGATTTAGAGTGTGTGAGGGAGATGGAGAAGGGTTTGGTGTAAGCCAGTTGCTGTGTTTTGAAGAAATAATGAAATATGTGAATACAAGCTTAAATATAAAGTAAAAGACAGATCATAATTGAGAGAGGGATTGGCACCAAAATATTTTTTAAATGGATGTTTTTACTTTTTCATATAAAGAGCCAAAAAAATGAGTAGGGATTTTGAAAGAGTTAAATAGAATAAAAATAATTTCTGTGGATGATTGGAGGAGATAGGATCCAGATAACAGTTTGGAAATAAAAGTAAGAAGGCCCAAGGCAAACTTAGGATCACTGCCATTTATTTAGTTCTTATTTAATGTTTCAGACACTACTCTATCTCATTGTAAGCCTACAAGCAATGTTATGAAAGAATACTGCTATCGTCATCACATAGCTAAGAAAACCAAAACACAGAGTCATAATTTGTATGAACTGTACAATTAGTAAATTACAGAACCAGAGTCTGAAACCACATAATATGGTACCAAAGCCATGCTCTTCATCACTACTCTCCATTGCCCTATTATAGAAACTAAAGAGTAAAACATATGATGGCACACCTTGGCCCTTATCCGATACAGATAAGCATAGATTCAGGCTGAACAATCAATTTTATCCCAAATCCCTTTGCAATATTTGGCCTCTGCATTTGTTGTATTATAATTTTTTGATAACACTGAGTCCATAAAGTGTATATATCACAGAAAGATCCCTTGCTTTTAATACCAGAAAATTCCCTCAAATGTTAATAAAAACAGTATTCACTAACTAATAAGTGCCCTTTTAGTGTTGTTGCTAAGGTAGATCTCATATTTGTTTATTAAAATATCTTCTATTTTTCACACTACTGATTCCACATAAAATATTGTTTATTAAACAAGAGAGTGCTTAAAATAGTCTAGAAATAAGAACATTAAAGTATAAACAGAAGTAAAACGTATTGCTGAAATTATTAACCAAAATAAGAATCAGTTTTCTCATTTGTACTTATAAATACCCCTCTTCATAACTTATTAACAATGAGAGACATACCCAATACTTACGAAGCAATTGTTATAGAATCATAATGTCTTGTAACTTTTTATTTTGGCCACTTTTGTGTGATGCAACTTTGTTAACAGAATAAATAAAATGGTATTTATTACAAACAGCCTTTTGAAATCTGCTATTGAAAACACAAGGAAAAATATGCTTAAGATCTCGTGTGTAAGAACTTCCCCAAAGTTGTTTTCAACTTCTTTAGCTTCTGTCTGCATAGTATTATTTGATAAGCTCATATCCGCAGGGGTGCTCAAGTCAAATCTCTGCCATGATTTCCAAATCTGGCAATCTCCAAACTCACCGCTAAGAATGCTGAATCAAACTGACAACAGCTTGACAGGTCTATCAAATTTTTTATTTCAGAGAGATTTATAAATCAGACCCTTCCATATTCATTGCATTACAATGGCATTAGATAAATAGATTTTCTTTTCAGCATCCATATTTATTCATTCTAAATGTCCAAATTTTCCTGTATGCCTTCTGTGTACCATGTAGGATATACTGTGTACAGTCTGGTCAGATCCAGATTGTTTCATTTGATACTCTTCCCACAGCTTCTCATTTGGTTCATTTATTAATTCATTAAAGAAATATTTATTGGATGCCTACTATGTTCCTAGGGCATGTCTTCATGGGGTTTGTATTCTAGCTGAAGGGCAGTAAATGTACTAAATGATACAGTACAGTGTTTCCTGATAGAACTTTCTAGAATTATGGAAAGGTCCTATAATATCTGTATTGTTCAATGTGGTAAACAGTAACTATGTATGCCTATTAAGCACTTGGAACACGGTTACTGCATCTAAAGAAATATTTTATTTTATTTTAACTTAGCTAATTAGTATCTATATTTAAATATCCACAGGTAGTTAGTGGAGCCACACTCAATCATGTAGTATATTAAATTTGGCACATTTCGTAGTGGAAGAAAAAAACAAATCAAAACAGCAGGGTAAGAGGACTACAACAGGACTGTCCAAAGATAGATTAGAATTCTAAATGGGGTAATTAGAGTATGTTTCTTTGAGAAGGTGACAACTGATGTAACAAAGACCTGAAAGAGGGAGACAGTTAACCATGAAGTCACATTGAGGAAGAATATTTCACACACAGGGAATAACCTGTGCAAAAGTCCCTTTGGTGAAATTGTGCCTGGCTTGTTGAGGTGAAATCTGCTTTCCTTTATCTTCAACCCACTGATTCTACAACCTTTTCAAAACAAATGCTTTCTTTTCTACTTTCTTCTCAAAATGACAACCCTTTCAAATATTTGAAGACTATTCATGCCTACATTCTTGCTTACTCCATCATAAATTTCCTAATGGTATAGTTGTTCACTGATTTATTTATTACATTTTATCAAAATATTTTCATTTTTCCAGCATGTTATAATTTACAAATAAAAATTGTATATAACTATGGTATACAATGTGATGTTACGAGGTATGTATATACTGTGAGATGATTAAATTAAGATAATTAACATATCCATCACCTCACATCATTATTTTTGTGGTAAGAACACTTTAAAATCTATTATCTTAGCAATTTTCAAGTATATATTATTATTAGCTGTAGTCACCCCTGCTATGTAATAATTCTCCAAAGATTATTCCTCTTGTCTGACCGAAACTTTGTACCCTTTGACTAGTATCTTTCCATTTCTATCTCCTGCATCCAGCCCCTGGTAACCACCATTTGACTCTCTCATTTTATGAGTGCAACGTTTTTAGACTCCTCATAAAAGAGATCATGAGGTGTTTGTCTTTCTGTGCCTAGCTTATTTCACTTAACAAATTGTCCTCCAGATTCACCAGGGTGTTGTTGCAAATGACAGGATTGTTTCCTATCTTAAAGCTGACTAGTATTCCATTGTATGTGTCTACGTGTGTGTGTATATGTCACATCTTCTTAATCTGTTCATCTGTCGATGAACACTTAAGTTGATTTTATATGTTGGCTATTGCAAATAATGCAATGAACATGAGAGTGCAGATATTTCTTCAAACACACAAATTTCATTTTCTTTGGATATATACCTAGAAGAAAGATTGCTGTATCATCTGATAACCCTGTTTTTAATTTTTTGAGATGCTTCTATGCAGTTTTCCTTCATGGATTTACTAATTTACATCCACACCAACAATGTACAAGGGTTCACTTTCATCCACATCCTCAGAAAGACTGGTTTTGTTCTTTTTATAAATAGTCATTGTGACAGATATGAGTTAAGATCTGTGATTTTAATTTGCATTTCTCTGTTGATTAGTAATAGTGAGCATTTAAAAGTACATATCAGCCACTTGTACATCTTATTTTGAGAAATATCTACTCCGGTTTTATGTTCATTTTTAAATCATGTTACTTGTTTTCTTGCTATTGAGCTATTTGAGTTCCTTATATATGTTAGATATTAGCTCCATATTAGATGTCTGGTTTGCACATTTTTTCTTTCATTTCATAGGTTGTCTCTCCAGCCTGCTGATTATTTCCTTTGCTGTACAAAAGCTTTTTAGTTTGATGCGATCCCATTTTGTCTATTTTTGCTTCTGTTGCTTGTGATTTTGGAGTCATATTCAAAAAAATATTTGCCAAAATGATTGTTAAGAAGCCTTTTCCCTATGCTTTCTTCTTAAGAGTTTTATAATTTCAGGTCTTACATTTAAGTCTCTAATCCATTTTGAGTTTATTTCTGTATGTGGGGTGAGTTAAAAGTCCAATTTTATTCTTCTGCATGTGGATATTCAGTTTTCTCAACACCATTTTATTAAAGAGACTATCTTGTCTCCATTGTGTGTTCTTGGCAACTTTGTGAAATATTAGTTGACTGTAAATGCAAGGATTTATTTCTGCAGTCTCTATTCTGTTCCATTGGTCCATGTGTCTGTTCTTTATGCCAGTAATCTGCTGTTTCAACAACTATCACTTCATAGTATATTTTGATATCCAGCAGTGTAATGCTTCTAGATTTATTCTTTTTTGCTCAAGACTGCTTTGGCTTGGGTGTTATGTGGTTATATATGAATAATAGGATTATTTTTTCTATTTCCCTGAAAATGTCATTGGAATTTTGATAGGAATTGCATTGAATCTGTAGATCACTTTGGACAGTATGGAAATTTTAACAATATTAATCCTGTAATCCATGAAAATTGAATATCTTTCTATTTATTGGTGCCTTCTTCAGTTTCTTTCATCAATGTTTTATAGTTTTCAGTGTATAGATTTTTCACCTCCCTAGTTAAATGTATTCCTAAGTATTTTTTATGCTATTGTAAATGGAATTGTTTTCCTTTCTTTCTAAATTTTTACTTTTAATTATAAATTGACATTATAGAGTTGTATATAGAGTACAAAGTGATATTCTGATTTATTTTTAAAAGTGAAATAATTTAATCAAGCTAATTAACATAACTGTCACCTAAAATACTTATTTTTTTTGTTGGCAGGTGAGGGCATTTTAAATTTATTCCCTCAGTGATTTTGATCTTAGCCAGTGGTTGTGGCAGATTGCTTTCTTGATTCCTTTTTCAGATAGTTCATTGTTAGTATACAGAAATGCTACTGATTATTGGCTATTGCCAAGGGGAGGAGAAGCAATGAGGGAGGCAGGAGGCCAAGACAAAGTGACTTAGGCGTATTATTGAATTGTGTACAACAAGATGTGTCTGGCATATGCATACAAGACAGATGTTAAGGCATCAAATTTATGGAAGCTAGAAGTGTGACTGATACAAAGGTATTTAGCCAACTCTGTTCCATAGAGTTATTCTGGGAATGAGGCTGACAAATCCTGCTACCTTTAACCTGTGGCTTCCATGGTCACCCAGGACATCAATATCTACCAGCAGAAGGGAAAAGAGGCGTGAGGATCTTCTATGGAAGGATTTATGGGCCAGATCTGGAAACAACCTCTATCCTCCTATTCATTCCCTCAACTAGAACTTTATCCCAAGACATACCTAACTGTGAGGAAGGATAGGAAAGACAAGTCTTACTGGGTGCCCAAGGAGGGAGAATGTGGTGCTGGTGTGTGGCCTATAGTCCTGTCACACAGCGGCCACATGTCACTTTGGGTACCCAAGGTTTCACTGGGCAGGGCTATTCCCAATCTCCATTGTTTCCTACCTAACCTCACCTTATATAAACTTTCTGGTGATGCAGAAATTAGATTCTCAAACATCAATAATTTTGTAAACTACTGAAGAAAAAAAGCATTATTGTCAGGAGATAGAATTCAGAGTGAAGTGTTTATCCCAGAGGAAGCCCAGGGATGGAGGCAGCACTAAGAACAGACACTCAGTCAGGAAGATAATGTCCCCCCCAACAATGCTCATGTCCTAATCTGTGGGACCACTGAGTGTTACATTACACAGCAAAAGGGATTGTGTGTATGTGATTCAGTTGAGGATCTTGAGATGAGGACATCATCCTGTATCATCTAGGTGGTCCCAATGTAATCACAAGAGTTCTTACAAGGCGGAGGCAGAGGGTCAGGGATGGAGGAAGCAGATATACCAATAGAAGTATGAGTCATACTCATATTTAGTAGATGCTACACTGCTCTTTGAATATGGAGGAAGGGGACATGAGGCAAAGAATGCCTACAGCCTCTAGAGACTTGGAAAGGCAAAGAAATGGATTCTCCCCCTAGAATGCATCCCTGATAACACTTTAATTTTAGCCCAGTAAAGCTGATTTCAGACTTTTGACATCTAGAACTGGAAGACAATAAGTTGTGTCATTTGAAGCCAGATAAATATTATGTATATATATATATACACATATATATAATTTGAAAGTATATGAGACATAATTATGTATATTTATATTTACTATAAATACACATATACACTATATATGCATATATATACTTTCTAAAAATAATTATCTCTTATTTTTATCATGTCTTACTGTAAATATGAGTACTATCAATTTAATGAAGAATAACAGATGAGTTAATAGCCATGCTTGCCATATTTGTGACTTAAACAAAAGTGCATCTTACATTTTGCCATGATTCATGATATTTCCTACAATTTTCTGGTTGTTACCTCTCATTAAGTTGTGGGACAAAGGAGTGCACGGATGTTGGTACTTAAAAGAATGCACTGTACATCCCCCTAAGATTTTTATTTCCAACAGTCATTCTTTCCTTTTTTTTGATAAAAGTTCTCTTTTGTTTTGTTCTGATGTCTGCTTGTTTTTAAAGGAACTGAGCGCTATATTTTTAATGAAAATGGGACTGGCTTCAACCAAATTTTTAGTTTTATTTTTTACGTGTTATTTATATAATTTGATTTATTTTCAAGGCAAACAAAAAATTTATAAACAATGTGAAAACAATATCCTTAAATAAACTTTTCAAGTTTATCAGCATCCTTAAAATATAAAATTTAATGCATTACATTTTTATTTTGTTTATTTTTTGTGTTATTTTCTATACTTTTTTTACTCCAAATGCATGTATCACATTTTTGAAATTGGAGATTACAAAATTTTAAGAAAGAATAACACTGTGGGCTGGTGTGGCTAGGACCCACAGACAGAATTGTTCCTCTTTATTGCCAGTGGCTGTGGAACTACTGAGAATGTACCTTAAAACTATTATTAATGTAGCAAGAGCTTTAATTAACTACCCTTTGATACCAGTGTTTGTCTTCTTAAATGGTGTTTATTATTAAATAAGTAATAGGAGTTGTAGGCTATATAGACAAACAGGAGCACAATGTTTTTTGTTGTTTTTGAGTTGGAGTCTCACTCTGTCACCCACTGGAGTGCAGTGGTACGATCTCGGCTCACTGCAACCTCCACCTCCCAGGTTCAAGCGATTCTCCTGCCTCAACCTCCCGAGTAGCTGAGACTACAGGCATGTGCCACCACACCTGGCTAATTTTCTGTATTTTTAGTAGAGATGGGTTTTCACCGTGTTAGCCAGGATGGTCTCAATCTCCTGACCTCGTGATCCACCTGCCTCAGCCTACCAAAGTGCTGGGATTACAGGCGTGAGCCACCGCGCCTGGCAAACACACTTACTAATACATGAGTTTCAACAGGAAAACAGTTAACTGTGGATAGATTGATATAACAATATAAATTACACTTTACAATACTGATAATAAGTGTAATATTTCTCATTTCCTCCACGTATGAGGTCTTTGACTTAGACTAAGTTATTTCACCTCTCTTTCTGTTTCATCAAATATAAATAAGAATATTAATAACGCACACCTCATAGATTTTTGGTACAGAGTTGCATGTTTATAACAATGCTTGGGGGAGGATCCGAGATAGCGGATTAGACACAACTCCAGCGCACAACACCCAGTGAGAGAGACACAGAAACCCAGAGATCTCCTAGCTCCAACCGAGGTACCAGGTGCATTTCGACGGGTCTGGTCCGAGGGTGAGCAAAGCCCACTACAGGGCAGACCGAGGCGGGAGGGGTGCTGCTTCACCCAGGAAGTGCATCTGACCGGTGAGTCAGAGGCTCCACCTCTGGCACTCCAGTCCAGATACAGCGCTTCCCCCACAGCCTCAGCAATATACAGAACAGGGGATCTTTGCCAGTCAAGCGCTGGGAATTATAAGTGCAGAGTTGAATAAGAGTCTGCAGACTTGAGCTATCGCCCCCTCCCCCCGCCGGGAGAGAGAGGGAACTGTAAGTGGGAGCAGCTGGGCGGCCCCTACCCCATGACCAGAGAGGGAGAAAGCTGAAAGGGAAGACTGCCCAGTGTGGCTGGGCGGTCCCCTAACCTCCCCCACAAACCCCAGAGGGCTTAAGCTTGACTCTAGTGGGTGGTGTAGCCAGTGCCACAGTCTGAGAGGAACCCTGAATGATCCAGCCCAGTGGAGGAAGGGCACAACCCACCACTAGAGGGGTGGGACTGGGCTATATGGGTTTTTTTGTTTTGTTTTGTTTCGTTTTAAATTTATTTTACTTTAGGTGCATTCTATATCTGGCATTTCTCCCCATGTTATCCCTCCCACCCTCCCCACCCCACCATCCCTCCCCACCCCCTGTTGTCTCTCCCTTACCCCCGCCAACTGTCCCCCTGTGTGTGATGCTCCTCTCCCTGAGTCCAGATGTTATCATTGTTCAACACCCACCTATGAGTGAGAAACATATGGTGCTTGGCTTTCTGTTCTTGGGTCAGTTTGCTGAGAATGATGGTTTCCAGATTCATCTAAGTCCCTACAAAGGACACGAACTCATCATTTTTTATGGCTGTGTAGTATTCCATGGTGTATATGTACCATATTTTCTTTGTCCAGTCTATCATTGATGGGCATTTGGGTTGGTTCCAGGTCTTTGCTATTGTACACAGGGCTGTAGTGAACATACGTGTGCATGTGTCTTTATAGTAGAATGATTTATAGTTCTTTGGGTATATACCCAATAGTGGGATTGCTGGGTCAAATGGAATTTCTATTTCTAGATCCTTGAGAAATCGCCACACTGTCTTCCACAATGGTTGAACTAATTTACACTCCCACCAACTGTGTAAGAGTGTTCCTATTTCTCCACATCCTCTCCAGCATCTGTTGTCTCCTGATTTTTTAATGATCACCATTCTAACTGGCGTGAGATGATATCTCAGTGTGGTTTTGATTTACATTTCTCTAATGACCAGTGATGATGAGCATTTTTTCATGTTTGTTGGCCTCATATATGTTCTCTTTTGAAAAGTGTCTGTTCATATCCTTAGCCCACTTTTGAATGGGGTTGTTTTTTTCTTGTATATCTGTTTTAGTTCTTTGTAGATTCTGGATATTAGCCCTTTGTCAGATGGGTAGATTGCAAAAATTTTTGCCCATTCTGTTGGTGGCCGATTCACTCTAATGATGGTTTCTTTTGCTATACAGAAGCTCTGGAGTTTACTTAGATCCCATTGTCTATCCTGGCTTTTATTGCCATTGCTTTTGGTATTTTAGTCATGAAGTACTTGCCTATGCCTATGTCCTGGATAGTTCTGCCTACATTTTCTTCTAGTGTTCTTATGGGGTTAGGCAAAAACATAAAACATAAAATGGGCTACGTGTTTTAACAAAACACACAGGAAGCCTATGTAACAATGGGCCAGCGTTCTTGACAACCCAGCAGCACCTACAGGTCAGCAGAAGAGGTGGGCCTAATCTCCCAGCATAAACAAATAAGACACAGGAAGCTTCCCTAGTAACCTGAAGGAGTCCCTAGAAACCCAGTAGCACCCCCACCGGCAGACAAGCGACCTCATCAAGCAGCTCTCTGACACCACAGCCAGGTAAATCCACAAAGATGGGAAAAAACCAGCGCAAAAAAGGTGAAACCATCAAAGACCAGAACACCTCTTCTCCTTCAAAGGATCACAACTCCTCAACAACACAGGATCACAACTTGACCAAGAAGGAGTATGAAGAATTGACGGAAACAAGATTCAGAAGGTGGATAATAACAAACTTTTCAGAGCTAAAGGAACACGTTCTAACTCAATGCAAAGAAACCAAAAACCTTGAAAAAAGGTTAGACAAAATGCTAACTAAAATAACCAGCTTAGAGAAGAACATAAACGACTTGATGGAGTTGAAAAACACAGCACGAGAACTACGTGAAGCAAACACAAGTTTTAATAGCCAAATCGATCAAGCAGAAGAAAGGATATCAGAGATTGAAGATCAACTCAATGAAATAAAAAGAGAAGGCAATACAAGAGAAAAAAGAGTGAAAAGGAATGAACAAAGCCTCCAAGAAGCATGGTACTTATGTGAAAAAACCTAATCTATGCTTGATCGGTGTACCTGAATATGACAGGGAGAATGAATCCAAGCTGGAAAACACACTCCAGGATATTATCAAGGAGAACTTCCCAAGCCTAGCAAGGCAGTCCAAATTTCAAATTCAAGAAATACAGAGAACTCCACAAAGATATTCCTCAAGAGAGCAACCCCAAGGCACATAATCGTCAGATTCGCCAGGGTTGAAATGAAGGAAAAATGCTAAGGGCAGCCAGAGAGAAAGGTCAGGTAGCCCACAGAGGGAAGCCAATCAGACTCACGGCAGATCTCTCGGCAGAAACCCTACAAGCCAGAAGAGAGTGGAGGCCAATATTCAACATCCTCAAATAAAAGAACTTTCAACTCAGAATCTCATATCCAGCCAAACTACACTTCATAAATGAAGGAGAAATAAAATCCTTTATGGACAAGCAACTATTGAGAGATTTTGTCACCACCAGACCTGCCCTACAAGAGCTCCTGAAAGAAACACTAAGCATGGAAAGGAACAAGTACCAGTCACTGCAAAAGCAAACCAGTTGGCAAAGACCAAAGATGCAATGAAGAAAATGAGTCAACTAATGAGAAAGAAAACCAGCCAGTAACAACATGGCAGGATCAAATTCACACATAACAATATTAACATTGAATGTAAATGGCCTAAACACCCCAATCAAAAGACACAGACTGGCAAACTGGATCAAAGGTCAGAACCCATCAGTGTGCTGTATTCAAGAAACCCAACTCACATACAAAGACACACATAGACTCAAAATAAAGGGATGGAAGATTTACCAAGCAAATGGAGAACAAAAAAAAGCAGGGGTTGCAATCCTAGTCTCTGATAAAATGAACGTCAAACCAACAAAGATCAAAAGAGACAAAGAAGGACATTACATAATGGTAAAAGGATCAATCCAACAGGAAGAGCTAACTATCCTAAATATATACGCCCCCAACACAGGAGCACCCAGATACAGAAAGCAAGTTCTTAACGACTTAAAACAAGATTTAGACTCCCACACAATAACAGTGGGGAGACTTCAATACTCCACTGTCAATATTAGACAGATCAACGAGACAGAAAATTAACAAGGATATCCAGGACTTGAATGCAGAGTTGGACCAAGCAGATCTAATAGACATATACAGAACGCTCCACCCCAAATCCACAGAATATACATTTTTCTCAGCACCACATTGCACTTACTCTAAAATTGACCACATCATTGGAAACAAATCACTCCTCAGCAAATGCAAAAGAACAGGAATCATAACGAACAGTCTATCAGGCCACAGCGCAATCAGACTAGAACTCAGGATCAAGAAACACACCCAAACCCACACAACCACTTGGAAACCGAACAACTTGCTTCTGAATGTTTACTGGATAAACAATGAAATGAAGGCAGAAATAAAGATGTCCTTCGAAACCAACCAGAATGAAGACACAACTTACCAGAATCTCTGGGACACCTTTAAAGCATTATTGAGAGGGAAATTTATAGCAATAAATGCCCACCAGAGAAGAGAGGAAAGATCTAAAATCGACACCCTATCATCAAAATTGAAAGAACTAGAGGAGCAAGATCAAAAAAACTCAAAAGCTAGCAGAAGACAAGAGATAACTAAGATCAGAGCAGAACTGAAGGAGACAGAGACACAAAAACCCTTCAAAAAATCAATAAATCCAGGAGCTGGTTTTTTGAAAAGATCAACACAATAGACAGACCGCTAGCCAGATTAATAAAAAAGAAAAGGGAGAAGAATCAAATGGATGCAATAAAAAACGATAAAGGGGATATCACCACTGATCCCACAGAAATACAAACTACCATCAGTGATTACTACAAACAGCTCTACTCACATAAACCAGTTAACCAGGAAGAAATGGATAAATTCCTAGACACTTGTACTCTACCAAAACTAAACCAGGAGGAACCTGAAACCCTGAATAGACCAATAATAAGGGCTGAAGTAGAGGCAGCAATCAAAAGCCTACCAACCAAAAAAAGTCCAGGTCCAGACAAGTTCGCAGGTGAATTCTACCAAATGTACAAAGAGGAGCTGGTTCCATTCCTTCTGAAACTGTGTCAAACAATACAAAAGGAGGGAATCCTCCCTAACTCATTTTATGAGAACAACATCATCCTGATACCAAAACCAGGCAGAGACTCAACTAAAAAAGAAAACTTCAGGCCAATATCCATGATGAACATCAATGCAAAAATCTTCAATAAAATACTGGCAAAGAGATTGCAACAGCACATCAAGAAGCTTATCCATCATGACCAAGTGGGCTTTATCCCAGGGATGCAAGGCTGGTTCAACATATGCAAATCCATAAATGTAATCCATCACATAGACGGAACCAAAGACAAAAACCACATGATTATCTCAATAGATGCACAGAAGGCCTTCAATAAAATTCAACAGCCCTTCATGCTAAAAACTCTCAATAAACTAGGTATTGATGGAATGTATCATAAAATGATAAACGCTATATATGACAAACCTACAGCCAATATCATACTGAACGGGCAAAAGCTTGAAGAATTCCCTTTGAAATCAGGCACTAGACAAGGAAGCCCTCTCTCACCACTCCTATTCAACATAGTATTAGAAGTTCTAGCCAGAGCAATCAGGCAAGAAAAAGAAATAAAGGGTATTTGATTAGGAAAGGAGGAAATCAAATTGTCTCTATTTGCAGATGACATGATTGTATATCTAGAAGACCCCATCATCTCAGCCCAAAATCTTCTCAAACTGATAAGCAACTTCAGCAAAGTCTCAGGATACAAAATCAATGTGCAAAAATCACAAGCATTCCTATATATCAATAACAGACAAACAGAGAGCCAAATCAAGAGCAAACTCTCATTCACAATTGCTACAAAGAGAATAAAATAACTAGGAATACAACTAACAAAGGATGTAAAGGATCTCTTCAAGGAGAACTACAAACCACTGTTTAACGAAATAAGAGAGGACACGAACAGATGGAGAAACATTCCATGCTCACGGTTAGGAAGAATTAATATGTGAAAATGGCCATACTGCCCAAAGTAATCTATAGATTCAATGCTATCCCCATCAAGCTACCAATGACATTCTTCACGGAACTGGAAAAGACCACTTTAAACTTCACATGGAATCACAAAAGACCCAGCATAGCCAAAACAATCCTAAGCAAAAAGAACAAAGCCGGAGGCATCACACTGCCAGACTTCAAACTATACTACAAGACTACAGTAATCAAAACAGCATGGTATTGGTACCAAAACAGAGACATAGACCAATGGAACAGAACAGAGACCCCAGAAGAAACATCACACATCTACAATCATCTGATCTTTGACAAACCCAGTAAAAACAAGCAATGGGGAAAGGACTCCATGTTTAATAAACGGTGTTGGGAAAACTGGCTAGCAGTGTGCAGAAAGCAGAAACTGGACCCCTACCTGTCACCTTACACTAAAATTAACTCCAGATGGATCAAAGATTTAAACATAAAACCTAACACCATAAAAACACTAGAAGAAAATGTAGGCAAAACAATCGAGGACATAGGCATAGGCAAGGACTTCATGACTAAAACACCAAAAGCAATGGCAATAAAGCCAGGATAGACAAATGGGATCTAAGTAAACTCCAGAGCTTCTGTACAGCAAAAGAAACCATCACTAGAGTGACCGGCCACCAACAGAATGGGCAAAAATTTTTGCAATCTACCCATCTGACAAAGGGCTAATATCCAGAATCTACAACGAACTAAAACAGATATACAAGAAACAAACAAACAAACCCATGCAAAAGTGGGCCAAGGACATGAAC
Organism: Ateles fusciceps; assembly: GCA_036589455.1. Lineage (NCBI taxonomy): Eukaryota > Metazoa > Chordata > Mammalia > Primates > Atelidae > Ateles > Ateles fusciceps. The sequence goes on along the minus strand of JAZHEH010001172.1, from coordinate 157,573 downwards.
AGACACTTTTCAAAAGAGAACATATATGAGGCCAACAAACATGAAAAAATGCTCATCATCACTGGTCATTAGAGAAATGCAAATCAAAACCACACTGAGATATCATCTCACACCAGTTAGTATGGTGATCATTAAAAAATCAGGAGACAACAGATGCTGGAGAGGATGTGGAGAAATAGGAACACTCTTACACAGTTGGTGGGGAGTGTAAATTAGTTCAACCATTGTGGAAGACAGTGTGGCACATTCTCAAGGATCTAGAAATAGAAATTCCATTTGACCCAGCAATCCCACTATTGGGTATATACCCAAAGAACTACAAATCATTCTACTATAAAGACACATGCACACGTATGTTCATTGCAGCCCTGTGTACAATAGCAAAGACCTGGAACCAACCCAAGTGCCCATCAATGATAGACTGGACAAAGAAAATGTGGTACATATACACCATGAAATACTACGCAGCCATAAAAAACGATGAGTTTGTGTCCTTTGTGGGGACTTGGATGAATCTGGAAACCATCATTCTCAGCAAACTGACCCAAGAACGGAATACCAAACACTGTATGTTCTCACTCACAGGTGGGTGTTGAACAATGATAACATCTGGACTCAGGGAGAGGAGCATCACACACAGGGGACAGTTGGCAGGGGTAGGGGAGAGACAACAGGGGGGTGGGGAGGGTGGGGAGGGTGGGGAGGGATAACATGGGGGGAAATGCCAGATATAGTATGCACCTAAAGTAAAATAAATTAAAAAAAAAAAAATCAATGCTTGTCACACAATAGGCCCCTTAAAAGTGCTATATAGTACTTATTTTTATACATTGAATTAATGCAAGTACTTGGGTTAATTCCTTAATCTTTGTGCTAGAAAATCACTTTCAATCTTAGAACTTTTAATACTAAAGAAACCTGTGTTGCTATACCAGCAAACATAAGTAATCTGAGTAATTATTAGTATAGAGCAGTCCTCCCTGAACTTTAATGAGCATGATGAATCATCTAGTGATTTTGTTAAACTTCACATTTTGATTCACTAGCACTGGTTTTGAACCTGCAACTCTGCATTTTGAATTGACTCCTGGGTAGTAATGATTCGGATGGTACATAGAACTCACTTTGAGTAGTGAGAGTACAGACCAGTGGTCAACAAACAAAAGCCCCCCAAGCCAAATCCATCCTGCCATCTATTTTTGTAAATACAATTGTATTGGGACACATCTACACTCATTCATTTTCGTATTGTTCATACATGCTTTCACGACATGCAAACATAGTGTTGAGTATTTGTGACTGTGACCACATGCATTGCTAACCTAAAATTTTACTATCTGACCCTTAAAGTTAGCAGATCCCTGGTATAGACACATGCTTTTTTCATCTAATAGAATAATAAAAATTTCTTTTGAAACATTTGTAAAATATGAAAGTCAGAATTAATGAATATTAACATAAGACACTAACTGAAACTTGGGACTTTCTATTTCATCTCAATATAGTCAATCCTCTAGTCTTATCAGTTCAATTGTCTATACAAATAATCCATAGGTTAATGTGGAAGAAAATACATTGTTTCTGCAGACTCCACGAAGCCCATATTGAGGAGGCTGGAGTTAGGGGAGGTTCATAAAGTAAGATTTTTAAGGGATGCAACTTCTTGATAATAGATCTTTATAAATAATAATTAGGTGTGTAGGTCGGTTGTGTAGTCAATCAAATTAATATGAGATTAATCACTCTAAGAGTGCTTCCCTATGACAGTCAACATTCTATCACAGAACAATATCCAGAAAGACTGTGGCAGACCCATCTCTATACCAGGTATTTGCAACTCTAGAGGATATTACCGACTCAGATGGCTACGTAGACTAAGTAACAATTTTGATTTTGGGTCAGTCTTCCAAAAAATGCTTGCCTTTTCAGGAGAGATGTTAGCTTAAGACAAGCTTCAGGTTTGTGATTATAGTATATTAGGAGATGAAAGAATGAGTTATTATGTGAGAGTTTACCAGTGATCTTTTACATTTAAAAATATTTATTCAAATGCTCCTGGATCATATTTCTCATACTTCTTTTCATTTTTTGTTCAGTATTCATTATATTTTAAAGATCCATACATCTTTCTATATGTCCTTGTTACTTCAAAGTGCTGCATATCCAGGGCGGGCTATCATTAGATTTCCTACCCACTTACTCCACCACAGATACTAGATTTATTTTACTTCTCTGTCTCCACAGAGAATACTATAATGAAAATCTTCATGCATCTATTCTTATGGACGTTTGAACATAGTTGGTGTTCAATAAACATCAGCTGAACTCTACATGTTTGAAAGAGTATTTATTTTCACGGGGAATTACTTAATAAGTACAGTGTATGTTATTCTGGTGATGAATAGAATAAAAACCCTGACTTCACTGCTATGCAATATGTCCATTTAATAAAATTACACTTGTACCCCATAAATTTATACAAATAAAAATCTAAAATTAAAATTAGAAAAGTAAAAATGAAAAAATGATACATCATTAAGTGATAAATATGCTCACCATAACAGTATGTAAAATATAATAAATTATTTATATAAATATATGGGTATACATATACATGTACACATGTATGCATTTTGCAATAATAGAATTAAATGGGTAAACATATTAAATGGGTAAATGTATTCTTGTTTCTTTCTTTTGTTTATCACCTATGTATCTTAGTAGTTCTACAGTGAATGTGCTGTTTGTATAATAAAGTGAATGAGCATTAAAAAAAATGGTGAGTTTTATGTGCATGTGATTGCTGGTAAATTCAATAATAATATTTTAAGAATATGCACAGCTCAAAACTGGAATTAATAAGTTATTTAATATATTTATGTATTCATTTATCTGTGTATCAATAGAAATGTATTAGTACATGTGCATGTGTGTGCATGCACGCACATACACACATATATGCACATCTTATATACATGTATTTATTTCAAGGACTGAAAATATCCTTACTGTCACAGTAAAGGATAATTCAGCCAAGTATAGAAGCCTAGGCTTAAAAAAAAAAAATCACTATTGGCCAGCCGCAGTGGCTCACGCCTGTAATCCTGGCACTTTGGGAGGCTGAGGCAGGCGGACCACCTGAGGTCGAGAGTTCGAGCCCAGCCTGACAAACATGGAGAAAACCCATCTCTACTAAAAAATACAAAATTAGCTGGATGTGGTTGCACATGACTTGTAATCCCAGCTACTCGGGAGGCTGAAGCAGGAGAATCACTTTAACCCAGGAGGCGGAGGTTGTGATGAGCTGAGATCGTGCCATTGCACTCCAGCCTGGGCAACAAGAGTGAAACTCCGTCACAAAAAATAAACAAAAAAAAAATCACTCTGAATTTTGAAGGGATTTATTTCACAGGATAGCTAATGGTCAGTCTAGTTGTTCCTTTATATAACTTGCATGCTACCCACCCTAATTGAGAACATTTTATTCCCTTTATTTATGTCATTGTGACTAAAATGCAGGACATTATGTAAAAATATTAATTTACCATCACACTGATCTTTTTTAGATCCTTTCTTAGAAAAATTGATGATCTTTGTTCTAAAAAAAATATTCTTGGTGCATTCCCTTTACTCTGTTTTCACTCTTCTCTATTACCAAAATACCTCTTATTCAGTTGCCATTTCTATCATAAGAAATGTTCTTAGGGCGGGAAGCGGTGGCTCATGCCTGTAATCCCAGCACTTTGGGAGGCTGAGGCAGGTGGATCACCTGAGGTCAGGAGTTTGAGACCAGCCTGACCAAAATGGTGAAACCCATTTCTACTAAAAATACAAAAATTAGCTGGGCATGGTGGCATGTGTCTGTCGATCCCAGCTACTCTGGAGGCTGAGACAGAAGAATTGGTTGAACCTGGGAGGCAGAGTTTGCAGTGAGCCAGGACTGTGCCACTGCACTCCAGCCTGGACAACATCTCAAAAAAAAAAAAAAAACAAATTGTTCTATCTTCATTTCTTTTATCTGCTAATACCTATCTCTTTTCTTTTCACTAAAATTTGGGGAAATGATCTCAACTTTGCTTTTTAGTTCTGCTATTTATTTTTAATGTCAGTTAACTTACATTCAATGCCCAAGAAAGAGCTTCTTATTCTATGATGACTTAATTAAAATATTCAGCTCTCTGTATATTTCTACTTTTACAAATTAATTTTTTTGTGTGTATTGGTGCCCTTTTTTCACTTCAGAGGCTTTTCTCAAATGTCTAATCATCACTGGCTAAGTGTATGACTGTGTGTACAAGGAGACTTATTTACTGATAGAATTCACTATGGGGTAGTTGGGTGATGACTTTTTAACTGGGAGCGTCCTCAAATGTTCAGAAGTGGGAATTCTTACCTTTAGGGTTATCGAGTGTCCCCAAAATAACATTTTTCAGAATTTTGCCTGGAGTTCCAGGCAAAAAATTTAACTACATTCTTAACTACATTTTAACTACATGCCTTGTAGTTAAAAATGTTTTACAACCTAGCTGGACAGGGAGAAAGTGATGAAGGTCTTAGCATTCACCGTGTGGATCATCACTGACTGCCTCCGTGTTCAGCCTCATATCTCTTCATTTCCATTCTGCCAAGACAAGAATGCCTCTGTCCCTAATCGAGAGACTCTTCCCATTAATTGTTCCAGAAAAAAACCGTTGGGTTTCCTCACTAGGAGAATGGCATCCACATGCAGAGAGTCAGATGGAAAGAATTAATGCAAGTTAATTCAGTCAGGAGAAAAATTAAATTATGTAACTTGTTTTCAATGACAGGAAATTTCCATTTTAAACCTTTAGCTTTGCGAGACATGATACTTTAAATTTATTTATTTATTTAGAGAAAGAGTTTCACTCTTGTCACCCAGGCTGGAGTCCAATGGCGAGATCTCCACTCACTGCAACCTTTGCCTCCCAGGTTCAAGCAATTCTCCTGCCTCAACCTCCCGAGTGGCTGGGATTACAGGTGCACATCACCAAGCCCGGCTGGTTTTTGTATTTTTAGTAGCGATGGTGTTTCACCATTTAGGCCAGGCTGATCTCTAACTCCGGACCTCAAATGATCCACCCGCCTCGGCCTCCCAAAGTGCTGGGATTGCAGGCAGGAGCCAGCTCGCCCAGCCTAAATTTATTTTTTTTAATTGCAGCAGTAACACTTAACATGAGATTTGCCATCTTAAAGAATTTTAGGACAGTATATAGTATTGTTGACTATAGGCACAATGTTCTACAGCAAGATCTTTAGAATTTATCTTGCGTAACTGAAACTTCATACCCACTGATTAGCAACTCCCCATTTCTGCCTCCCACAAGTTCCTGGCAACCAAAATTCCATTATTTGCTTCCATAAGTTTGAAAATTTTTGAAACCTTATACAAATAGAATCACACAGTATTTGTCCTTCTATGACTGACTTAATTTCATTTAGCATAATCTCCTCAAGGCATTCGAATTTTCATATACAGCAGAGTTTTTTTTTTTGTTGTTTTTTTGTTTTTGTTTTAAGGCTGAATAGTATTCAGAAACTTGGGAGGCCAATGTGGGTGGATCACTTGAAGTCAGGAGTTTGAGACCAGCCTATTCAAACAATGTAAATGTCTATTGATAAATGAATGAATAAAGAAACTGTGAGATATCTTGACTATTGTGAACAACGCTGGAATAAACATAGGAGTGCAGATCTCTCTCCTAGATTGTAATTTCAATTCCTTTTGATCTATACCTAGAAGAGGGATTGATGGATCACATGGTAGTTGAGTTTTAATTTTTTGTGGCACCTCCATACCATTTTCCATAGTGGCTTCCTGATTTCACATATCTAACAACAGTGGACAAGGGTTCTAATTTCTCCACAAACTCACCAATTTATCCCATTTTTGGATGATAGTCATTCTAACAGGTGTAAAGTGTTTTCTCATTGTGGTTTTGATTTGCATTTTCCTGATAATGATATTGAGCACTTTTTCATATACCCGTTGGCCATCTGTATGTCTTTTTTGGAAAAATATTTATTCAAGTCCTTTGCCTATTGTTAAAAATTGAGTTATTTATTAACTGCTATTGAGTGGCAGGATTTCCTTATATATTTTAGATATTAACCTTCTGTGCAATATATAGTTTGCAAATATTTTCTCTCATTCCATAGGTTGCCTTTGTACTTTGTTGATTATTTCCTTTGCTGTGTAGAAGCTTTTTATTTTGATGTAGTCTCACTGATTATTTTGTTTTTGTTGCTTGTGCTTTTGATGTCATATCCAACACATCATTGCCCAGACAATATCAGGAGGGTTTTCTCTTATGTTTTCCTGCAGGAGTTTTACAGTTTGAAGTTTTAAAGTCTTTTGAGTTTGTTTTTTTGTATCTGAAGCAAGATGAGTCCAATTTTATAATTTTGAATGTGGATATCCAGTTTTCTCAACACCATTTGTTGAAGAAACTATTCTTTCTCCTGTGTGTATTATAAGCATCCTTGTTAAAGATAAGTTCACCTTTTTTGTGTGTGTTTATTTCTGGGCTCTCTATTTGTTCCATTGGTCTACATGTCTGTTCTATGCCAGTACTATACTGTTTTTAATCACTGTATTTTTAAAATATATTTTGAAATCAGGAAGTGCTGCAGGCTCTCTACTCTGTTCCATTGGTCTGTATGTCTGTTTTATACCACTACTATACTGTTTTTAATTACTGTATTTTAAAAAATATATTTTAAAATCATGAAGTGTTGCATTTCTATATACTAACAAGAAACTGTCCCAAAAGGAAATAAAGAAACTTGGGAGGCCAAGGTTGGTGGATCAGTTGAAGTCAGGAGTTTGAGACCAGCCTGGCCAACATGGTGAAACCCCGTCTCTACTAAAAATACAAAAATTGGCCAGGCATGGTGGCACGGGCCTGAAATCCCAGCTACTCAGGAGGCTGAGGCAGGAGAATCACTTGAACCCAGGAGGCAGAAGTTGCAGTGAGCCAAGATTGCACCACTGCACTCCAGCCTGGGCAACAGAGTGAGACTTTCTCAAAATAAAAAGAAATAAAAAAGAATAAAATACTTAGATATACACTTAACCAAAGAGGTAAAAGTCTTATACATTGAAAACTATAAATATTCATGAAAGAAACTAAAGAAGATATATACAAATTGAGATAAATAATAATCTTCATTGATAAATAATAATCTTCAATAAATAAGTCTTCACCGATTGGAAGATTCAATATTGTTAAAATGTCCATAGTACCCAGAGGGATCTACAGATTCAGTGTAATCCCTACCAAAAATCCCAATGGCATGTTTTACAGAATTTTACTTAAAACTAAACTAAAATTTATATGGAACCATGAAAACTTCTGAATATTTTAAATTTCTTTTGCACTCATCTTTAAAATTAAATGTTTTTAAAAAATTTTTTGTCATTATTATTTTCTGTATATATTTCTGCTTATGCAGAGCATGCTTATGAAATTATCATAGAACAAATTATAACATCGTCTCTTATTATATGATCCTTAAGAAATTATTTGGAATTCTCAGAAAGACTATATTACATTCTGTTTTGTTTTGTTTTTTTTTTTTTTTGATAATTACTATTAAATCAGTGGCGTTTATGGTCACTTTTGGGATTCAGGTGCAGATATATTGAGCTATGGCTGCCACATTCTTTTGAAGTTATTATAAAGTAACTAAAACTAGATGATTTTTAAAAATCAAATTTGATATTCTATCACCCCCAACCCTGCTATGTTAAGTCACCAAGGATTCAGTATTCTGAATCTTAAGTGAGGTTTTATATAATATCCATATCCCAAAGTATCACACCAAATTAAATAACATTCATAAAAGATAAAAAGTGATAGAATGATCCTGTCATGAAGAACGCCATAAATATTCAAACAATGTTTTGAAAGAGTTGATAAGGCAGTAAAATGAAGGAAGATATTTCAGAAACTGCAGTTTTCCTTAGATTAGAGGTAAGCAGAGAGCGCAACAGGACACAATAATCTCTGCTGGGAGAACGGTGTGGAGAAATGAGTTGGAAATATAGGCAGACTAAAAGGAGAGAAAAAGTAATTTCCACACCAACGTTGAGCAAAAACTTAACAGATTTAGGACTGGGCTCTGGGTGGCCTGTTCCAGTCAATGGCAATCCTTTAAGATCTTATTGTTTTTACACAGTCTTTCTTGTCCTTTATTTCTGGCTTCCCCTTCCAAACTGCTTCAGAACTCACTTCACTGTCTAAAAATCTCTTTATGATTTTTAATATTTAATTAAAATTCTGCAGATAATTTTATCCTCAAATGGGAAAAAATAAATATTTTGAGGTTTAGTCTAACAAGTAAAATGGAAAAAAAAAAAAAGAACAAACACAAATTGCAATTAATTCAGCAAAGATTTGACGTGGAGGGGCCCACTGTCTCAGTTAGCCTAGAACCTGTGTTGGTTTCAAAACTGAAAGTCCCATGCCTCAGGGAACCCCTCAGTCCTGGGAAAACCAGGATATTTGATCACCCTAATTTGCAATGTAATTTGACCATTAAACAATGAATTCTATAACAAAGCATGTAGGGAGGCTGATTGATATTACATAGATAACAAGTATTATGAAAATCATTGTTAGAATTAAAATGTTAATAACTTACATTGATGTAGCACTTCACCCCGTTTTCTACTTCCATCCCCAAGAAACGTGAAAAACCATCATTTTAGCTTGTTTTGTAGAAGAAGAAACTAAATGCCTAACATCACGTAGGCAGCTATTATCAGAGTTACTGGCTGTGTAGCTCAGCTGTTGCCATTATTTCTTTACTTAGCTATCCAGTGATTCCCAAACATTGCTGCACATTGGAATCACCTGTAGATCATATAAAACTACTCAGTGGTGCAATCATAACTCACCGCAGCTTCAATTTCCTGGGCTCAAGTGATCCTGCCACCTAAGCCTCCTGAGTAGCTGGGACTACAGCCATATGCCACCACGCCCAGCTATTTTTCTTTGAAATTTTTTGTAGAGACAGAGTCGTATTGTGTTGTCCAGGCTTGTCAGGGTATCAGAATTTTTAAAAGCTCCCCCAGATGATTCTAATATGAGCTAAGTTTGGAAAACATTGCTCTAGCATAGTGATATGTAACTAGCTGTACATTAGAATCACCTGGCAAGATTTAAAACCTAACCACACCCAGATCTTGCCCCTGGTCAATTATATCAGAAGTTGTGAGGTTAGTTTCTAGGCATCCAAATTTTAAAAAAGCTTCCTTGATAATTCTAATGTGTACCAAAGATTAAAAACCACTGCACTCAGATTGTGGATAATATACATCTCTCAAAACAAAATAAAGCCCTTTCTTTGTCCTGCCCACAGCATCCCCCAGTTCCACAGAGTGAGTGGTTTTATGCCCAATTCCATAGCAGGGCTCAGATTCTCAAAAACTCATCTTTCAGTACCCTATTGAAATCTACCTGATAATGATTGTTAACTCTCAGTGATCCCTGTCCTTGAGTATTCAACCTGGTCAAAAAGCTTCATAGTTTTCAAAATATGAATTGATAAATATCATTTTGTCTAAGCAGAGTTAGGGCTTCCAGATTTACTTTAGCCATTTTATGAAGAGATATATTTAGATTAAACTCTTAACAGCTCATAAAGTTTGCTTCCCAAATGCTTTGATTACTTACCTTGGAATAAATAGGCTGGAAGTAGCACTAAATGTAATACCTATATAAAATCTTCACATGGATTTTGAAACTGTGTGTCTGTATGAGTTACGAATTATCAAATTTTATACCCTTATTCAGTAATAAAGGACAAAATAATTGATAGAAAATAACTGTCTCAATTACAGGGGTTATTGCTCTCAGTTGCGTGCGTGCATGCGTGCGTGCGTGTATGTGTTTCTGTCTGCCTGACTGTATGTCTGTGTCTCTGTCTGTATCTGAGTGTCTCTACTATGAAACTTCTAGGTAAGACTTCTCTGTAGCTTAGTTTTTAAAAGTCCCAATATACACCCAAATGAAGGAAAAGATGTTTAATTTATTTACCATATTTCTTCTTTTTCTTTTCCACATTTGGATAGCTATATTGTTAGTTCTATAATCAGTTATTATTATTTTATTTCTTTTCCTTGCACATTCCTTCAGAGATATGTTACATATATAGACAAATGCATCCTTAACTTTTTACAAAAATATAGTAATAATTCTTCTGAATCCTGTTTTTATTAATTTAACAATGAATTGTGGAGATCATTCCATATGCATAAAGAAACTTCTCTATTTTTATGCTATTTGATTGTACAAATGGACATACCACTGTTTATTAGCCAGACACACCACTGTTTACTAGCCTTACTGATGCACATTTAGGTTGTCTCCAATTTTTAGCTATTATAAGAAATTTAGCATAAATATTTATCTCTCACTCTTCCACTGCTTGAGTCCAAACTAGATACTGAAACACTTACATCACAGCCTTCATTGCTGTTGCTGAGATTTCATACCTCAGAGTAGACTTCTCATGATTTTTTTAGTTCTGAGATCTGCAGCTAAAATGTTTCTTACTTTTCCTTATGCCTGAATTCCACTGCATTTGTTATGCCTTCCATTCATTTTATAAATTAGGGTTTAACTGTCTTATAGATCAAATAATAAAAAATGAAAATTCAATTTGCATCTTTATTTCTAATTCCCCCTGTTGGTCTCAAACAGTTATGAAAGATGAAAAGAAAAAGTCCTGCTATTACACCACCACCTTCAAACCACAATTTCAGATCATTACAATTTTCAATAGTATACTAAACTCTCATTTTCTTGTTACATGGATTTTACAAAATAGCTATTGATACTCCATTACATAAGAGGAGGTGATGAATATCCTTACAAAATCTCTACCTCTCCCATCCCCCACTTCTACCTTTCATTAAGAATACTTGTTTACAGGACAATATGAATATGAACATTGATATATGCCCTGATATTTAAAAATAATTGAATATATGAGAAAATGTTGATGATGAAGGTAGAGGATGAGAGAGGTAGGCTGTTTTCTTTTTTCTCTGAGTATGTGATTGGAGGGAGGGAGGCATGAAGCAAGGAAGGAAAGGCGGAAGGAAGAAAGGAAGTGAGGGAGGAAGTAGGGAAGTAAGGGAAGGAAGAAGTAAGGAAAGGAAGGAGGGAGGGAGAAAAGAAAGATGACACTTTTATGAATCATTATGTAATCTTGTTTCTGTGGCTGATTTCTGCCACAGACCTTCAGTGACACCCAAGGGAGCTGTGGGAATTGAACACAATGCATCTTGTAGAGAACTATCTAAGCATAGGCTGCCACCCCATCCTGTCAGTGCTTTGGCACTACTCTACCACCTCAACTCTGGCCTCTCAGCTATCAGCTCTTGTTTTTCACAATGCTGGGAGGTAGTGGCAAGTTCATGTGGGCCACAGTTGTACCAAAGTGACCCCTGCAAGCCTGATGCATCTAGCTCCAACTGCCATGTTTCTGATCAATTCTCAGTCTTGTAGGGGTCACAGTAGGTCTTCAAAGATACATAAAAATTCCTTTAATGATACCTAATTCTTTAACATTTGAGCATCTATCACGCACAAGGAACTGAATTAGATGTTCACAAAGATAAAAATAACATAAGAGCAGGCACATGTCCTGCCTTCAAGAATGCTACAGTTTCAGATTATTTAATAGTCCTACATGAGTCTAGTCAAAGGTTTTAAAAACAACTATGACCGGAATTTTACCATAAGTGCCTAATTAGGCAAATTGGTACATGAAGATACTTGCCACTTGTTCCCTACAAAAAACCTTCATATCACTGAGCCTATGATTATTACTACAGTAAGAACATAGAAAATAGCCAATAAATCACTTCTTTATACCCACATTCAGGGCTGCATTTCAATATAATATTGCTCAGAAATTATCCACTAGAAATGTCAACTATATCATTTAAGCTTGATGAGTAGTACATATCATTCTTGAAAATTCATGCAGATCTTTGCACATTCATTCCATAGAACAGGGAACATATCTAGCATACTAAATTGGCATTGTTTACCATTTTTTTATATAAATAATAGAGCTAAATCTCACAATCACTGAATTGTATTTTTTGCAAAAATGTGATTATTTTCTTGATGTGGTTTGCAAACACAACATACTAGATCTCTCAGAATAGCAAAAGACTGTGGCAGAGTACAATTTTATCTCATTTTTTATTTCATTCATTCTTTATCCATTTATAATTTCATCAACCCATAGTCAAGAATAACAACTCTCATTTTCAGTACTTCCTGAGTTCTAACCATCCTGCAGAATACTTGTATTCATTATGTCATTTTGAAATTCCAATAATGATATGATGCTAGTTTTACTATAATTCTCATCTTACAAATGAGAAAGATGGGATTCAGAGAGAATAAAGTAACATATCCTCGGCCTACAACTATTGAGATTCTGTAATAGGCCTTTTTTTATATAATTATACCTACCATGTTTTTATGGTTTTGTTAGTTAGTTGGAATTCCTAAATAAAAACATAAGTCAACCCTAGTTCTTGGATTTCTGGGCTGTTATTATAAATTTGTTTCTCAGTTTAAGATTAGAGAAAAGGATTGTAAAAGTACATATACACATGCGTATTTACATAGCAATATTTATTGCTTTCAATAAATATTTTCAAGAAACAGAAGTTAATTTTAAGCAGAGTTTGCTTTCATTCTTGATAAAAGAAAATAAGCCATTAGAAAAATCATGAGGGCCAGGCAAGGTGGCTCACACCTGTAATCCCAACACTTTGGGAGCTCAAGGAGGAAGGATTGCTTGTGCCTAGGAGTTTGAGAAGAGCCTGGGCAACATGGCAAAACCTCATCTCTACCAAAAAAAAAAAAAAATCCGTTTTGAAATTAGCCAGGCTTGGTAATGCATGTTTGTAGTCCCAGCCACCTGGGAGGCTGAAGTAGGAGGATCACTTGAGCCTGGGAGTCTGAGGCTGCAATGAGCCATGATCATGCCATTACACTCCTGTGCAACAGAGTGAGACCTTGTCTCAAAGGAAAGGGAAAAGAAATGAAAAATTAAGATGATAAGAAAACTTTCCTATTTGACATAGAAAACTGTCAGAATTCAGGAAAGGGTATGAAACCCAGGTTGAAATATGTAATAAGTACTTTTATAAAGGTAATAAGTAATAAACATATTCTGGATAACTTCTGAAGACTTAAAGATAAAATCTTCAATTGTCCAGTCAAGGAAAATTACACAAAAGAAGATTAAAATTTGATCCAATGACTAAGTTACCTATATGTTGGCTACTAACTTCTCTGCAGTTACAGAAAAGTCAGTGGAGCAGGTAATGGAATTGTATACAAGAATTCAATACTCCGTCAAATTAGTGTCATAATGAATGCAATAGCTTGGCATTTTCAGATATACAGTAACTCAGGAGGTATATAATGGGAAATAGATTTTTAAATATCAAAATAAATCAATGTTAATTTATTTTCTAACATCAAAATGACTTAAACATAACTTTATATTAAAGTTGGAGTTACAAAATGCTTAAATACCTGAAATTAAATAACATAAAATTATTGGAAAATATATAGAATATATTAAAATTGTAATGGAACCAATAAAACAAAAATTATAGATCTACCATTAAAATATGGGAGGTAGAATAAAAAAATGTGAGAATAAACAAAATATTGTCTTCAATAATCTTAAAGTTAGGATAATACACTTAATAATGAAAAAGGTAAGCTCAATAACTTTTTTCAAGACCTAAAAGAAAACACCTAAGGGTTGCATTAGAAAACTAAAATGAGGTCCAATGAAAGCTTTATTTCTAAATATCATAGCATTATTATATAGAAAGCAAAACTCTTGGAAAGGGAAAAAGATATGAAGAAAATAACGACAATAATATTGGCAGGTATTAACAATAAAACAAAGCCAAAACATTCCAAAATAATTTATAATTTATAATGTATTTAAGAAATGTGTTTTACTTTTATAGTTTCAATACCATCTATTACATGGTGACATAATTTAGTATGACTTCTTTTAAAGCATTTGATGGTAAAACATTAATTAAAATCACCTATATATTATGCCACAAGACAAAACTGAAGAAATGTAAAACAAGTCTCCGAATTAGAAATTATACTGGCCATATTTTCCGACTGCAATGCAATAATAAACTAGAAGTGTATGACAAATGTATAAAGAAAAAAAATACTACAGAGTTTAAAAATTTATAAATTCACTAGCATCAAACATGGATACAAAATTACATTTATAATATATGTGGAATATACAGAAATATTTAAAAGTGTTCCATATACATCAAAATTTAAAATGAGAACATAAAGATACACACCTTTGAATTGTTTTAATGTTAAATCAGGGAAAAATCAAAGTAAGATAATAAAATGTTAAACTCAAGAGACCGATTATAAAGTATGAGAAAGGTACCTATTAATATGTAAGTCATAAATTAGAATGAGAAAAATAGTGGCAATGACATTATTGTGCAAAAGTTATTTCTTGGAATAAAATGACTATCCAAAATAAATAAATAAAAGTACAATAAATAGGTAAACATTTGACAAATCAAATGGGGAAAAAAAAGTAGAGAAAATACATGACATTTTCAATAAAAGATACACGTGGGATTGTGGAACTGCATGGCAAAGATAGAAAATTTAAGCAGACTCACAAAATCTCCTTCCCTCATGTCTAAAATAATTGGAGAAAGAAAAGCACGGAAGAGTCACTTGCGACAGCCAGAAAGTAAGGAAGTCACAAACCTCAAAAAATGTCAAGTGAAGAAAGAAACAGCAAATTCTGCCATGGAGCAACAAGGCATATCTGAGCTACTTAGCTATATGTATAGCACTTAAAAGCAATGACTGTGAGTCAGGAAACTTCAAGATTTTTATTAATACTTCCTAATTGGTAGGAAACAAAAGTCAAATTTACCTTATTATCTTTTTATCATTGTCTGGTGTGAGAAAGAAAATAAGCCAAATAGGTTTCTACCAAGAAAGACCCAACAGGCAAGTTCTGTGATGCCTGAAGAAATATTGGGAATAAAGGAAAGAACAGACCACCAAAAAACTTACGTTCATACGTAATAGAGATATACACATATATGTGAAAAATGAAATTTAACCAAATCAGAGATTAAACAAAGAATTCTCTGATGGTGAAACAATAGTAAATGGTAGGGTATCAATTTAAACATGGAACAAACATTATGCAGCTATAGAAGTTATAGCTACAGTCATAATAATGTCTAGAAGCATGAGAGTCTAGAATAACAGTACAATTGTTTTTTAAAATGAGCAGAAGAGGACGTTGAAGAGTATTAATATATTCACTTTCCAGGCAGAGTATAATTAATACTATCAAAAATTAAAAGGTTAAAAAATTATTGTGAAAATTGTATCTCCTAAATTTGAATTTCTTTTATTTTGTTTTAGTTCATTAATTCTATAGACATTACTGTAACTAACGCTTATTAAAATATTGTGTGGTACTATTTGCCTTCTTTCCTTTCTCTTTCTCTTCTTCTCCCTCACTCCAGTTCACCAAACTATTCACCTATTCATCCATTCATGCATTTACCTGTCATATTCTGCTTGTGTGTGTGTGCTGTGTGTGTGCATAAGTGTATGTCTAAAATATGTAAGGGTAGTAGTAATAGTGGTTGTTTTGGTGTTAAATCTGAACGTTTTTCTTTTTAAATATTAGTTTGTATCTTTTTCTTCTTTGCTTCCATTTACAATGGGCATGCATTCTTCTGTAAAATGCAAAAACTGTAATACTGCTTTCAAAAATACGGATTCTATATATATAAATATATATTATATATAAACTAAATTTTGTTTAAGAAGTTGTGAAAAATTTGAAAACCCTAAGAACCAGGGATAAATATAATTCTTTTAGACAGGATTTGAAGATGCATGTTTCATAAGCAAAGCTTTAATAATCTATGCAAACTTTTTAGGAAACTAAAAAGTGGTTGAACCCCTCGCACTTTGTTATACGAATGATATAGAATCCTCACAACAAATCCTATAAATGATAATTCAGAATAGAAAAGTGGGAAACAATATCAATTAGAAATATTGATGCAAAAACTCTCAAAGTACTAATACATGATAAGCAGTGGTATATTTTAAAAGTCGTCATCAAGTATGAATCATTTCACACATTACAATTAATTTTCAGCATCTTTTCTGAGAACCATGTTTCTCTTCCCACATAATGATGTAATAAATTATACGGCTATGATTAAATAGCTTAATTAATGAAAATACCTGATTATATAATTTTTGAAATTCAAATCTTATAACTACTAAAGAAATTTATTATATCATTACATAAGAAACAAAAATGTTCTTCTCTCAAAAGATTCTGAAAAAGTGTTTGTTAAAATCCAACATACATATCTCAAACTTCCTTTTTTCTTATTAGGTTAAAAATTAGCAAATACACAAATTTTAATTAATATGGATATTAGTAATTCTCATTATAGAAAGAAAAAAGTGATTTTCACTCAATAATTAACCCTTTATTTCTCAGAAGTTAAAGTAAATCCAACTATATTTAGCAAAGAGAACAGCTTTATTCATTGGAAATGTGGGTGTCTAATGAATATTTTCATATGGTGGGATAACTTCATAGAAGAATCGTCTAATATTGAATGATCAGGTCATTCAATAATGTGTATCTTGATGAAATATACAAAATTAATATTTTTGTATATATTAGCAGTATAGGTGATATAAACACTGTCATGATTTTACCAATAGTTATTGAGTTCTAAAATGGGAATACACACAGTTTGCAACAATTGTATAATATAACTATGAAGAAAACAAGGATACTCTATTGAACATAATTTTTTAAAATAAATTGTACCAAGATGGAAAAGGTAGGAAAAGTTAATATTTTAATGCCAATTTTTATGATAATCTCTACTGTTAGCATAATTCAAAAAATAGTCCCCAAAAGATTTATTAAACTTTACAAATTTTATGCAAAATTATCAAGTAATGACTGGAAAATAAAATTGTTTAAATTATATAATAAGAGGGGACTTGCACTGTACATATGCTAAAATATTCTATAAAGATACAGCATCTAAATCAAGTATTAGAGAGATCAGTACACACAGATAAGTAAAGAGAAGACTAGTGAAACAGTGAAACTTTTATTTAAAAATGGATATAATTTGAATGAGACTCATACCAGATTGCCCACCTACTTACTCTGTACCTATACTCTCAACTCTCCTTCCTGTTGGAATAAATTAGAAATATTCCTGCATAAAGGCAGGAATTGCCTTCAGTCATAACATGAAATGAAGTACTGACGTATGCTACAACAAGAATGAACCTTGAAAACATTACATTAAGTGACACAAACCACTCACCAAAGACCACATTATATAATTCAATTTTTAAAAAATATCCAGAATAGAAAAATCTATAGAGGGTTGTGATAGCTAGAGTGGAGGGTTTCACCTTTTGAGGTCATGAAAATATTTATAAAATTGACTGTAGTGACTACTGTATATACCTGTGAATATATTAGAAAGCATTGACTTATACACTGTAATGGGTCAATTGTATGCTATGTGGATTAATTATCAATAAAGCTGTTATAAAAAAAACTGTGATGCGAAATTATGGTGATAAAGATTAGAATTGCCTCTGGAAGTGTGGGTGGGCTTGTACTTACTGCAAATGGGCATCTTTCTATGGTGGTTATACAGATGTATACATTTTTTAAATCTCATATACAAAATGTCTATTTAAACAAAGGCAATGATATGAATTACAAAATCACTAAAAATAAGTAGAAATATATATTTGAAAAAATATGTATCTCACTATTACTCAAATATAAACCAATTTAAATGTCACATTCTGCCAATCAAATTGAATATAATATATACATTCATTATTTCTGGAAACAAAGGTTTATAAAATCTACTATTTCTGTAAATTGTAACTATTTGCAAGATTGCTTAAAATATTTAACAAAACCCTTAAAAATGTACTTTTATTTTAACTCAGTTGTTTATTCTAAGGGATTATTAGCTAACACGTGAAAAGATCCAAGTAGAGTATTGTTTTGTTGCATTATTTCTAAAAGTAATGGAAGTGGATACCACCAATCAACCTAAGAATTGATTAACAAATTAGGAAAAACATGATGGCTGCATTATTTTTATGTTCTAAAATAATATTTAGTGTCATTTACCTACATTCACAATAAAATCTTAAGCAAAAACGTTTATACTGCAAATTACTAGACGATGAACTCATTTCAAAATATATTTAAATATATGTAGCTATTAATGAGAATTTATAAAGACTGAAATATATATACTGAAATGTTTATTGTCTGTTGGTTTCTTTGCTGTTTTGTATTGAATATGTAAAATATGAATTGCATAAAATATGAAGTAGGGTGTGCACAATAGCATCAAATGCAACAGACAGTTTCATAAGCATAATATTTTTTAAATGTCACAGGATTTGGAAATGAGGATGTTGTGACAGTTTCAGAGTAACAAGGGGGCAGGAGTCATATTCTGATGAGTTACAGAGTTAAAGTGAGAATAAGTTGAACTAGAAAAGGTAGACAAGTCTTTCAGGAAGTCTGTATGAGAAGAGAAAGGAAGACATTCTATGGCAGCAAGATGGATCAAAGTTCAAGAATTATATTTGTTTAGGCTGGTAGAAATCTCAGCATGTTTGGTGAGTACAATGAAGAACAAGTAAAGAGAGTGAAAAGACCAGAGAATGGTGACCATTGACAAAATGAGATTTCAAAGAAGGAGGGTGTCAAAGCTACAGATGAAATGAGTGCCCTTGATCAGAGTAAGATATACCTCATCCTCTGAGATTTGATCAAATATGGTAAAGGAAAGGTGGATGCAGGTAAGTTTTCATGTTTGAGATCAAAATGTTAAGTGTAACCAGTTTTCTCAATGGGATAAGTGTAAACTAGGTTACTTCCTGAGAATTAGATGCTCAACAGGTGGCTACCAGAGACCAAGAGATGGGTGATAGTCATTGAAAAGACAGGTGACGGGGTCAGGAGGTGAATGAAGACAACAAATACACAGATTCCTGGGGAAATTCTGAGGGCTCTGAATTTGTCATGGTCTTAAACGACATATATATGTGATTTTTATTAAAACCATTTAGCCACTAGCATGAGGTGAAGGAAAAGGGAAATTGTGTTTTGTCCAGAGTATAAAGGATACAGGGACAATAACGCATTATTGTATATGTTTTCAGGTGGGAAAGAGTTCTGGATGAGCACTGTTGTGGCCCTTACTAGATTAAGACAATGATGGGAGGTCCCCAGCCCAAGAACTAAGATATTAGATGTATTGTCTCCACAGGCACTTAACTTTCCTTAAATCTTGCCAGAAAGTTATTTTGGAGAGGGAATCTACCAGACAGATCTCAGATCATCTGGAAAGTAAATAATGAAGCAATGATAGTATCAGCCTATAGGTCAGCCTATAGGGAATCTCAACTTGTATGCAAGACTTCAAAAAATGTTTCATAAACTGCTTGGAAATCCACACTTCCACTGTTCTCAGAAGATTTGGATAAATGAACAATGACAGGAAAATACAATTAGGGAAGAAATTATTTTATCATGCTAAAACATTTAAAATGTAAATAAATGTACCTGCTGACACCCAGGCACACACACAAATACAAATGTACAAACACACATCATAGTATAAAGAAATTGTTTTACTAAGAATTATGAATATACTTTAGTATAAAATAGTTTAAGCTTAATTAGATGTAATGATTTTAAATGTAGATGTCTTACGATTACTGAATCATGTATTTTATATGTTTTATTTTTTCACACCAAATAATTTGAATTTTGAATTGTCAGCCTATATATTTCATTTGTGATGAAAAATACTTTTCGCACTACTATATAATAATTGCTCAAATGTGTTTTTGTTAATATCTGTATTATTCATTTTTTATTTCCCAAGATAAAATGAATTCTACTTTGATTACATGTGATAATGCTGTTCAACTTCATATTTTAAGGTCAATGCCAAACTACTTTTGGTAGCTGTTTCCTTTTTAAATATTATTTGATTAAGTCAATACTCTGGAATAATTTGGTCATGTGAAAGAATTATACTGAAACTCACACCAATTTTTCTGTTTCCTAAGAGCAGAAAGATGTTTCATCTATTCATAATTTATATGAGAAAGTTTAATCCATAATCTGCATTTCCCTACCACAAAGAAAAATAATTTCAAAAGATTATAAAGTATGCATTTTGGTGAATGACACAACAATGTATTTATGTATTGCATTTGCTGTAGTAAAGTTTCTTTGGCTTTTTAATTATGCACAGAAATGAGCCTCAGTGTTTAAGGATGCAACACACTGGAAATAGTTTTAGGGAACAAATAATTAGCCTTTTGGACGTGTGTGTTCATTTCACACAGCAATCTGTTCCTTCATCTCCTCCTCCTTCCTGTTTTGAAGGCAATCGTGTGTGTTACGTGCACCATCTGCAGCCTCACTGACAGGTGCAGGGTCAGTATTATCCTTCCAAGCATGGAGTTTAGCAAAAGCTGGAAATTTCACTAGGCAATTGCAGAGATTTTGAAATCAACCAAAACCCGACAGTCCATTTTACCAGTAGATATGAGCATTTGTTGGAAATGCTTGTTATACTTTCAAGACCAAATACACAGAGACTTACCTAGTTTGGAACATTATCCAACAACAGGATTATATTATGTAGTGCATCATTTTACTACATGTAGATTAAAAAAATATATAAAAGAAACTCAGCAGAATGTCATTGATTTAGTAACCAATTACTAATTTAGATTTATTTAAACAACATTTTGGAGTTTCTCTACTAAGTTAGTCCTTACTCCACTGGGATCCTGTATCCTGACACCTTAGGATAGTCCCTGTGAGCCTAGTTAGAGGTGTCAATAGATGAGGCATTGTATTTATGAATCTTAAATGGGAAACCTGCCATTTTCCTTTGGTGTCACATCACGCAGGCATTAGCTTCAATAACTCAGCTATATCACAAATGAAATCAACATTTGTAATCTAGTCCAGATGACTAAATATCATTTTTAACATTAATTCACGTTAATCCTAGCAAAATCTAGAGATTTCATATATTTTCCTGACCTGTAGGCTCAGTTCCACTGCAGTATCTAGAATTCATTCTGAACTTCCAGAGTGGCATTGACTTCCTAAATTTATCCTAATTCAGGATTTATTTTCCTTCAACTTTGAAAAACCATAAGCATTTAGTAATCATACTAAAATAGATCCATCTTATAGGGGATGTCCCATGTTAACAATTTTTTCAGGTAGGATGTTAAAACATGAAATATAGTTGATTATTTTAAAATTAAAAACACTGTCCATAACAAAACCTAAAATAACTTGATACCCAACAATTGGGAGCAGATCTAATAAATTATGTTAGAGACATATTATACTAGTCATTAATTTTGAAATAATCTCTGACATATGCAGATACAGAAAATGTCTGGAAATATACACAAAAAATTAACAATGATTACCACTAGCAAGATGATCAGGGATAAAGCAGAACCGTCATGGCATAACCGCATTCCCATGACCAGCAATGTTTTTCTATACAGACAAAGTTATGCTTAATACCATCTATTTTCTAAAAGTTGCTCAGTCTGCAGAGATTAAAGAAAAAATGATTTCAAAATAAATTTCCCAACTGAAAGGGAAAACAAAATACTTGACATAGCCTTGTCAACATACAGCTTTCAAAATATCCCTTATGAGAATCCAAAGAATGTGCATAAGGAAAGATTTTATTTGCCTTCCAGAAGAAATCAGTATCTATGCAAATCTTGAGAGAGAGATGAAATTGAAGCTCATAATGATTCAGAATCAGTGCTTGACCTGCTGTATTCTGAATAACGAACTCTGGAAGTAGAAATTGTGTCTATCTGGCTCTTTCAGGAGCTTAAAATGTAGTGGCTTTCATTAAATACTTGCTGTAAAGTCTGAGACCAGTTATTATCTTAGCGTGTTTCAGTATCTTTTCTATCATAGGTCCTAGGTTCATTGGGAAAAAATATATAAGAAAATTCAACAGAATCAGCATTTGAAGTCTGCCATTGGAAGTTGTTTATGAAATTACCAGATATTCATAAATGTGACAAATGAACAGCAGGATTATGAATTATCAAAGGAAAAAAATATTTGCTGAGGTGAAAACAATCTGATGTTTGAGGAAGTTTTTATTTTTATAAACAAAATCTGATGTTCAAAGGCCCCTGTTTCTTACAATAAATATTGGGCCTCAGTTAACCAGAAATTCATGAACACCCATTTCCTGACTTTTTGCTTTAATTTAGATTTTTCTCCACTCTATTTCCAGCACAAAAGTTTGCCTGCTGTGTTGCAGAAATAAATTTATGTTGTCCTGTGCCATAAAGTGATATAGTTAGTATTTTTATTCTTTGGTTTTGAAAATTATATTGTAAGTTCCTAAACATTTTATTAAACAACTAGACATTTTGTTATTAAATGTGATCTATAATTTCTTTGTTCAGAATGATTTGAGGTATTGCATTTAGTTTACATGCACTGTTGTTTCATAATTAATATCTGATGAAAATACATTTTGTTATATTAAAATAAATTTCCCATGCTAAATTTCATTATATTAAATAATGATAAAATAGGAGGACAAGCTTTACCTTGGGATTATACCACTTAGTATGTGCTGGTAAAGACTTCGTTGTATAGTGCTTTCATGAGTTTTATCAATATTTCTGGTGTTATTTCAGCTTTCTTGCATATCTATTGTGAAACCCCTTCATCAAGACATTCTTTGTTTAGATGTGTAATAAATTTTAATAACCAGAGGCCATTTACCTGCAACACTGCAATAAATTTCTGTTCAAGTTTGGATATTTCTTCAATTTTAAGTACTACATATTTTCTATCATTATTACAGTGATATTCTATTACTATAATTATTAATATACATTAATGTACTTTTTTTCACTTTCTTATCAAGGGGATTTTAGACTTATCTTGACTACCAATCCTCTCTTAAATAATGTTAAAACCACTTTGCTTTCCAGGTGTTTTGAAGTTAATTAGTATTTGTTGCCCTAGTCCCTCTACTAATTTAAGTTCACTTTTCCATACAGCACAGTGTAACTTTATTAACCTTTACAATTTCATATGAAGTTAGAGTTTGTCAAATAATCTAGGGTGAACTTAAGCTCAGTGGTGTGTGCTAGCTGGTAGTCCATTAATTCTCTATAATGAATAAAACATATATATATACACACATATATGTACATATACAAACATCCAATTTTCATGAAAAATGGAATTAAAAGATACAAATAAATATACACTTTATTTATCAATATAAGCTCCATCAAAATCAAGACACTTTTTAAAGCAATGTTACCAGCCATTAAGTCCATCCTAAGGAACTGAGGGTCATGGAAATTTAACCATGTTAATGCAGTCTCTTTTACACTCTTAACTGAGAAAACTGGGTCATCTTTACAGATATTTTTAAGCCTAGGAAACAAAAAGAAGTCAGAAGGAGCCACATTAGAAGTAAGGTAGATGCCTAATGATTTTCCATTAGAACTCTCAAAATTGCCTTTGCTTGATGAGCGGAACGACGAGGAGCTTGTTATGGTGGAGAAGGACTCTGTGCTGAAGCTTTCCTGGGCATTTTTTTGCTGAAGGTTTGGCTAACTTTCTCAAAATCCTCTCATAATAGGCAGATTTTATCGTTCTTTGGCTCTCCAGAAAATCAACAAGCAAAATGTCTTAAGCATCCTGAGAAAACCTATGCCATGACCTCTACTCGTCACCAGTCTGCTTTGCCTCTGACTGGACCGCTTCCACCTCTTTGGTGCCAGTGTTTTGATTGTGCTTTGTCTTCAGGATTGTACTGGTAAAGCCATGTTTCATCTCCTGTTACAGTTCTTTGAATAAATGCTTCAAGCTCTTGATCCCACTTGTTTAAAATTTCTAATGAAAGCTCTGATCTTTGCAGCTGATCTGCACACAACAGTTTTGGCGCCCATCGAGTGGCAAGTTTGCTGAAGTTTTTTTTAGTCAGAATTGTGTAGGCTGAACCAACTGAGATGTTTACCCCAAAGTCATTCAGAAGCACCTTAATTTCCATATAGCTTTTTGGTTTTGAGAGACCTTCTTTGTTTTGATTTCTATTTTCATTGTGCTATGGTTTGAGAGTGTGCTTAGTATGATTTCCTTTTTTAAAAATTTATTGAGATTTGCTTTATGGCAGAGCATATGGTTGATCTTAGAGTATGTTCTACGTGTGGATGAGAAGAATGTATATTCTGTGATTGTCTCATGGAGCACTCTGTAGATGTCTATTAGATCCAGTTGGTTAATGGTGTTGGCTGTTGTTTCTGCTGTTAATCATTGGTCCTCTTCAATTAGAGCATGAAAAAAATGAATTTTTTCCTCACAATAGATGTGGATGCTCTGCTGCTGCAGGCTTCATCTTTAACATTATCTCATCACTTCTTAAAGCAGGTTACCAATTTGTAAACTGCTGATTTGGGGGGAGGGCATTTTCCCCATAAACTTTTCATAAAGCCTCACTAATTTTATCATTCTTCCACCATAATTTCCATTCTTCACCATAATTTGATACTTGTTCTTGCTTCAATTATAATAGAATTCCTGTTGCTGTAATTAGGGTTCTTTTCAAACTGATGTCTTATCCTTCTTTGTACCTTGAACTAAATCCTGTTTAGACATGTTATAACAAGTTAGTATGAGTTTGTTTTTATGCAAAATATTTGAAATCCATGCCTTATTTTTAATAATATGTATTTTCCACGGAATTTTTGAAGACCTGAAGTTTAATTTTTTTCAGTCAGAATTGTGTAAGCTGAACCAATTGAGATGTTTACCCCAAAGTCATTCAGAAGCATGATATAGTAATTTTAAGAATTTCTATGCTTTAAGAAAGTCTAATTTTGGTTCTAGGGTGAATGGGTTGTAAAGCCTAGAGAAGAAAGTAATCTTCATTCCCATCCCTTACTCTTTTTTTCAGTGTTCCATGGGCAATGTTTTAGTATCACTTTCCTCCAGTTTCCCTGTAGGTATACAATATTATAAAATCAAGTCAAATATTTACAGATGACTTCAAATAACCCCTGCCAGGCAACTTGGTTTTTTGAAGCAATTTGATAAACAGCCTACCAAACTATGATTTTTTAATCAACAAGTTTCATCAGAAGTCTTATCAATTTTTCTCATACAAATTTATATGTGTATATGAAATAGCATTGTCTTCCTCCACCATTTATCATAAAATGAAAATGCATACTTGTCTTAAAGAATACCTCAAAGTACAAAGAAGTCATTTTGAGACTCTTTTCTCTCAAATTTGTGTTTGTTTTTCTCATAAGTAAAACCAGCATTTTAGATTCATATGAGACATTTTTTCTTGCATTCCTTTTTTAATGCTACATCTACTTAACCAAAATTGTCTGAATTGCAAAAACAGTCAAATATTTGTAGACAGAGTAGATTTAATTAAATATCTCCTTTAGCCTGTTTTTATTACATGATTTAGGTACATATCTTACATATGATGTTAAAATATTTCTTTCTTGTTCTAAACCATTACTCTGCAAATAACAACAGTAATAATAATAATTAACTTTTCTTGAGCATTGCACAAAGAGTTTTTGCAGTCTTTTTCTTATTTATACCTAATAACATAATGTAGTATTATTTCTCTAAGTTGATGAAAGTAGGCCTGGGATGAGGACAGGTGATAAAATCTGTTTAAAAGATTTTCAGGCCCGGCGTAATGACTCATGCCTGTAATGCCAGCAGGTTGGGAGGCTGAGGTGGGTGGATCATGAGGTGAGAGTTCGAGACTAGCCTGGCCAATATGATGAAACCCCGTCTCTACTAAAAATACAAAAATTAGCTGGGTGTGGTGTCGTGTGCCTAATAGTCCCAGCTGCTTGGGAGGCTGAGGCAGGAGAATCACTTGAACCCAGGAGCCGGAGGTTGCAGTGAACCCAGATCATGCCATTGCACTCCAGCCTGGGGGACAGAGCAAGACTCTGGCTCAAAAAAAAAAGATTTTCAGAGGTTCTTTAATGTGGTACTTTTCAAACCATGTTGTCTCAGGAGTTCTTTATACACTTAAAAATCATTGAGGACACCAAATAGCTTCTGTTTGTATGGGTTATATCTATCATTATTTGCCATATTAGAAATTAAAATAAATTTTAAAATATTATTTCATTTAAAATGATGCTAATAAACCCTTTACATATTTACAAAAGGCATACTTTATAAAAATATACTTTCTCCAAAAATGTAGTGAAAAATGGCATTTTTTAATACTTTTGCAAATCTTTTGAATTATTGGCTAAATAGAGAATAGCTAGTCTCTCATATCTGTGTCTGTTTCCAATTTGTTACAATATCTTATTTCATGTAGCCTTTGGAAAACTCCACAGTACACTCATGAGAGAATGAGGGTAAAATGGCAAACATCTTAGTATTAATATGAAAGTCTTGAACTCACAGACTTCCTGAAAGGATCTCCGTGCCCCGAAGATGTTTCCATACTACACACAGAGAACTGTTGCCTTCATAGACTAGATAATGAATCATTCTCAGATTTATGCCTTGGTTTGTGAATTAATTTATAAATTTTCGTACTCTAGGTAGCTCTATAATTCTATGAAGATTGATTACAGTCTGGAATTGGGAGTGATATAAAAAGTTTGTTAATGAGGATTAGGTAGTATGGAGACAATTACATTTGTGATTTTATGTCTAACATGTATACACAATTCAAGTATCTGTATCTTGGCCTGTGCCATTATTCTTATATCATTGTGTTTACAAAGTTCTTTTTATGGAAAGGTACATTCTGTCATGATTATTATGATGTTTTGTTCACAAGCTAATATTTAATACGTATAAAATAATTGTGTATCATTCTAAGGCATAAATACTAGTATAAGTTACATTAAGGTGTGTTAGATAAATTGATGGTCAGGAAATAAAAGTTGAAATTACCAAAATTCAGTTTTATACATAATTACATTCCTACTCATTCATATATTTATTTAATTCATTTTTATTGGACACATAATATAGCCAGGTAATGCTACAGGTCCCATACATATGCTAAGTGAATCTAAAAAGTAATGTACATACACACACATCACAGTCTTTCTCCATATAAATTTAAGACCAAGTTCATATTTCAAAAGTATAAATCCTTTAATAAAGCAAGATTATTAATTTTGCTATTTTTAAACATAAAAAATGTATCCACTTTACAGTATGATATAAGGGGCATTATAATCTTGAGAAAATTCCTTGACATTAGCCTAAATGTGGTGGAAAACTATTATTAGGTTATAAGCAGAAGAGAGAAGTGATCTAATTTAGGCTTTTAAAATGTCAATCAGGAAATTTTGCAGAGAATATACTGTAGAGGGGCAAGAATGAATACAGGGAGATGAATTAAAAGCTATTGTGATTGTTCAAGAAAGAGTTGATTAGGACTGAAACTATGATTATTGTAATAAAGGTCACGAGAAATGATCAGATTCAGAGCATATTTTGAAGAAGTCCTAGGCAAACATGTTGATAGATTTTATGTAGTGAGTAAGACAAGAGAGAAATGAGAGCTAACTTCTAAATTACAGATTTCTTCTGAGTAACTAGGAAGATACATATTGGTAGAGTTGCATAAGAAGATGTTAAAGAGTTGCATTTGACACATATTAACTTTAAATTGATCATTAGATAATTTCATCAGTATGACTGCCCATAGGATCAATTTGATTCTTTGTACTGAATTGATAAGTTTCTAATTGTTACTAATGTAGTATGTACCAAAAAGATAGAAGTTCAATCTAAGCTGTTAAACCAATTATTTTAGAAATAAATTAACTCTTCATTAACTTTCAAAGTTTCTAAAGTATATGAAATGCAATTAAGTTATTTTCCATTAATCATTCCCAACAAGAGCTATGAATATTGTCAATTGATTTGGGATATGCCAGATATTCATAAATACAAGTATTTCTTTTTTCCTTTTTAAAATTTTAATAACATTTCTTGAGTTTTTATTTTGTTTCTTGTCATATAATTAATAACCAAAGTTTTGGAAATATAGGTTACATACAGTAAGATTCACCAATTTTATGTGCTCAATTAGGTTTTGACGTGTATTTAGCATGTAATGACCACCAAAATCATGATACAGAATATTTCCATGAGCTCAATATATTCTGTTGTGACTATCTGAAGTCAATCTCCTTTTGTAACTACTGGCTTCTGATATCCATTAATATAATTACTGTAACTATAATTTTGTTTTTTCTAGAATTTTATTTAGAAGGAATCGAACAGTAAGCACTTACATTTCATCCATATTGTTGTATATACTAGTTCATCACTTTTTATTTCTGAAAGGATATTGAAGTACCAAATTTTAAAATAATTTTTTTGACTATTATGAATACAGCTGCCATAAGCATTCAAGTACAAATCTATGGGGAGACCTACATTTTCAGTTCTCAAGAATAAGTACTTAGAAATGGGATTGCTGAGTCATATGTTAAATTACATGTAACTTTATATGACAGTTTTTTATATGACAATTTCATATAAAATTAAATATAATTTAACATATGACTCAGCAATCCCATTTCTAAGCACTTATTCATGAGAATAGTACTTTGAAACTGTTTTCCAAAGTTGTTTTATCACTTTGCACTCCCATCAGAAAAAGTTTAAAATGCCCAATTGCTGTGCATCTTAGCTAAAACTTGCTATTATCAATTTTTTATAAAAACCATTTTAATATGCGTGTAATGATATCAAATTGTATTTTAATGTACTTTTCTCTTTTGACTAGACATCACATATTTTTGTTAAGTATCTGTTCACACATTTTACCAATTTTTAATTGTACATAATAATGAATTGTTACTTAATAATGTTACTTAATAATGAATTGCAAGGACATTTATATACTATGGATACAAGTTCTTTTTGGATAAACAATAAATATTTTCTTCCAGTCTGTGTCTTGATTTCATTTTCTTAATGAAATCAAGTTTTGTAAGAGCATAAAGTTTTAAGTCTAGATCATTTTTTCTTTCATGGTTTATGTTTAGGTGTCTTGTTGAAAAAAATTTGCCTAAGCCAAGATTACAAAGACTGTATCCTAAATTTTCTTCCAGAAGATGAGTAAATCGAACTTGTAAATTTAGGCATATAATCTGTTTTAAATTGTGTTTTGTATGTGACATAAAAAAGAAATAATGGTGGTATTGTCTCAGAGATAAGAGGAACTTCTCCCTGTGGGCACAAATATGCAAGACATCTCCAGAGGTTTGCATTACCACTACTTATGCCTGCCATCCTAGCACAGGAGAGCCCCTCAGCCATCATAGGCCCTGAATCTAGTGCAGGGAGATGCCTGGAGTCTGTGCAACTGAATTCTTCCAGGGAGGAATTCACACTGGGTCCCAGTCATCCTCCAAGAACCAAACAGCTGCAGCAATATGCCATTTGAGAGCACAGCCCCCACCAGACTACTACCCTGGGATCAATATATAATGTAGATAAATGTTTGCACATTTTCAAAAAGAATAAAATAAAACTTTTTATGGCAGCATAATTTGAAATAACAAGCAACTCACAAAAATCCACATGAGCATCACCAGGAGAATGGATAAATGTGCACTGGTACATTAACAGCATTGAATAGTGTATGTTTGTAAACATGAATGAGCAACAATAGCATATAAAAATGCTGAATATATTATTAAATTTAAAAGGCAGTTACAGAAAAAACTCACATGACTCCATTTACATATAGGTTAAAAATTTGAAAAATTATTGATACATTGTAAAACTATAAATAAATAATCCATGGACAATTTTGGATAGTGGTTGCCTTTAGAGAATAGAAAGAATACACAGTGGAACTTCAGAAATATTGGTCACATTCAATTTTTAAAGCTGTATGTTGGAGATGTATATATATAAAATTTGGAAAACATTGATCAGTTTCTAGAAAAGTATATTTTAAAATAGAAACTATTCTTCTAGAAATTGATTAATTCCAATAGCACATAGTATATGACCACTGAGACTTCAATGAATACCTCTGAAAGGGAGTTGACAGATGGTTGTATGGTTGCTCTGTTGTGGGGGAACGTCTAAATTCAAATCTCTCATATCATCCAACATTAAAAGTTTATTGAAAGTTCAGTGGTTTCTCCTTACCAGCACCCTACAACTATGGCAGATACATCTTCCTCCTCTTTCCTTTCCACCAAGCATGACAACAGCTGTGGGTCTCCTTTTCTGCAGAGAAGTGCTCGCCACTCCCCTGGAACTTAGTTCGTATGTTTTCATCGTGTGTTCAGTTCTATGGTTTTGAAGGTGAGGGCAAGACTCTCTTTGGTTGTGACTTTTTACAACCAAACTAGAATCAGGGTCTTCCTATTTTGATGTTTTAAACTTACAAATATTTATACCTTATAAAATTAGATATTTAAGATGCAAGTATCTAAAGATGTCCCTTTTATACATGCCTTTGAAATATTCCATTATGATAATATTGTCTAAATTTTTATGTCTATGTTGATATTATATACATTGTTTTAATCTCTGTGGGAATTAGGATTTTTGTTACACCACAAAAAGTCTACTAAAGGATTATACTATTCCTACATCTTTTATATATTAAAGTGTGTTTCTGGGTTTGTTTCACTTCTTACAAGGTTTTGCAGATGTATATACAACATCTTTCTTTTTGGCAAACATTTTGACATCACTTCTGAAAGTTATTTTTATTATGCCCTCACATTTGAATGACCATGAGGCCCAATACTGCTATATATATCTAGATCTAGATCTAGATCTAGATCTAGATATAGTACAATATCTATATCTATCTATATATAGATATAATACTATATATAGATAGATAATCTTTAATTATTGAGATATATATATCTGTCTTATATATATGTCTTTTATATATATCTGTATCTCAATAATTAAAGATATATAGGATATATATTATATAGAACATATAGATATATAAAGACTGTCAATAGTCTTTAAATAGAAGATTGTTTTATTTTTTATGCTCAGTTTTGCTGTTGATAATTCTGATGTAATTGTTCATCCTTCTCCATAGGTTATTTCCTTTTTACTCTGGGATCATTTAAAATTTAAGTTTGTCATTGGTGTCATTAAATTTCACTATAATTTGTCTAGTGTAGATTTTTTTCCCATTTACTGTCTTGAAAAACTATAAATCTAAAGTTTTTGCTTTTCAATCCTGGGAAAGTTTTAACATTATTTTTTAAAACATTATCACTTCTCTTTTTCTTCTTTCTGCAACTCAGAATTCTATCCTCCTTTGCTATCAGTTTTAGCTTTATATTTTCTGCTACCATCTAGGATATTTTATTAACCTGATCTTTCAAATCCAGTAAGTAACAGTAGGATGTATCTTATTATTTATTCAAACTATGTATTCTTATTTGAAAAATTATAAATTTTATACCAAATGTTTCTACTTGATTCTTTTTGATCTTTTATCACTTAGAATGTTTATTGTTTATATCACATCTTATAATAATTATCTAATTATATTTAAATGTGTGGTGCTTCTCTTCTGTTTCATATGCTTTATGTGGTTTGCTTGCCTTTCTTTTGAAGTAATTGTACTTTAAATATCTAATATATTTGATCAAAGAGGTCATGTTTCCTGGTAGTGTCAGCTGTGCTTCTTGGTATTGGAACAGTCAAAAGTCAATGTCTTGGACAATCTCACAGGGTGAATTTATTTATTTTTACTTTTAAAAAAATAAATTTATGGGTACAAGTGGTTTTTGGATATATGGATGAATTTTACAGTGATGAAATATAAGACTTTAGTGTACCTGTCACTGGAATAGTGTACATTGTATCCCATAGGTAGTTTTTATCCCTTACCCCTCTCACACCCTCCCCACATCTGAGTCTTCAATGTCCATTATACCACTCTGTATGCCTTTGTGTACCCATGGCTTAGCTCCCACTTATAAGTGAGAACATTAGGTATTTGGTTTTCCATTCCTGAGCTACTTTACTTAGGATCATGGCCTCCAGTTCCATCCAAGTTGCTGTGAAAGACATTATTTCATTCTTTTTATGGCTGAGTAGGATTGCATGTTCTATATATACAACATTATATTTATCCACCCATTGATTGATAGCACTTACATTCATTCCCTATCTCTGCAATTGTGAATTTTGCTGTGATAAACATATGTGCAGGTGTCTTTTTAATATAATGACTCCTTTTCCTTTGGATAGATACCCAGTAGTGGGATTGCTGAATAAAATGGTAGATCTACTTTTAGTTCTTTGAGAAATCTTCATATTATTTTCCATATAGGTTGTACTAATTTACATTCCCACCAGCAGTGTATAAGCATTTTCTTGGGGTAAATTTAAAGAGATACACAGAATATCTGGAACTCAGAAATACTGTAGGTCATTCTCAATTGATGCTACTCAAGAAAGTAACTCCTCTAGCTAGGATTTTATTTTAAACACTTGATTAAATCCACTGGCTTTCAGACTTGCAGTGTGAAGGCATAGAGAACACCCAAAATTGCATGATCATCCTGAATCTGTTATTTTAAATTTTTCTTCCTTGCAGAAGTTTGTTCTTTACTATTGTTTTCTACACTGGTGGTCTGTCCTGTTGCTACAGGTATCTTTGTTGAGGGGCTGATGACTGATGTTTCAAGGTAACAAGAGAGAAAAACAGAACTTAACATCTTCTTTCTATCATTTTCTTTTTTAATGCTCTTCTTGAGCTACTCCCTTCTCCATGCTGCAGCACACCTGATAAACAATACACCATTGAAGGGAGCCAAAGACTGTCAGTAGTTTCCCAATTTTTTGTTACAATTTTAGCTCAGATCAGTGCTACCTTTTCATCTCTATAGTGTTGCCAGTTGTTTCTGAGGGATTAGATGTGTAGCAGGCACATAGTAA
This sequence comes from Ateles fusciceps, assembly GCA_036589455.1. Lineage (NCBI taxonomy): Eukaryota > Metazoa > Chordata > Mammalia > Primates > Atelidae > Ateles > Ateles fusciceps. The sequence continues at coordinate 124,381 of JAZHEH010001172.1, read as the reverse complement.
GATGAACTCCAATGAGTCACACCCTTGTATAATTCTCTCTCCTCAATTACAGGCAGAATCTGTGACTTGATTCTAATCAATAGACTATGATACAGATGATAGGATGCCACTCCACTGATAATAATAATGATGTGTGTGTCCTTGTGTATGTACATGTATGTGCATGTGTGTCTGTGTTTGTGTGTGTGTGTGTGTGTGAGAGAGAGAGAAAGATTTTATTTTCCTGGCGTCCTTGAAGAAGCAAAGAGCCATGTTGTTGACTGCCTATGAAGGGGCCATGTGGCAGGGAACTGTGGCTATCCTCCAGCCAACAGCCAGTAATGAGCTGGGGACCTCAGTTATTCAGCCACAAGCAAATTACTTTTGTCAACAGTCTGAATAAACTTGAAACCATACCCTTCCCTAGTTAAGCATCTGATAAGAATGCAACTTGCCAATATCTTAATTGCAGACTGAGCAGAGGACCCTGTAAAGTTGTGCCCAGACTCTTGGCCTGTGGAAACTGTGGGGATAATAAATGTGTGTTTTACACTATTACATTTGTGGTAATTTGTTATGCAACAGGAGAAATCTATAACAGAAGGGAATAGCCTAAGGTAGTTCTAGAAATTCACAGGAACCAAGTAAGGTTGGGGGGAGAGTAAAAACTGTAAAAAATTATATTACCTCACAATAAGGAGAAAGTATTATTTAGAAAGTAGAATTGCCATAATTAAATAAAAGTCATTCACCGGAAAATCTTTACAATCACAAAAGATATTTTAGATCTATTTTTGTAAAACTCAAGTGAATAGCAATGGTCTATTTTGGATTACTAAGGATGATTATCAATATTTATTTTGTTTCACTTCTCTGTATGTCAAATAAAATGGATTAACTCCAGTGTTACAATACTAATATTCAATAAATTAATACTCATTCTTTTCAATAGGAAATTTCCCCAACTGACACATACATTTATGATATGTAGAGAATTGTAATTTTTATGGAAACTTACTATCTTTAAAATAAAACTAATTTAAGATTCACGCAGAGGTAATATATCAATGTAATAGAATATAGTCATACTTTACCAGAACCAGTTATAATGTTGGCACTGTAGGTATTTTTGCCCATAATTCTGTCTTTCAAAAAAGTCTTTATTTTTTAGAGCAGATTTAGGTTCACAGAAAAATTAAGAAGTTACAGATTTTTTTGATATGTCTCTTCCCCCACACTTACATAGCCTCCCACATTATCCACACACCCCATCGCAGTGGACATTTGTTAGTTACTTTATTAAAAACTATCCATAAGGGAAAGCTAAGAAGTTTAGGAGAATCTCAATTGAGTTTTTCAGAGTGTACCTTATGAATGAGTGCAAAATGAGTGGATTAAAGTACATATGATCTTCATGCAAGTCACTTTCCTGGTTGATGACAGCATGGAATTCACTCTTCTCAATAGTCATCAATTTCCTGAGAGACTGCACAAACACTGACTGATTTTGTTTCTTCAGAATCCACTCATTATATCACAGAATTTATACTGATTAGAAACGATAAGTACAAATACCAAGCTCTAGAATGTGTTTATATGTGTCTATATGTGTATACCAGTGACATGTGTACCTGTGTGCAGGTGGTAAGGGTAGGGTGGGGCATATGTCAGGTGCACTCTTTACTAAGCATTTCAGATAGGTCTAGTAAAATCTCACATTTCAAAGGTATCAGATACTATATACAAACAAACAAAATGCTGCATACACTCTAGAAACCTCTAACTAACAGTTTAGATACTTTTATAGGCCAGTAAGGAAACAAAATTTTGGTTTGCAAACCTGAGTTTAGGCTAACAGTTTAAAATAGGCTTCCTGGAAAGAACTTTCTCAGTAAAAATAACTGAAAATTCAATTGTAAACCAAAGCTATCTTTGGAATGCTTAATCTCCATTTCTTCCTTTCAGTATCATTCAGAGACAAGGCATCTCTCTCTAAATAAGCAGGTTTTCTTCTACTGGGTTGTAATTACTGCTTTTCATAATCAGTTCATCATCAAAACTACATTTTACACTTGTTATGTTGATGTCACTTTTTCAGTATTATCAGAAAAACAAAATTCCTTTATGAATAAACATTTACTACAATTATTGTTTTTATGATCACTAACAATTACACTATATATATTCTAAACAAGAAACTTGTCAAGCCACTTGGAAGGAAGTGATAAATGGGCTTGACTTAATGGAGCTTACATGCCAGTTGTGAGACAATTAATAATCAACAAAAATATAATATAATTAATATATAATACAACACAATATTAGGCAAATACAAGGACTCAATAAATTCCTGCTAAAATGTAAGTTTCTCAGAAGCAAACATCTTGCTCTGTTGTGTGTATGGACCTATATCGATTACTAGAACAGAACCCGATATATGTTAGCCACTAAATAAGCATTTTGTGAATGATCTAACTAACAACACCTGATAAAATTTATTTCACATAAACTGCAGGCGTCAAACATGTCAATCTTGATCATATCTGGCCTTCTGTGTCACTTAAACTCGTAACATGCACAGATTATAGAAAAGTTGAATGAGGAACAAGAAAAACCTGAAATAGAAAACTTTTAAAACATTCTTAGGAACACAGAATAGCATACATAGCGTTTTCTATTAAATCAATGGGATTTGTATCATGAATACGACCTTGATGGCAAGACTCATGACTATCATTTTTAATACAGATTATAATCTAACCATCTCTAGGAGAGGAATGATCTTGTCTATTTTGTTTTCAGTACCTAGTAGGTACTCAATAAATAGTTATAAAAATAATAAATTAATAAATTAAATAATCCATAGCTTGTTTGGAGCCTAATAACATAGAAAGGGTTCTTGGAACATTTATTCAATAAATGAAGGAACAATAAATGTATAAATATTTAGTAAAGACATATACAAATTGGGTATTTGTTTTCACCCATTAATTATAGAATCCTTACACTATTAGGTTGTAAAAAATTAAAAACAATTACATTTGAGAAAATATGGCCTATTTGACAGTGCATTGTTTTTTCTTTTTTTTTGTATTTTTTTTTATTATACTAGAAGTTCTGGGGTACATGTGCAGATCTTACAGGATTGTTACATAGGTATACACATGCCATGGTGGTTTGCTGACTCCATCCCCCCCCATCACCTACATTAGGTATTTCTCCTAATGCTAGCACTCCCCAGTCTCCCCACCCCCTGCTATTTCTCCCCTAGCCCCCACTCCTCAACAGACCGCAGTGTGTGATGCTCCCCTCCCTGTGACCCTGTGTTCTCATTGTTCAACACCTGCCTATGAGTAAGAACATGCAGTGTTTGGTTTTCTGTTCTTGTGTCAGTTTGCTGAGAATGATGGTTTCCAGATGCATCCATGTCCCTGCAAAGGACATGAACTCATCCTTTTTTATGGCTGCATAGTATTCCATGGTGTATTTGTGCCACATTTTCTTTGTCCAGTCTATCATTGATGGGCATTTGGGTTGGTTCCAAGTCTTTGCTATTGTAAACAGTGCCACAATGAACATTCATGTGCATGTATCTTTATAATAGAATGATTTATAATCCTGTATGTATACACTCAGTAATGGGAATGCTGCGTCAAATGGTATTTCTATTTACAGACCCTTGAAGAATTGCCACACTGTCCTCCACAATGGTTGAACTAATTTATAATCCCACCAACAGTGTAAAAGCATTCCTATTTCTCCACATCCTCTCCAGCATCTGTTGTCTCCAGATTTTTTAATGATCGCCATTCTAACTGGCATGAGATGGTATCTCAATGTGGTTTTGATTTGCATTTCTCTAATGAGCAGTGATGATGAGCATTTTTTCATACATTTGTTGGCTGCATAAATGTCTTCTTTTGAGAAGTGTCTGTTCATATCCTTTGCCCACTTTTTGATGGGGTTGTTTTTTTCTTGTAAATTAGAACAGTTTTAGGTCCACAACAGAACTGACCAGAAAGTATAGAGATTTCCCATATGTCTTTGCCCCTTCACATGTGCGTCTTCCCCCACAACCAGCGTCTCCACAAAAATGGTATATTTGTTACAATTGATGAACCTACATTGACACATTATTGTCACCCAAAGACCATAGTTTACATGAATATTTTCTGCCAATGTAATGCTGTACATTGTTTGGGTTTTGACCAATGTACAATGACATATATTTTCCATTATAATATTATACAGAGTAGTTTCACTGCCCTAAAAATTTCCTGTGCTCCACCTATTCATCTCTCCCTCCCTGTTAACTCCTGGCAACCACTGATATTTTTACTGTTTCCATAGTTTAGCTTTTCTACAAAGTCATATAGCTGGAATCATACAGTATGCATCCTTTCAATTTGGCTACTTTCACGTAGATGTACATTTAAATTTCCTCATGTTCTTCTATGACTTGATAGCTCATTTCTTTTTAACACTGAATAATCAATTGTCTGATGTACTACAGTTTATTTATAAATTCACTTAATGAAAGATATCTTGGTTGCTTCCAAGTTTGGGCAAAATTTGGCTTTATCTTTTGATTTAAAGAAAAGCTCTATGAGTAAAGCTGCTATAAATATCCATGTGCAGGTTTTTGTGTGGACATAAATTTTCAGTTCATTTGGATAAACACCATATGGGTAATAACGTGTTTAGTTTTGTAAGAAACTGTCAAACATCTTCCAAAGTGACTGTTTATTTTTAATTCCCACCAGCAATGAAAGAGAATTCCTTTATAAAACCAACAGATCTCATGAGACTTACTCACTATCACGAGAACAGCATGGGAAAGACCTGCCCCTATGATTCAATTACTTCCCACCAGGTCTCTCCCAGAGCACATGGGAATTCAAGATGAGATTTGGGTGGGGACAAAGCCAATCCATATTCTGTATTTATTTATATAATCAAATGCTGTTCTTTTTTGGCCTATTGCTGATGTGATGAATTACATTAACTGATTTTCATAGAATTTTGTTAACTATAAAAATAAAGTGAAAATGGCAGCAACAATTAAAATGAATGCAATATAAAAACTATAGGAAGGAGTAGAGGAGATAAATAATTTAATAGAAATGGGATGAGTAATGAAGAAATGTAGATAAGGGTATGCCCACTCTTATAGTACCAGAAAAATTTCTTACAATAATATAAATGCTAAATTATCATCTAATCAGAATTAAAAGCTGCTCTGCTAGCATACTTGTATTCACACTGTCTACGGAATATTTTAGAATGAAAATAACTATATAAAATTTTAAAGAATATTAAATGGCTGTTATAATTACTCGATGTATTTTAAATGATACTTGGGCATATTTGATTCATGGATACTTTCCTGAAAGTTACAAAAAAGAAAGAACCACTTAACATTACACATAATATTGGACTGCTGACTTCTGAAATGCTTCCTGAGCATAAGATAATAAACCCATATCTTGTTTAAATAAATGCCATTCCCAGGACTTGTCACCAGCACCTGAATATAGTCTCAATTACCACATTTCTGAAAGCCTTTTCAATACAAAATTTGTACATTGAGGAGTCACTGATTTAAGGTCTTGAGGCAAAATATATGAATAATGATGGATTGGAAGACCTTGTTGCCAGAAAATAAAGATGCCTTTAAAACAGACCTATAGTAGTTTTAAAAGATCAAAGGTGTGCCATATAAAAAGAGCTCCCACTGGCCAAAATGTGAAAAACTGAAACATCAAAAAGAGGATAATAATTACAATTATTTGGAACATGTTTCATCTGTGAAAAACCTTGGGTACATAATGATAATTTCAAATGAAAATGTTAATTCAAAATGTACAAAAGTGAATTGTAAATATAAAAGAACACCATAACAGAATACACTACAATACAATGGCAACCTACTTGGAATTTCTTCTTTTTTAAATTAAGCATTGCTATATATATTTTTGTCTCCTTTAAGTAAAGGATAGTCGCTATAAGGAACTGTAGGAAAGCCACCTAATTCTGGAATATTATGACACCATAAAAAGTCAGGAGGAATAATCAGCACTGGTGTTCATGTTCACATACAATGACTTGACAAATGAAAATACAGCAATGAGTTGCAAAACTCCAGAGACAAGAACCGAATACATAAATATAGTATATCATTTCCTTAAAGCAGAAATATCTAGATAACCTAACATCTTAAAATAAATTGCTAATAAGGTACAAAGAGATACCTTTTAAAAGAAGAAGATATTCCCAATAAAAAGTTGATGGCCATGTGAATAGGGGGGAACACCAAAATCTAAAATCGTGCATGGATTTGTAAAGTCCAATTGATGTAGTAATGAGCTTTGACTCAAGAAGGGGCTCAGCCAGTGAATGTTGTTCAGGTTTGAATATTTTTCAAAGATAAAATTAGATCCTGTGTCTTGGCCAGAATTAGCATCTATGGTTGGTTTGATACAGTGCTCTTTTTCTTTATGGTCTGCCAGTATTTCTGTAACTGTAGGTAGACAGAGACATATATAGAGCTATTAAAGAAATAAAGCAATTCTTTAAAATTTATATATGTATATGTGTGTTATGTATAAAATCCTACATAATTTACACAGCAAGGCAGTACAAAGTTCACTGGAGAATTGAGAAAGCTGTTTGTTTAGTTAATTGACCTCTTCTAAAAGAATAATAAAACTCTGTATCTCCTCAAAAACCACATGACTACACCTTGAGTCTCCCTGTAAGAAAAATGGTTATATCTTGAGATAGGATCCTACTTTACCTCTAGGATGTGTTTTTATATTTCAAAAGGGTATGAGGTCCATAACTTTAGATAATTCAAAGCTTTAAAAAGATTCGTAAAATGCCAATTTTAAACATTCCTATTTTAATATTATTTTAATTATATTTGTAGTAATAACTTTATTATCATGGGAACAATTTGTATATGATTAAGATATTGGAAATAACTGAGAATCTTTAACATATTAAGCTTGATTGTGATTGCACAGATAAAAAAGTTGACTAAGTTTATAATCTGCATTTAAATGTCTAACAATACTTACTATATTTTGTTTTCATGATATTTGTGTAAGGATATTTAAACAGTTTTAAAAATCAATTAATGGATTTATAACTTCATCGAGTATTGGAAATGTGGTACTCAATACTTTTCTCCATACACAAATGTTTTTCTGTTATTAACACTCCCTGTGACATTTGAGTAAGGCCCACAATATTTTCCAAAGGCCAAACTGTATAAAAAATTATTCCAGGTCAACATGCACAAAAAAATTTAGTAGCTATGGCTCTTCAAATTGGAAGAATGAATGCTGCAGGAATTATACATAAAACATACATATACACACAAACACACACACACACACAAACACATACACACACAAAGAATGTACACCAAAAGAGGAAATACGACATAACAAATAAGGCAGCTCAACAAATAACTTTTCGTTATCTTAAATAAATTAGTGACAAGATTTTTATTTCCTAAAAAACCACACAAAAGCATTTAATGTTGTGTTTAAATGCTTTAAAGTATAAAATAAAGACATCAGTATGGCAAAGAAAATAAATTTTGAGCTGTTAGAACTCTAAGAAACCAAGGGGGAAAAAAATACATTCTTCAGAGATAAGACATGTTAGAAGCAATACAAATGCAACAGGCATGACTGAAAACATAAACAAGAAAATAATTAGCAGAATTGAGGTTTATATTAATCCATCCTTGTGCTGCTAATAAAGACATACTGAAGACTGGGTAATTTTAAAAGGATAGAAATTTAATTGACTCACAGTTCAGCAGGGCTGGGAAGGTCTCAGAAAACTTACACTCATGGTGGAAAGGAAGCAAACACGTCCTTCTTCACAAGGCAGCAAAAAAGAGAAAAAAAAAAGAAGTCAGCAAAGGGAGAAGCCCCTTATAAAACCATCAGATCTCATAAGAACTTACTATCATGAGAATAGAATGAGGGAAACCATCCCCATTATTCAATTACCTCCCACTGGGTTCCTCCTATGACACATGAAGATTATGGGAACTACAATTCAAGATGTGATTTGGGTGGGGACACAGCCAAACGATATGAAGGTTATTACCAAAATAACTAAAAAAGATCGAACCTGAAGAATAATCAGGGAATGCAGGAATATAAATATGAGAGACAAATCAAACATAAAAATTATTTAAATGTAAAAGGTAATAAATCTTCAGTAAAGGTTTTAATGTGTATACCAAAAGGAAACATCATCTCCAGAAAAAAATGAAATGAAATGTTAAATGCCAAATCATATAGTGGCAAACTACTGAACATCTTAGCACGTTAAAACTATTCAAATAGACATCAGTTGTGGAAATACAAGTCATGCAATGGTGGTGAGAAGTATGTTGACCTCAGCCTTCTATAGACCAGCATTGAACTCAATATGGAGCAAGTTACTCCAGTTTGAGAAAAAGATTATGTTTCAAAAATGTTATATCCAGCAGTTTTTCTTCAAGTGATAAAACAATAGAAAATATTTTAAGGCATATAATTACCAGATAATACAGCTTTCTTTTTATATGTAAAACTCACAAATAAAAAAGATACTTGATCATGAGATTCAACTAATTGGCTGTATAATTTAAAATAAAGAAATTAGGAATGATGTAAACAGAACAAACATGTGTCATGTCTGACCGGCAGACTCTGGCCAAGCGATGGATGAAAAAATACACTGACACAGCTTTTTGGCCTGGCAGAGTGCAGCCGGGGGTTTGAGCAAAGAGCGGTTCCCACTGTGCCACCCTGATCACCCAGAGAGGCTCTGCATTTATTTAGTACAGATTTAATGACAAAGATCTCGAGTCAACACCATTAGTGTGTAATTAACATTGCCGACCCCCCAAGTAGAGAGCAGTTCTGCCCTCAGATGATCAAAGGTCAGTCTTAGGACAACAAGCTATTTAGATAAACTCCCTTACATTCCTTTTTTTTTTACCTGCTCTTTGCTATTAGCTCAGGGTAAGAGTATTAGGCTGCCTTCAGCTATAACCCCTTTACCAAAGCTTTGGCAAAACCTTCTGGCCTTTCAAAAAGGTCTCCATCTTTCTCTAATTTTTCCCACCACCCTGATTGAACTCCTGCAAACATGGCGATGAGAAATAAATTAATAGACAATTGATGCTATTTTAAGAGTAAAGTTAGAGAAGAGTAAATAAATGATATAGAAGTTGACCATAGAAAAAATAGTATAAGTGAATAAAAGCTAGAGATAGTAAAGGGAAAGTTGGAATAAGTTACGGGTTGAATGCGAATTTTCTCAAATTTCACAGAAACCTGCCAAAATGTATAATCTAGATTTGAAACATAAACATATATTAAAACAAAATGGCTCCAAATTCTTAATAATTTTGAAAATCTATTTTTTAGTTATTTCATTATGATTTTAAAACTAAACATTTATCTTAAGCTCTGCTATTCCATGTTCCCTTTCAATTTATTTTATTGGTTACATAAACATAAATGTTATTGTATTACTTTGTAGCTTCAAAAGAGCACAGGTACTATGAATTTAATTTGAAAAATTATTACACTTTTTCTTTATTTTTTGAATATTTGAATTTTTATAAATGAGCATATTTCTAATTTTAATAAACCATAGTACATTATCTTTATAAAGGTAGTTCAAATTAATTATATTCATAGACGTTTTCCTAATACCACCAGACACCAAGAAGGCACCTAAAAAATAACAGGTTTAGACATGACTAATCAACAAATCATTTGTAATTTAGAAACTTGCAATCAGGATTACATTGTTTTTGCAGAGACCACTCAAATCTTCTTCATTCTTTCATACTGTATTAACACAGATCAGACCTAACTGACTCTTAAGGAACAAATGAGCAGTTGTGTTCTCCAACCAACAAATTTCCAATTAAGGAAGTCCAATTAAAAGCTCATTTCTTTAATTGTGCAGAGATGTAATCAAGCTTACAGAGAAGCAGAAAAACAAGCTGTATGCAGTTTATTTAGGAGAATAGGCATAGTAATTCTTAACTTTAATAATTTTAAAATAATGTGTATGGTTCCAAAATGTGCATTAAATTTCTTCTCTGTTCTCTTCAGGATTAACAAGTAAAATAAAGCTACCATGCCAGTATATTGGGAATGACTGAAATTCAAAATATGATTTAAGATTTCAAAGCAGGCAGGTTTACAGCAAAAAGCAATATTTTAAGTTCCATGTTTTCAAAATGGTTGGAAAGCATATACAGGAAAGGTATATATTACCTTCATGTTTCACAGGTTAGGATATCTGAATCCTAAACCAATTATAGAATTTTCTACAATTCCTCAGGGAGATTATACCCAAGTAAAATTACTGTCACTGTTTTTTTAATTTAATTGAACTGTACATCTTTGACTAAACTGACTTTTCCATTTGTTTTTAACAAGAAACTAGTTGGATTTTCACCAAAATTATAAGATGCTTAATTTATTGCCAGGGTTCTACTTTATATTAACACAATTCAACTAAATGGTCAGGGGAGTCAGTTGTATCAATTTTATAATAAGTATTTTGAGAATTATACTAAACTAAAAATATCTAGCATATTAATGTACCATGTAACATTCTACGTACTATTCTATCTCTTACAAACATTTCAATAAAAGACAGTTAAGTTGACTTTCTGTTGAAAACATATATTATGCATGTATCCAAGCCAATTCAGTCAGCAAAAAAATATATATTAAGCTTATTTTCTTTAATTGTATTACTGTGCTACTTTATACAACCAAGTATAGGAATTAAACATGACATATCATATTTTAAAATGCAAGTTATGACTCCTTAAGAAAATCTTTTAAATTATTGCATGCTAATTTAAAAAGATATTCTCTAAAATGTTAATGTTTATAATTAATCAAAGTACCTCAATTTTTGCTGGGGGTCTGGCAGTTCAAAATGTGTAGAAAAAATACATTATTTCATTTATCTGAATCCTAAAAGTAGCTATTTGCTTGTATATCCAGTTCACTTAGAAAAAAGCAAGAAACAGCAATACTTCAGAAGTAACAGTTTCCAGCTGCATAAACATTTTCCCAAATAAAGACAAATTCTTTTCCTGTCATCTAATATCATATACTTATAATTAATCTTCCCTTATAATTCAGGGAATGAGATGATTATGTAGGCATTTATCTATTAAATGCCTACATATCTTTATCTTTACTGCCACAAAACGTTTGAAAACAATATTCATTTGTCTTATTGCCAGCTATGAAAAACTTAATTTAATTACCACAGGTGAACTTAAATTACTTCAAGAGCACTATAAAATATTAAGAATGAGAAAACTGAAAAATATAGTTTATCTGTTCCCTCACTGAACTTTCAGTGCTTGGTATTCAGATCTTTATAAACCTATACTCCTGACAAAATAAAATTAAGAAAGTATATTGGTTTTAAAAAATAAAAAATAAAAATAAAATCATAATTTCTCAAAAAAAGAAAGGCTATCTGGAAATTCTAAGTAACTTCTACTCTTTTTTTGTTTGCTGTTTTTTTACACCATGAATATGTCAATGAAAAGAGTCAAATTCTGTAAAATATTTTTAGAGATTTATTCTGAGCCAAATATGAGTGACCATGGCCTGTGACACATCCCTCAGGAGGTCCTGAGAACATGTGCCCAAGGTGGTCGGGGGTGCAGCTTGGTTTTATACATTTTAGGGAGTCATGAGACATCAATCAAATACATTTAAGAAATACATTGGTTTGGTTCAGAAAGGCAGGACAATTCCAAGTAGTAGGGGGTTCAAGGCTATGGGTAAATTTAAACATTTTCTGGTTGATGATTGAGTTTGTCTAAATACCTGGGATCAAACAGAAATGAATGTCTGGGTTAAGAAAATAGGTGTGCAGACCAAAATTGTATCATACACATGAAGCTTTTAGCTAGCAGGCTTCAGAGAGAATACCTTGCAAAATGTTTCTTATCAGATTTTAAGTCTGTGTTGATGTTAATGCCAGAGAGGTATAATGAGCCATGTTCAACCCCCGCTTCCCTTCATGGCCTGAACCAGTCTCACAGGTTAAATATTAAGAGCCCTGGTTGAGTAGGAAGTCCATTCAGATGGTTGGGGAGCCTTAGAATTTTATTTTTGGTTTACAAATATATACAATTTTTATTTGTCAATTTTAAAACAAGAAAGTTCTTTCCCTTATTAGACTTCATTTTTTTCCTCTGTAAAATGAGGGGGAGTCAGATTATTTCAGTTATTTGCCATCCTTTTTAGTAGAAGAAGCCTTCTGTCAAGAGTCTTTAGCAGCATCTCAAATAAAGCAGTTAAAAGTAGTCTTTGATCAAAATATTTTTAAGAAAATGTTATGTCACTACTATAACATTTTTTACTATAAAAATCAGGACAGAGGTTGCCTTTCAAAAATTTTTTAAATTTCAATAGTTTTTGGGGAACAGGTGGTATTTCATTACATGGATAAGCTCTTTAGAAGGGAATTCTGAGATTCTGGTGTACACATCACCCGAGCAGTGTACAATGTACTCAATGTGTAGTTTTTTATCCCTCATCTCCCTCCCACCATTCCCCCAACTCCCCAAAATCCATTGTATTATTCCTATATCTTCATTTCCTCAAATAACTTCTAGGCTTAACTGTTTGTAAAACAATCCAATATTAAAGATATACTTCTTACCAGAAATGTCTGAGAAGAATAATTTTGTTACTATCTTTCAAAGTGTGAAAGCAACTAGAGGAGGAAAAAATACAGTAAACTGTAGCTCAATTAAGTTTAAGGTTACACTCAAGAAATTGGAAATTATTAATATACTGGGCTTTTCTACTGACTTCTACATCCACCATTTAATTGCAGAATAAAAAATTAAGATTTAAAATTTCCTTTTTTTTTTTTTTTTTTTTTTTTGAGACAGAGTCTCACACTGTTGCCCGGGCTGGAGTGCAATGGCGCGATCTCGGCTCACTGCAACTTCTGCCTCCCTGGTTTAGGAGTTTACAATCTAGTAGACAACAAATAAATGTTAAATGATGTAATGAACATGAAGAAAGTAGATTTAAAGAATTTTAATTGTACAAGTAAATGCATATAGCATATTGAATTGAGTATACTATAAACTCAGTGCATCATCATATATTTTTATGCTGGATGACTATCCTTAAGAAGGTTTCTCATCTGCCTTTCTAATATTCTTAACACTGTTCACTCTCCTTTTGTTTCCACATCCTTGGCTCAACCCTCATCTCAGTAGACATCTTGGTCTTTCTCAACTATACTTTTGTTTCTCTTTAGCTAAGTGTAGAATCTCTCCAAATTAATCTTTTAGCATATATGTCCCTACAGTCACTCCCCAAATCAGTTTGATCCATTCTCTTAAGGAGGTCTCGTATACATATTGATAAGTTAGTAAAATATAAAATGTGGTCAAAATGTTGTCCAAAGGTCATTAAAAAAATGAATACTACTCATCTCACTTTGACTATAAAATAGCACATATAACACATTTTTAGCAAGATGCCATCAAATGAATAAAAAGTCTTTATTTTAAAATATACTAAAATGTAAAAGAGCACCACTATACAAAAGCAACTTTTCCAGGTCTGCTACACTACTGAGCTCATATTTTGGTTTTGATTTAAAACATTTTTTGTCTTTAATGCATTCCTTTGCAAAAATTTCCTGTAAGAGGAATATCTGCTTTTCATAAGTCAGTTAAGCTCTTTTACAATATAAAATAAAGTTCTCTCATTTCTCTGACTATTGTTTAATCTCAAAACTTACTTTAATTATGTAGATATTGCAATGTGATTTTTATCCAACTATCATGTTGTAATGAACAGGGAGATAGTTCCCCTTCAAGGAAGAACTTGTTGCCCTAGTTGCTCTCCGACTTCTCAGGTACTATTCCAGCTGCCCACCTCAATGTCATGCCCATTTCTGGCATCCCAAATCCAATGGCTGCTCAGAATGCAGGCATTAAGATGTAACCTTCAGGCCCATAAGGGACAATTCTGAGAACCGGTCTAATTCCAGAATTTCCCCCATGAGGTGAGTTGAGACTTTTGATAGACCTGCCTCAGAACCCGACATTTTTCTCTTCCCAGGCCTGCTTTGTTTTCTTCCCTTCCACGGGTTTTGGTCCTGAAAACTAAATTTTGTCTCAGAGTCTGCTTCCGTGATTGTTAAACAAGCAAAATAAATTGTTTTTTTTTTTTAAGTCATCACATTACAGCTGAATACCTGTCCATAATTGCATAGGTATTTTTAAATTTCATAGGAGTTGTCTGCACCCAACAAGGCAGATCTTTTCTAGGAATGACTTGAGCAAAAACTTCAGTTGATGTTGTCTTACGTGAAAAATTGTCAGATTAATTTGATTAGGGTACTATAATCATGTAGTCAAGTGGCTTTAAAAAAATATAGTGCACTAGTCTCCTCTAATTGGGATTCCAAGCTGGGACTATTTCTGGCCCTGGCGTGGCTCCAAGAATGCCATCCCAGCTATCACTCTTCCACCTGCTCCTTAGAGAAGGGAAGATGAGCACTGGAGCTTGAAGTTCAGCTCGTCCTTGGCCTCAAAGTAGGAAAAGGATGGCACTGAGAAGCGGGGGTGGGCGCAGGCCAAGCAAGCTGCCTTCGGTGGAGACCCAGACAATGCGGGTAAGGAATCAGAAGGAGTCCAGCGAAGTGTCAACACCTAAGAGACCTTGGGGCTGACCAAAGGGAAGCAAAAACAAGGGCACTGCCAAGACTCGGGAAACCACCACAGCTCCAGGAAGGAAACCAAGGGGCAGACCCAAAAAACTGCAGAAAGAGGAAGAGGAGGACATCTCACAGCAGTCTTTGGTGGAGGAGCAGTGACGGTGCATGCTACCCGCTCCTCACCGGAGGAGCAGCTTCCTTCTGGAACTGGACAGATTTGCTCCGCTCCCACCACCCCTGCCCATTCCCCAAGCTCACCATCACTACCGCCTCTGGTCGCCACCCCCATCTTCCACCTGCGCCCTCGCCACCACACTACACAGCACAACAGCCGCTGCAGGGCCCCCATGGGCTGAGTGGGGAAGTTTTCCCGTGCCCTCAGTTCCCAGCTCCCCCGCCCACTCACGCATATACACGTGCCCTCCCGTACAAGGCTAATGTTCGACTTAGCCGCACCCTGCACCTGCTGCGTTCCCACTCCCTTGGTGGTGGGGACATCGCTCTCTGGGCTTTTGGTTTGCGGGCACCCTCTCTGCTCCTCCACTGTTCACTCTGGCTTCCCATAGTGGGACGTGGGAGGGTTCCCCTGGCCATAAAAGGGGCCCAGCCCCATCTCATCCTGGCACGCCCTACTCCATTGCCCTAGCAGCAGCAGGTGTGGCCAATAGAGGCAGGTGCTGGCCCCCAGGATTCCGCCAGCCAAACTGTCTTCGTCAGCATGTGGGGCTCACACCTTTCATCCTTCCCTGCCTTCCCTAGTCCCTTCACTAAGTTGGACAGCCCCCTTTGGCTACAGGAAGGCAGGAGGGGTGTGAGTTCCCTACACCCTCTTCAATGTGGCCGCAGCCCCCTTGCCCTCCACCTGGGATCTGAGCTCATATTGTGGTGATGGAGATGCAGTCACTTATTGTCCAGGTGAGGCCCACGAGCCCTATGGCCTCCACCTGAGGTGGGCTGGGGCTGCTCCCTCCAACCCTACTTTGCTTCTGCCACTGGGTAATTTCCCCCTCCTCAGATGGGGCACGAATAACAAGGAGCTCACGCTGCCCACTCCAAACCCTCCTGCTCCTCCCTGCCCCACCAAGGTTCTACTTTCATTTTTCCTCTGATCACAAACTACCTCTGGATAGTTGTGTTGTTTTTGTTCAGTGTTCCATCCTTCGACATCCATCATTGCGGCTGCTACCAGCACCAAATGTTCGTCCTCATTGCCTCCAGTTCTGCCCATGATCCCTCCCCCCAAGATACTCTTTGTGGGGAAGAGGGGCTGGGCATGGCAGTCTGGGTGACCGACTACCCCAGTCCCAGGGAAGGTGGGGCCCTGCCCCTAGGATGCTGCAGCAGAGTGAGCAAGAGGGCCTGAATCCACCATAAAGGGTCTAAGGGCCACTTACTTCACCTGTTCTGTCGGAGAGGAGTAGCCATGATTTGTCCCAGCCTGGGCCCACCCGCTTCTAGTTTTCTATTTGCAGTTACTTAAATAAAAAAATCCTTTTCTGGAAAAAAAGTGCACTAATAAATAATAGATGAATAATTATGGAACATCTAGTCTCTTTTCACAATGAATTGTGCAGACAAAAACTGCACAAACCTTATCTTTGAAGGATACAAGGTAACACGAATTGAAACAAGAATTTTGAACTATTTTGTCTCAAACTACCATATGTTTACTTTTTACAAAAGTTACTAATTTTGAATAAACTTAAAAAAATTTCCCCAAAGCCAGTTTTTAATTCAATATTTAAATTACTTGCTATTCAGCGGGAAATTTTTAAAGGAAACATTTTTAAAGCTAAACAGACTGAAAATCAACTCACCTTAGATCCATTAGCAAATTGAGGTCACAGGGCAAACTGTAGTTCTTAAAATTAGAGAGAAAGATACGGATTAATTCTAGTTTACAAGGAGCAAAGCCACAGCTGAAGACTGGTAGAGTAATTGACTAATTGCTGTAGATTCAGTGGGGACATTTGAGAGATTAAAAACTCCTAGGAAGTTAGCCTTTGGGGTCCTCCATACTGAATTTTATGAAAAGGGTTTATGGGTGAAGATCAGAGAAAAATATCTTTATGCATCCCTCAGGCGGAAGGGAAAAGTAAACATTTTGCAATACACCTGAGTGTCTGTTCCTCATTAAAAAGAACTGCCCTAAAGAAAAACTATTTTTACTAGAGCCTATCCAATGTGGGTTTTAACAGAGTCTAACTGATGTGGGGGAAGAGAGATACTCTAACTTCCTCTAGCCTGCTATGTAAGGGAAGGAAAATACACAAATCTAGTGCACTCTAATGTTCCTGTATTATATAAAGAAGTTCAGAAGCACTTAAGGTCATAGCCTAGGGACCCACAGACCCACTAAAACATTGATACCTAATAGTAAGAATATATGAATAGCATGCTTCTCCTGTGCCTCCATACTACCACATCAACAGGGTTCTTGTATAATAAAAGGGCATTATAGCGGAAAAGAATTCTAAGGCTTATATTCTATTTAAGAAATCTCTATGAAAACCCAAATACCAGAGAGGAGATGAAAACAAAGACACCAGAGAAAATGTTAGCCTCTGACATCTACAGCTGTAGCAAACAGTTAACACAACCTAACACATAGATAAATCTAACACCTCACACAAAAGACCTATTTACCGCAGTTCCTTTTGTTACACGTAGTTAGGCATGAGTAGGGCAGGAGAGGGCTCTCCCCTCACCACCCGCTAGAAATGTCTGGTAATGATTTGGCAATTATCGTGTTGCCTCTCTAAAAGTGATAAATTGGCAACCAGCGCCAGGGTGAGGCCATTTCCTCATGGTCCACACCTGTTAACATTAAAGTATTAGTTAAAAGCAGGCCCCAGGTAGAAGCAACTATGCACAGTAAGAGACAAAAACGGCAAAGTATGCTCTATCAGGTACACCCCACTGTAAAAAGGAAGCAAGCTTCAGATGGGCATGTGTATAATTCCCTAAACACACTGCGCATGCTCAATTCCAAAAGGTAAGCAGGACACCATGCATGTGGAAAGCCCACCCTAAGGAAAGAAACATGGTAAAGAGGCAAGCCTATAAAGTCCCAGGATCAAGGTTAAAGGTCCCCCCCCTTTTTTCTCTTTGATCTTCAGATGCCTACTTGAGTCTCTTCCAGGGGTTCTTTCCTTTCTTTCCTATTCTAAAGCTTTTTAAATAAACTTCAACTCCTGCTCTGAAACTTGCCTTGGTCTCTTTTTCTGCTCTACTATCCTAAGTCAAATTGTTTATTCTGAGGGGCAAGAATTGAAGTTACTGCAGATGCATGCAGATTCACTGCCAGTAACTCAGGTAACTCACAAAAAGTGGACAACATGCAAGAACAGATGTGTAATGTAAGCAGATAGATGGAAACTCTTAAGAAACAACCAAAAGAAATGCTGGGAATCAAAACCACTGAAGCACAATGGAAGAATGTCTTTAATGGGCTTATTAGCAGAGCACACAAAAAAGAAACAGTGACTCTGAGGGTATATCAATGGAAACTTTCATAGCGGAAATGTAAGGAGAAAATTAATGAAAAATTGATCTGTAAAATACGAAATCTTATAAGAACTGTGGGACAATTACAAAAGATGTAACTTACATGTAATGAAAATACCAGAAGGAGAAGAGAGAAAGGAACAGTTTCTTCTCTTTGGGAAGAAGAAAACATTTTAGAATAGATAGGGATAATCCAATGTCTGTTATTCTGTTTTTGTCTTCAAGCTTGCTGTAGAAGTCTCATCTCCAAGACCCTGGAGGTGGTTGACCCACTAAAAAAGGGACCTCTCGTTCTGAATTTGTCTTTAAAAAGCTGACCACCAAATAGCCAATTTACCTGTGACATAAGAAGAAATATACTTCCCTTTTATTAAGCCATTGTGATGTAGGGATTGTTTGTTACAGCATGTATTCTATCTTGAATAAGAAACAAAAATAAGACATGATCCTTTTACCTGAGGTCATGGTAACAGTAGAGAGCTCATATACATACATTTTATAGTTTATTATTGTCTTTCTCCTCTATAAGAGCAATTCTTACTTCTGGACAATTAAAATTGTTAAAAGGAAAACCTTAGCCAAATTAAATTTAACAGGGTTTAATTGAGCAAAGAACCATTCACCAATTGGGCAGCCTCCTGAGCCAGAGTAGGCGCTGAGATTCCAGTGCAGCCACATGGTAGGAAAAGATTTATGGACAGAAAAAGGAAAGTGATACACCTTTCTGGAATTTAATTGGTGCTCTAAAAATTCTTTTTAAAAAGAAATTTATGTCTATAAAGGAAATCTCCATTTTTAAGGATATCTACCTAGGTACATTAGAAACTCTTACTATTCTTTTAAATTTACATAATCATACCTCTGTTCAAGATGCTTTTCTGATCATCTTGTCTTGTTATCTTTTACTTGAGCACAGTTTTACTTTTCTTGGTTTGAGCAAATGATGATACAATATTTAGACCTAAAATCTTAGCTTTGTGCTTATGAAATATATATATATTTTTGTGACAACTAAGAGTTGTCCCTTTAGAAATGCAATTTTCTGCCTAGTTAACAATTGCTTAGAGCAATGAAATAGGTAAATGGAGAAAAAAAAGTTTTAAAAGCTGGCAAATGAAAATCCTTTATGAAAACTATAAGATCTGCTTCTACGTGTTTGTATGTCTACATGTGTTATGTGTCTGTGATAATATTTGGTAAATAAAGCTAGTTTCAATTGTAAGTAAAATAGGAATGGCTTCAAAATTAACAGTTAAATATAATTAGATACTTGCTTTATTTGACCGTGAGCTGTTTTTCGTTAGAGCCTCTGGATTTAGGAGTTTGGATAGGTGGTCATGATGAGGTCTAGAAACATGTTCTTAGTTCCTACATCAGCAGCTAGAAACCAGAATCAAGCCCAATATGGTCTCCTTCTTCCCTACTTTTCCTGCTTGTCTATAGGTTATTTTGGGAGGGATTGGATCTGCCAGGTATAACAGCCCTGTCTTCCTTTGCAGCTTCCAGGGCCTAAAACTTATCCATGTATAAGCCAGAAGGTACTCAGTTCTTCAGAAACTAAGGATCCCATTTTTATCTCAAACATTGGCTTTGACTCTCAGGTCCCCTTGATCAACTTAGCCAGTTATTTTTTTCCCTGCCTAAGCATGAACCTGTAAGAAAGAAGAAACAAAGTGGGTAGAACACAAAAATCCCTGTGAATTTCCAAAAGCTAAAGTTTACATCCCCTGTAATATTGCCATTGACTACAAGATTCTTTCTGACTCAGTCAGACATAAGAGGCCTGTCACTGGAACCAAGATACTTAATTAACAGCTCCAATCTGATCTTGGACCCAGTCCAGTTTCTGTTGCAACTTCCAAACCCAGTTTAAATCTGAAATTTGCTCAAAGAAATTTGGAGAGCTCAAAACACAAATCCATGGAGTTTTGGAATCCAAGGGAGAATTTAACTGTGATCCCCAGTTGCTGTGAAAGAGCAATGGACACAATGGGCCCAGTGGGTACCTTTCTTGGTCACTCAATAATCTTGGGGGTTGCTTGAAGCTGTACCTTATATCCCACATCTGACACCATCTGTTAAAAAAAATCTTAGCTGAATTAAATGTAACACAGTTTCATTGAGCAAAGAATAATTCACAAATCAGGCAGCCTCCTAAGCCAGAGTAGGCTCAGAGACTCCAGTACAGGCACATGATGGAATAAGATTTATGAACAGAAAAAGGAAAGTGATGTACAGAAAATGAAAGTGAGGTACAGAAACAGCCGGATAGGTTACAGCTCCGCGTTTGCCTCATTTGAACGTGGTTTGCACAGTTGGCCAACTTTGTTGGCCAAACTCGGTGATTGGCACAAGAGTAGGCTACAGTCTGTTTACACCTCCATTTAGGTTATGGTTCACAGTGTACAGAGAAACCTTTAGGCCAAACATAAAATATGTAAGGGGCAGCTTTAGGCTACCATTTAACAGCATATAACATAGAACATAACAACTCTGTATTTCTTTTTCATTAAATTATCTTTCTTCCTCTCAAAATATTTTAAGATACTTCAGCCATACCTTGGATCATTGGTACCTATTACAACTCCTGGTGCCTGATAGGCACTCAATTCATATTTAATGAATAAATAAATGAATGACTTCTATGTGGAATCTAAAATCTGCCAAACAAAAAAGCACTTGACAAACCTTCTCTAAGAATGATAGTGATATATTAACACTTAGGAGATATTTCTCGTGAAATTTCTAAATTCTTATGTGTTACACGTAACTTTATTTTTTAAATTAAAACACATAACAATATAAAATTCAGTTGTATCCCCTTTTCTCATTAATACCTTCATCTCATCTAATCTAAATATTCAGAAACATGCCTTTCCACATATGGAGAAAGCTAGTCAAAAAGTTAAAACTGAGTTATTTAATGAAGGAGGAAACATGCATCTAAATCTAGAACATATAACTATGTCCTGCATATTCTTAAAGGTACAAATTTAAATCATCGATTTCATATTCCAAGTATATGTCAATTTATCAAATGACAAAATAGATAATTCAACATAAAAAGGACATTTCTAAATCTATGCTTCTGTCATTATATATTCTAAAACTTAAGTCACTAATGTAAAATTATGACTAAATCATCCTTTTTAAAAAGTAAACTGATTGTGAAATTATATATTTGAGTGTTGCAGAAAATGTTTCCATTTTCTTCTAATGTTTACTGAATGTCTGCAAGCATAAAAGAAACTATATACTTGCATCCCTTCTAATTTCATCTATTTTCAAAAAACAGAAACCTAAGAGATAAACTTAACAGAATTCAATATGTATCTATCTATTCATATCATAAATTTGATAGTTCAATGAGTAACTAATAGAAGATAGATTAATACAGTAAAATATCAGGAATTCCATGGCAAATCAGAGGACAGAAAGTAATTGGTCATGATTACAACACAAAATCTAATGATTTTACTAATGCCTGCAATCAGAATTAGGGTTTTGATACAGAGTTTATAAGTTACATAAAGTAAGAAGTATTTTGCATTATAAATAGTTTCCTATGATTCATATAGGAAATTAACTGAAAATATTTTAGGTAGCTTTCAGTTTCAATTCTATATTAGCTTTTAGGTTCTATAAGTTTATTTAAAGAAGATTTTCAAGGACTTCATGACTAAAATACCAAAAGCAATGGGAACAAAATTCCAAATAGACAAATGGGATCTAATTAAACTTAAGAGCTTCTGCACAGCAAAAGAAACAATCATTAAAGTGAACTGGCAACCAACAAAATGGGAAAAAATTTTTGCAAGCTACCCATCTGACAAAGGGCTAATATCCAGAATCTACAAAGAACTAAAACAAATATACAAGAAAAAAACAAACAACCCCATCAAAAAGTGGGCAAAAGATATGAACACTTTTCAAAACAAGGCATATATGAGGCCAACAAACATATGAAAAAATGCTCATCATCACTGGTTATTAGAGAAATGCAAATCAAAACCACATCGAGATACCATCTCACGCCAGTTAGAATGGCAATCATAAAAAAATCTGGAGACAACAGATACTGGACAGGATGTGGAGAAATAGGAATGCTTTTATACTGTTGGTGGGAGTGTAAATTAGTTCAACCATTGTGGAAGACAGTGTTGCAATTTCTCAAGGATCTAGAAATAGAAATACCATTTGACCCAGAAATCCCATTACTGGGTATATACCCAAAGGATTATAAATCGTTCTATTATAAAGACACATGCACACGTATGTTCTTTGTGGCACTGTTTACAATAGCAAAGACATGGAACCAATCCAAATGCCCATCAAAGACAGACTGGACAAAGAAAATGTGGTACATATACACCATGGAATACTATACAGCCATAAAAAAAGGATGAGTTCATGTCCTTTGCAGGGACATGGATGAATCTGGAAACCATCATTCTCAGCAAACTGACACAAGAACAGAAAACCAAACACTGCATGTTCTCACTCATAAGTGGGTGTTGAACAATGAGAACACATGGACACAGGGAGGGGAACATCACACACTGGGGTCTGTTGTAGGGTGAGAAGTTAGGGGAGGGATAGCAGGGGGTGGGGGAGATGGGACGGATAACATTGGGAGAAATACCTAATGTAGGGGACAGGGGATGGAGAAAGCAAACCACCATGGCATGTGTATATCTATGTAACAATCCTGCAAAATCTGCACGTGTACCCCAGAACTGAAAATTAAAAAAAAAAATGCTTTAGGAAAAAATAAAAGAAGATTTTCATGGAATTATTAGGTTGTTTCAAAAGTAATTGTGGTTTTTGCCATTAAAACTAATAAAGTGTCTTTTTTTGTTGTCGTTTAAACTTTTTTTTTTTTTTTTTTTCCTGAGACGGAGTCTCTTGCTCTATCACCCAGGCTGGAGTGCAATGGCACGAACTCGGCTTACTTCAATCTCTGTCTCTGGGGTTCAAGCAATTCTCCTGCCTCAGCCTCCCGAGTAGCTGGGATTACAGGCACCCACCACCATACCCAGCTAATTCTTATATTTTTAGTAGAGACGAGGTTTTGCCATGTTGGCCAGGCTGGTCTCAAACTCCTGACCTCAGGTGATTCCCTCATCTGGGCCTCCCAAAGTGCTGGGATTACAGGCGTGAGCCACCGCACCCAGCCTAATTTAACTTTTTAATTTCTAAATACCTTTCTTAAATATTATGTGTCTGTATCCTTATTCTTACTTTACTTTTAGTTTATAAAATTAAACATGATTTTCTTATAAATACATGAAATCAGTGTCTGAAAGTTTTTATATGCCTCAGGTTTCCTCATATGTAAAATGAGGACATTAACTAATAAATTGATAGAATTAAATAAAATATGCATAAAACAATTAGCACAATATCTGGCATGTGAAAGTATCAAATAAGTGTCATTAATTATCATTTGGTTTGGGTTGCAATGACAAATTGAGGAAAGTTGAGAAAAATATGGTAATATTAAAACAAAAATAAATTATATATAATCAGGTAAGGGAGATTCACATGCTAATTACTTACAAATTAAAACTATGTCTCCCCCTCATGCCTCAAGTTTGGAGTGCAGTTATCATTACTTTAAAGCTAAGGATCATCAAGAACTGAATACTCTGCTCTCATATGAATATAAATATTTGGAAAGCATTAATTTTATTCTGGGAACGTTTTTCAGAATTTGATTTAAACTTTAGATAACACAAAAGAGGGACTTTTCAAAAGATGCCAGAATGAAGTTATAAGAAATATTACTGTTAGATAAAGTTTATGTAGAATTTTAGAGTGCATTCTTTCTGAAACAACATGAGAGAAGGATAAATATTTGGAGCTAAGAATTGCTTCCTTCCGTATATACATTTTTTCCACTGAAAGGAACCTAAATTGATAGGCTACTGTAGCTTAGGTGGTGCGTTCTGCATGAAGAGGGTATTATTAAGGTGGGTCTGGAACCCATTTTAGAGTTTGATTGTTTTTACTTTTCCAATATGTGTTCACAAATGGAGCACTCAGAGCAATAATTCAGACTACTAGCTTGTAGATATTGTGCTCCTGATTTCCAGTGGTGGATTGAGAACTACCCAGTAATGCAATATGTATAAATCTACACAGTGGGATGAGAACTACCCAGTAATGCAATATGTATAAATCTACACCGTGATTATTGTGGAGAAATAACTTGTTATCTCTGCTTTAAAACCTTGTGTTCTGTTTAATTGTGTTCTTTAGAGTTATGTCCTGTTGAAAGAAACTAAGTTACAGAGGAACAGTAGAAGTCAGTGTTATATAAAATATCAGAATTGCATCTAAGGACAAAGAGGCAAGCAGGGAAAAAAATAGTCTTGATTTAGAAAAATAACCCAGAGGTAAATATGCTGGCATGAAAAATAAAAAAGTAGGTTTGGAATTTTTATTTTTCCTATTGGTTATGAGTTTCAAAAAAGTAGAATGAGGAGAGAGAGGAGGAATGATACTTGGCTCTCAGAAAGCCAAATTATAAATCCATAAGAGAATGAATTATAACCACTCCTGATTTTGTTCCCACACTACAAAACATTACTTTCCTAATTATACAAATGATTAAAGATGTATTATTTTATGTCAAATACTAACATGGGATAATCTATATACTGAACTTGTCAAAGTGAAACTATGTAAGACAAAATATCTTCACTACTACCTTTAGAGTTAGTGAATCTAGGTAAACTAGGGAGTATTGTGTAAAAAATCATCCTGGTGACTTGCAAATCAATTTGAAAATATCTAAGAAAAATGACAGTGTCAACACCCTACAATCCAGCATTTTTCACTCCTGGATGCATAATGTATAAGAATATTTTATAGCAACGTTGTTTGTAATACAAACAGCTGAAAACAATGCAGTTAGAATAGATATAATTTAGGTAGAGTAACTTGTATCAAATATAGATGAATCTCTAAAAACCAATGTTGCACAAAAATCACAACTTATCAATGAATCATTGTAGTCAATGCCATTTTTATGAAAAATTAAATTTGCATAAGAATAGTCTACAGTGCTTAAGAAAAAATATTTATATAGTAACCATATAAGACATTTTAAGATTAATAAAGAGCATTACAGGTGAGTAGGAAAATATTTTCCTAATAAGGGGAGGCAGGAAATATTTTTGTAGAAGAGTGTACAGGGAACTTTCAGTATATTTTGTAATGTCTTATTTCTTAAACTGGGTGATTGATAAATGTGTGTTTGCCATTTTAATATTTATAAATATTCCGTATCTTTGAAAGTTAATAAATGTTAAAAAAAAAAAACTCTTCATAGAATGCTAACCTACTAAAAATATTTGCACTTAGGAAGAAAAGGGTGGCTGTTAATAAACACACTCTAAATGCTTCAGTTATCCATTGCTGCATATCAAACTACCCCAAAACTTAGACATTTAAACGACCATTTTATTTGTACCTGGCACCTTTGTGCTCCTCTATATGACTTTTCTTCTCATATGCCATATTTGAGCTTCCTTACAGCATGATTGTGTTAGGGTAGTGATATGCCTTATACATTAATATTTTCAGGAGGAAGCACTACAGTTTAAAGCTACAGATTTCTTAATATCCCATTTCATGTTACACAGAGTGTCTTCTGCCACATTTTATTGGAAAGTCTAGATTTGAGAGGAAAGGAAATAGACTCCACCTCTGGATGGGGGCATGGCAAGTTCCACATTGCAAAAAAGAATGTGAAATGGGAGCTGTTGTTGCAGCTAACATTAGAAACCCAATCTATCATATCAATATTAAAAGTCATTGTTCTGGGATATTGGATTATGGGTGACTTTTTTCAACATTTTACTTCTCAGCTGTCATCAGTTTGTCTACAATGATCATACATACAATGTTTAAAAGACAAATTTTCTAATGTAGAAAATAAAATCTTAACTCATAAAAAAATTAACAGTAGGTTAGCATTGGTTATTAAACATTTCTTATTTGAATATAGCTATGAAAGTTTTATAAATGTGATTTGATATCTTACCTTCTAAACAATGAAATCTAATACAAAAATTAAAATACAAAAATATTCAAACTTCACTCTTGACTCCTTATCCTCTCCAACTACACTGTGCCCCCATTTTTTCTAGCTATTGAAGACAATCTTCTATAATTATTGGGTAACCATTTTGTCTCCGTTCCCTTACCTCTCATTCAAACGTTAATCCATCCCAAACTTCCTTTTGGTAATACGCGCTACATAAAACTGCCATATTCAAAGATGATTAAACATTTAATTAAAGCCAGTACTATGAATGAGAGAATAGTGACTTGAAGTAGAGAAGAAATTACTCAGTAAAAATAGTCACTGCAACTACAAGTGTAGAAACTTACAAGTTTAGTTAATATCAATATTACATGCACAGAAGAAAAACATAGTTATTGTAAATCATTGCATTATTATGTAAAAAAACAATTAGAGATAATACATAAGAAAAGTGGCAGATTGAGCAAAGTGGAAAAGCAGAGTGGAGAAATAAAAATTATACTCAAGTAATGGGTTTCCCCCTCAAATGGAGACATAAAGCAAAAGAAAAAATAGAAAGAGAACTTGACAGAGAAAGATTGATTTAAAATTTCCAACTCTACTTAAATGGGAGTTTAGAAGGAGAAAACAATGAGGCTGGAAAGGAGAAAATAGCTTCATTCACCATGTTCGAGAAGGAATTCCCAGCATATCTTTCTTACAGATTTAATCATGCAGTATTGTTAAATATAGCTGTAATCCATTCAGTTACTCAAGCTAGAAATCTGGGAGTCATCTTTGATACATTTTTTCACTCATTAATCTTAGATCAAATATATGAACAAATGTTTCATAACATCTCAAATATCTCTACGTTCTGTCACCATTTTGTTCCTGCTTCCTAGTACTTTGTAAACGGTTTCTTTTTTGTGCATGTCTCTTCCAGTCCTATCTCTTCTCCATATTTTATCTAGCATATAAAGTAATATGCATAAGTATGTATAATCTCTTCCTTTGTAAAGTGCCAGTTTATGCCTTTAACTTTCTATTTTTTTGCATGCTCATATTTTTCTAATGAATTAAAACTATATTTATATTAACTCAATGTTGTAAAACTGCAGACAAATAGATATGCTCATTGATTTTAAACTTTTTTTTGTTCTATTATTTAAAGACATTCCAAATTTGGGGGTAGCCAAATACAACAATTTATTTAAAATGTGCCTTAGATTTGTGTGTGAGAGAAAGAGAGAGAGAACAAGTGTGTGTATTAGCTTCTTTCTGGACTTCAGATTCTGCCCTGTTGATTTTTCGGTTCTTTGTACCAGATTTTATAATTATCATAAATGTATGATTTTTAATATGTCTTTATTTTAAAATCATATATCTTTATTATTTTGTATTTAGTCTTACATGAGACACAAAATATACTAAAAGTAGAATATTTAGCACAATTTCACTTTGACTGGATTTGCAAGTAGGTTTTTAAATAAAACTGATTTGGGTCCATTAAAAATTTTTTAAAATAATTTAAAAATTGAGGTTTCAGATTCAGATTATTATTTTTAATATTACAATTATATTATGTCTTTATCTTGAGTAATGAATCCTAGGAGATAAATTGATCTTCCACCAAAGAGTAGTGGTTAAATAGATTATGTATGAGAGAAAGAAGAGTTTAGATATTTTCATTCAGTTGAAATTAAAACTTAAATCATACTACCATCTAATACCGTAATTTATTCTTATTTGGCCACAAATGCTTTGTGATTTGCTTTTACCTACAGAATTGGTATTGGACTTCTAAGTCTAGTTCTCAAAAGGTCTTGAGAATTTCTTGGAATTTCATTTGTTGAAATTTTTTCTTAGTTGTGTAATGTACTGCAGGCTAGCCTTATAGAGACACGTGACTCAGCTGACAGCCACCACCAAATTGTTAGAAATGTGAGTTTAAATAAATAAATAATAAAATAAAATAAAAAAGAAATGTGAGTTTAGACCATTAAGGTCCAACTGAACCACCAAATGACTGTAGCTATTTCAATGACAGTGGAAAAGACTAGCAGAATTGTGCAACTGAAGACCAGTCCTTATTGTCAAGAATAGTGGGGGAAAAAAATGGTTGGTATTTTGAGCCACCAAATTTTGAGATAATTTGCTTTGCAGCAATAGGCCATTGATACAGAAATTGGTTCCTAGAAATGGAGTATTGCCCTAACGAAACGTGAAAGGTAACACTGTTTTCGAGACTAAGTGGTAAGGGGGAAGCTGGAAGAGCACTTTGTTTCATGAAATCCTGAGGTAGAATCTTAAAAGTATCAGTTGGATTACTTGTAAATTCTAGATACTAGTCCCCTGTAGGATGCATAGTTTGCAAATATTTTCCCCCATTCTGTAGGTTATCTGTTCACTGTGTTATTTATTTGCTGTGCAGAAGCTTTTTAGTTTAATTAAGTTCCATTTGCCTATTTTGGTTTTGTTGCTTGTGCTTTTGAGGTCTTGAATTCTTTGCTTAGACCAATGTCCAGAAGAATTTTGCCTAGGTCTTTTTTCTAGATTTTTTTAAAAAGAAGACATACAAATGGCCTACAAGCATATGAAAAACATGCTTATCACTAATAATCAGAAAAATGCAAATCAAAACCACAAGATACCATGTTACACCACTCAGAATGGCTCTTATTAAAAAGACAAAAAATAACATGTCTTAGTGAGGATGTGGAAAAAAGGGAATGTTTTGACACTGTTGGTGGGAATGTAAATTAATACAATCACTGTGGAAACAGTATTAAAATTTCTCAAGAACTAAAAAGAAAATTACCATTCAATCCAGCAATTCCACTACTGGGGATCTACCCAAAGGAAAAGAAATCATTATATAAAAAAGATACCCGCACTTGTATGTTTATCAAAGCACTATTCACAACAGCAAATGTATGTAACCAACATAAGTGTCTACCAATGGATGACTGGATAAAGATAATGTGGTATATGTACACCATGGAATACTATTCAGCCACAAAAAAGAGTGGCATCATGTGCTTTGCAGCAGCATGGATGGAACTGGAGGCCATTATCTTAAATGAAACAACTCAGAAACAGAAAGTCAAATACTGCATGTTCTCTCTTATAAGTGGCAGCTGAATAGCGTGTACACATGGGGGTATGGAATGACAGATATTGGGGGATGCAGAAACATTGGGGGGGTGGAGGGGCGGATGAGTAGAAATTACTTAATGGGTAATGTACATTGTTCTGGTTATAGATATACTGAAAACTCACATTTCAGCAATACACAATATAGTCAAATAACAAAATTGAGTTTGTATCTCTTAAATTTATACAAATTACAAAGAAACAAAAGTATCAATTGGGAGCTTATAGTTCATATGATAGGCACTGCAAGAGAGAGATGAGCTGAGGAAGGAACTGTATAGAATGCAACTCAGGACTTGCTATTTTACATGTCCACCATCTCCAGCTGACAAAAGATTCTCAAAGTAAAAAAAATTCTCTATGCTGAAATCATGCTCATTTATTATAACCTGGCTATAGTCTACAAGTACTCATATTTTGGTTAGTCTGTAAAATATTAACTGCTGGACACCAAAATTATCAAATAAGTAATAATTTAGTAAGTATACTAGTTATTATCTTATTCCCTAACTCTCTTACTTCATAGATTTAATGATTTAGAACTTTTAATTTAAAATAATTGATTTGAAAAAAATGGCCTATACCAAGAAGTTTCTTTTCCAAGGAAGAAACAAACAAACAAAACATCTATATCTCATATTTTAATATGTTTTATTATATGACTCTGGGTAAATTTTATCTCATTTGAGAGAGTTGCTAAAAATATTTTTCTAACAAGAAATACTAACATACCTCGTAGATGAATCTTGGAAGGAAAAGAGTAGTATTGACATACACAATTGACCAAAATGGTCTCTCCTGGTAGTTTAGTAGCTAAACAAACAAAAAAATAATTGAACTTAAAAAAAAAAAGCATATGATTACAAATAATTGCATGCAGCAGCATCATTTTGGTAAATAGAATGTGGGAAAGACTGACTAGGAGCAGGATTGTCCTCTAATTATTTCTCATCTTTCCCAGCTTGCCCAAGGAAATATCTGTAAAATGAACCTGAGAACTTAAAGAATGTAAAAGAGGGAGACCAGGCGCACTGGCTCACAACTGTAATCGCAGCACTTTGGGAGGCTGAGGCGGGTGGATCACGAGGTCAGAAGTTCGAGACCAGCCTGGCCAACATGGTGAAACCCTGTCTGTACTAAAGATACAAAAATTAGCTGGGAATGGTGGCACGTGCCTATAATCCCAGCCACTCAGAAGGCTGAGGCAGGAGAATCACTTGAACCCGGAGGCAGAGGTTGCAGTGAGCTGAGATCATGCCATTGCACTCCGGCCTGAGTGACAGGGCAAGACTCTGTCTCAAAAAAAAAAAAAAAAAAAAAAGAATGCAAAAGGAAATTATATATATTCACTTTATTTTATGCTTGATGATTTAGGTCACGTAAAAGGCAAGGTCAGTCTTCCGATCATAGTCACTAAATTTATATTAAGGGATAATAATTACTGGTGCTATCATTGTCATTACTACTATTGCTACTGATATTAGTAGAATAATAGCAAAAATATTAAATCCAATAGTAATTTTAATATTATTCTATCTTGTATAAAAATTAAACATACTAGAACTAGGTATATCAGAGTGATGTTCCTAAATATTTTACCATCTATAGAAAAAATGGTGGGAAATGCTTGCCTAGCCACCTCAAAAATTGGTTTGTAAAAACTAGGAAAAACTAGAAACAATTTCACTAGGGGGAAAAATCCTTTAGATTGTTTTTCTAATGTTGTGTAGGAAAACAAAATAATAAGGAATTCAGCAGTGGAACAATAGAAAATAGGACTGAGGGTTAGCCAGCCTGCATCCCACTCTTAAATGCAGTATCACTCTTTGAATCTGATGATTAACTAAGAAAGATTGATAATCTGGGGGGGGGAAAACAATTAATTTCTAGGGCATGAAGGGACTGATGATTCCCAAGTTGGGTCATGAAATCTGTCCCATATTCAAGATTACCAAATGCCTGAGGAAACTCTTATGTGGAAGGTAAAATATTGTCCTATGTGATGAAGTTAGTGTTCTGGGAACCTGCCTCTTGAGCAGCCCTTTGGTGGCTTTGCTGACAGTTGAAAATGCCCTGATCCCATTAATTAAAAGCACTTCACTACACATTTCCTCCCATAAATGATTCCTATCTTGCAAAGAATGACTAAAGGGATTGAGAAATAAAAGGCTGCGTTTGAACTGTGAGTTCTTTTAAATAGTGAGAGAAATTGCCAGTTAGATCACATATGGAAAATGTCTTTAGACTCTAGGATGAAGGCTTTTTTTTTGAGACAGAGTTTCGCTCTTGTTGCCCAGGCTGGATGGAGTGCAATGACGTGATCTCGGTTTATCAGAACCTCCGCCTCCCGGGTGCAAGCGATTCTCTTGCCTCAGCCTCCCGAGTAGCTGGGATTACAGGCATGTGCCTCCATGCCCGGCTAATTTTGTATTTTCAGTAGAGACAGGGTTTTTCCATGTTGGTCAGGCTGGTCTTGAACTTCTGACCTCAGGTGATCTGTCTGCCTCAGCCTCCCAAAGTGCTGGGATTACAGGCATGAGCCACCGTGCCTGGCCAGATGAAGACCTTTTTAAGAAAGCTAATGTGAGAATAAGAAACCTGATTCTTCTGAGATGTGGAGGAGCTCCACCTGGCAGGATAATGACCACTCTTTTAGCTGGGGCTTCCTAGAAAATCTGAGACTGAAGGAAAATCTAATACTTCATTGAGGAGGTAATACTGTGCTGTGAGATTTTTTTGAGGGTGACAATAAGGCAAACCAAGAAGGAGAAATAAACGTAAGAGGATATATTACTGAGATGGTCACAGCATCCCAACGTGTGCTGCTGGTAGCTTGGTTTACTTGAAAGGATGGTTCTCCCTGGTTTACAACTACTAGTAGTAGAAAGGGAGAATTATATATATTCCATTTTTGTCTCCTGTGATTAAATATTTACCCATAGAGCATCAACTTCCTTGTACTATTTGTTTTCATCATCAAATTTCTTTGGTTAGGGAAGCCAGATCCTAAGACAGCAGTGGCAGCCCCCAGTGCAAGGTGGTGACATAGCTCAATAAGTCTTCCTTCAGGGTATATTGAAACCTCTTCTCTGTGTCTTACAAGCATGATTAGTGACAGTGAATCTTCCTGGAGGGTCATCAGAGCACCAAGCAGAAAACCAATGCCAGGTGAATTTAGGGAAATGGATAAGCTGTGCCCAGTACAAACTGAAATCAAAAGTTGAAGGTGTCTGTCTGGATTTATGACATCAAGGATGGTGTAAGCAGTTCTGAACCAGTGCTTCTTATACTGACTGGAAGATAGATTTATATTCAAACCAAATGAGCCTTGAGTTGGAACACTTAAGAAAGCTTCATGATGAAGTATGACACTTTCTCTGAAGAAATACTAAAAAAAGAAGAGAAAATGGCTCCTATCAAGGAATATTTTTTGTCACTGAATTTGGGACTCAGTCTCTGCTAATCTGTTCAGGAGCCAACAATCTGCTACGACTAAGTTAGAACAAGCAGCATCTCACAGCTCTTTGATACAAATCTTCAACTAGAGAGGTTTTACTATAGGCCTATCCCTGATGGTCTCATGACTTGCACTGTGGGAGATACTCAGCCCTGTCTTTCCAGAATTAATGGTCAACTCTAACCTGAATCAAAGCTTTTTGGCCAGTGTGCCTGGATCCCCTTTTGGTTCTCAATCTTGGATATTACCATATGCAGACCATGGCAACCTGGCCTCATCAGTGGCCACTCAAGGAAGCAAGTGACTCCACCCAGATTCATATCTTAGATGTAACTTGTCAAGGTCTTATTTTCTTTAAGCTAAAAGGCTCTTCCATCACCAAATCATAGTGGATACACACTACTAAGGCACTTAAATATATGAAGCATACCTAAATACATAAGGTTGTGAATATTAGAAGCAGAGAAACTTCTGTAACTCATGATATTGTCAGTAGGTGAGGTTGGGAGGAGCTGGCAAAGGGAAGATGTAAAATAATTGACTTCTGGGCTATTAATACTAGAGTTGTATTAAGAACTAAGAATCTTAGTTATATCTAAAACTTGTGTAGCAAAACACCAGGTTACGATGTAGTTATCTTATTGACATATAATATTAACAAATGCCATCGAGATGAAGAATGAATGGTGAAATAATACATCCATTAAGTTAAAATCTATTTGTACTCACTTGGACATAATTATTCATGATACAACTACTTGATCTTCAACATGTAAACAGTATTTATGAGCACTGATGTGCAAATTGATATATGTATGTAAGTCATAAGCTTTAAATGATTAAGAATATGGAAATCATTTAAAAGTAATTCAGTCTTTTATAACAATTTATAATCTAACTGACTGTTGAATATTTTTATATTTAAACACATATTCACTTTCTTCAGTTTGGTTTCAAAAGGATATTTCATATGAATACATTTACATTTTAACTCATAATTATGTCCATCATATCTTATGTGTGAATATAGGCATTTACTTTGAAGAGTTTAAAATGCAGTTATATCTAGCTATTTGAATAGTCTCTATATTAAAATATAAAAAAAATTGCAGCCAATTTTATCAATTGCCATTTCCATAACAACCAAAGGAAGTTCAAAAAGACTCTTCACACCACTGCTCAAAATAATTTCCCAAATCTTGTGTATTGAAAAAATATCATTTAGACGACTCCATGCTCAGTATTACAATGAAAAACTGTAAGGGTAACTGTATTTCCCTACCCCATACACTATTATAAATGTGGCATAAAAAATGACACATTTATATGTCCATTTATTGTACACATATTCAAGTTAGCAAATCAAAATGTCACCATAGAGAGTTACCTGAGTAAATACTGTTGAACTGGCTCAAGTGGCCCATTAGGAGTCATGAAAATCTCCAAAGCTCCCGAGTGATCCTGATCCTATAGAAGCACATAATGTAGTAATGTAGTGTTGCTCATATGTAACTCAGGAGTGTTTTAGCCACCCTCCTCCCCTGCCCCAACTCCTGACTTCCAATAGATTAGATTAAGTTAATTATGAACTATTTTAAAGATAGGTCTGTAAAAAATTTGAATGACCTGAGGCAATCAACATCTCACCAACAGCTAGCCTTTGGGAGATTTCTAAGACTAGTATGGGGGGAGAGCCAGGAAAAGCAAGTGACAAAACTCTATTTGTCTTATTAAACTTCTAGTCATTTAATACCAAAGGAATTTGATTGAACATATTCCTGGACATCACTAAACAATAACAATGCAACAATAAAGCATTTATTAATAAAATATACATTAAAATTCTGTGGAAAATTCTTCTCTGAGCCCTCATAAAACTTTTTTCTTCTTGGGTATGGAAGAGATTATTACTAATGAGTAAAATAGTGATATGCAATTTATAAACAAAATAGATTTTCATTCTAAAGGTGGAACTTGCTTTCAAGTACCCAAATGACTAACTTGACTATTTCAAAATGAACTACAAGTATTGATCAATCAGCAGACTGTGCTTCAGTTTGGACATGGGTCAACTTACATCACATCTTGGAAGAAAATAGTATTTGACAAAAAGATGAAAGACTATTTGTTAGACTAAAGTCTATATTTAATATGCTCACTTATTTTTCTTAGAAGAAATGAATTCAAGCTGGTCACTATTAACTTGTGTGAAATCACTCCTTTGGAGCTCAATATCTGGCAACATGGTTTTCTTCTCAGACTAATGTCGAACAGTTTCTCTAAGTGTGCTCCCAAGATTAGCAGGATTAGCATCACCTGGTAACTTGCTAGAATTTACAAGGAACTCAAACAATAAACAAGAAAAACAAACAACTACATTAATAACTGGGCAAAGGACATGAACAAACATTTATTGAAAGAAGAAATGCAAGCAGCCAATAAACACATCAAAAAATGCTAGTATCACGAATCATCAGAGAAATGCTAGTTAAAACCTGTGCTTCAATTTGTAAACAAACACTGAGTTATCATCTCACACCATTCAGAATGGATATTCTTAAAAAGTCAAAAATTAACAGATGTTGGTGGGGATTTGGAGAAAAGGAACACTCATACACTGTTGGTGTGAATGTAAATTAGCTCAGCCTCTATAAGAAACAGTTTGGAGAGATCTCAAAGAACTAAAAATAGATCTACCATTCCACCCATCAATCCCATTACTTGATATTTACCCAAAGAACAAACATCATTATATCAAAAAGACACCTGCAATTGTATGTTTATTGCAGTGCTATATACAATAAGAAAGTCATGGAACCAACCTAAGTGTCCACCAGAAGTTGAATGGATGAAGAAAAAATGCTGTAAATACATGATGAAATATTCCACAGCCACAAGAAAGAACAAAATCATGTCCCCTTTGCAGCAAAAGGGATGAAGCTAGAGGCCATTGTGAACTAACACAGAAGCAGAAAATCAATATAGCATGTTCTCATTTATAAGTGGAAGCTAATCAAAGAGTACACATGGACATAAAGACTGAGAGAATAGACTCTGGGATTTGGTTGAAAAATTGCCTACTGGCTACAATCTCCAATATTGTGGTAATGGGTACACTGGAGGCCCAACTCTCACTGTTACACATGTAATAACCACATAACAAATAAGAAAATGCAATTTTTTCTGTGTGTGTGACAGAGTCTCACTCTGTCACCCAGGATGGAGTGCAGTGGCATGATTGTGGCTCACTGCAACCTCCGCCTCCTGGGTTCAAGCATTTCTCCTGCCTCAGCCTCCTGAGTAGCTGGGACTACATGCATGCACTGCTATCCCTGTCTAATTTTTGTGTTTTTAGTAGAGACAGGGTTTCACCATGTTCACCAGGCTGTTCTCAAACTTTTGACTTCAGGAGATCCACCCACCTCGGCCTCCCAAAGTGCTGGGATTACAGGCATGAGCCACTGCACCCAGCCAAAAATGTACTTTTGACTCTAAAATTAAAATATATTTTTAAAATTAATATAAAACAATATTTTTCAGCCTTAGAAAAGAAGAAAATTTTATCATTTGTGACAACACTGATGAAGCTAGAAGACATTTTTCTAAATGAAATAAGCCAGTCACAGAAAGATAAATAGAGCGTTATCTCATTTATATGTGGAATTTTAAAACTTTGAACCAAAAAGCAGAGAGTAGAATGATGGTTGCCAGAGGAAAGGGGACTAGGAGAAATAAGGGAATTTTGGTCAAAGGGTGTAAACATTCAGTTATAAGTTGAAACACACTGAAGACATGTACAGCATGGTGATTACAGTTACTAACAATGTATTGTTTACTTGAAATCTGCTAAGAGAGTAGATCTTAAGTGTTTTCACTGCATACATAAAAATGGTAACTATGTCTGGGGATGGATATGTAGATTAGCTTGATTGTGGTACAAGAATGGCCATTAATAAAAAGTCCAAAACAATAGAGGTTGGCATAAATGTGGTGAAAGGGGAATGCTTATACACTGCTGCTCTGGAATGTAAATTAATACAACCTATATGGAAAATAGTAGGGAGATTCCTTAAATAACTAAAAGGAGATCTACGATTTGATGCTGCAGTCCCACTACTGGGTATTTACCTAAAGGAAAACAAGTCCTTATGTCAAAAAGACACCTGTATATGTGTGTTTATTGCAGCACAATTCACAATTGCATAGATATGGAACCAACCTAACTGCCCATTGACCAATGAGGGTATAAAGAAAATTTGGTTTATACATACACCATGGAATACTACTCAGCCATAAAAAATGAAATAATGTGATTTGCAGAAATGTGGATGGAGCTGGAGTCCATTATTCTAAGTGAGGTAACCCAGGAATGAAAAACCAAATACCGTATATTTTCATTTATATGTGGAAGTTAAGCTATGAGTATACAATGGCATACAGAGGGATATAATAGATTATAGAGACTCAGAAAGGCAGGGTGGGAGGAGCAAGCAATAAGAAACTACATATTTGGTATACCATTCAGGTGACAGTTTCACTAAAATCTTAGACTTCACCACTTTACCATGAATCTATGTAACTAAAAACCACTTGTACCACCAAACTACTGAAATTTAAATAAATAAAAAGCAAAATAAAGTAATATTGATAAAACTCAATCACTTGGAAAACAAACCCAAATCTTATGCAAGCCAGCCAATAAAAGCCTATAAAAAAACAAAAAAGAATAAAAGAAATAAAGAAGGTCAAATATAAAGTCTTACCCCAGACCTACTGGTATGGTTTGGCTCTGTGTCCCTACCCAAATCTCATATCAAATTATAATCCCCACATGTCAAAAGAGGGACCTGTAAATTCCTACATGTTTAGGGAGGAAGGTGATTGGCTTATGGGGGTGGTTACCCCCATGCTGTTCTCATGGTAGTGAGTTCTCAAAAGATTTGATGGTTTTATAAGGGGCTCTTGCCTCTTCTCTTCACTCTTCTCTCTCCTGAAGCCATGTGAAGAATGTCTTTGCTTCCTCTTCCCCTTCTGCCATGATTGTAAGTTTCCTGACACCTCCCCAGCCATGCAGGACTGTTAGTCAATGAAACCTGTTTCCTTTATAAATTACCCAGTCTCAGGTATTTCTTTATAGCAGTGTGAAAACCAACTGATATAGTAAATTGGTACCAGAGATAGTGGGTCACTGCTATAAAGATACTTGAAAATGTGGAAGCAACTTTGGAAATGGGTAACAGGCAGAGGTTGGAACAGTTTGGAGGGCTGAGAAGAAAACAGAAAGATGTAGGAAAGTTTGGAACTTTAAAGAGACTTGCTGGATGGTTTTTACCAAAATGCTGATAGTGATATGGACAACAAAGTCCAAGCTGAGGTGGTCTCAAATGAGATGAGGAACTTACAGAGAACTGGAACAAATGTCACCCTTGCTCTGCTTTAGCAAAGAGACCGGCAGCATTTTGCCCCTGCCACAGAGATCTGTGGAACTTTGAACTTGAGAGAGATGATCTGAAATTGGAATATTTAAAAGGGAAGAAGAGCATAAAAGTTTGGAAAATTTGCAACCAGATGATGTGATAGGAAATAAAAACCCATTTTCTGGAAGAAATTCAAGCCACCTACAGAAAATTGCATAAACAACAGGGAACCAAATGTTAATCCCAAAACAATTGTGAAAATGTCTCTAGGGCATTTCAGACAACTTCTTGGCAGCCTTTCCCATCATGACAGGCCTGGAGGCCTAGGAGGAGAGAAAAATGGTTTCATGGGTGTGGCCCAGGGCTCCCCTGCTCTGTGCAGCCTCCAGAATTGGTGCCTTGCATGCCAGTGGTGGCTAAGAGGTGCTGAGATATAGCTTGGGCCTTTGCTTCAGAGGGTGCAAGCCCAAAACCTTGGCAGCTTGCACATGTTATTGGGCCTGTGGGTGCACAGATGTAAAGAACTAAGGTTTGGAAACTTCTACCTAGATTTCAGGGGATTTACGGAAATGCCTGAACACTGAGGCAGAAGTCTGCTGCAGGGGGCAGAACTCTTATGGAGAATCTCCTGACTGGCAAGTGTTCAATGTTGAATTGTCTGGATATTGTGTCAATTTTGCTTTGATTCAAGAATTATTATCATTTTATATAATAATTTTCTATTTATTATAATACTAAGCTGACCATTATTTTCTTTCAGTACTTTAAAGATAGCTTTCAGTCATATTGCTGTATTTCAAATACTCAGTTAAAATTTTTCTTTAAAATAATAAATAAAATAAGGAGGCAAAAAGAAAGTTACGTAGGAAAGGAGAGTTGTGAAGTCAGCTATGGCTCTGTGGTCTATAACTTCTTTAATTTTTTTTTTACTCTGGTTGCTTTTAAGATTTTTTCATTCATTTTATTTTTCATTTTCAACACGGTATGACTAGGTATAAATATATTTTTATTTCTCTAATGTGGGATTCCTTCATATTCTTGAATTCAAGGATAAAAGTTTGCATCAGTTCTGAAAAACTGTTACTTATTCTTTCAAATTTTGCTCTAAACCATTCTCTTCTATTTTCTCCCCTTGGCATTCCAATTAAAATTATGATAGGCAATTTCTTATTTTGTCCTCAAAAATCTATTATTTTATTCTATAGTTTTGATTGCTTTTTACTCTCCTTATTGCATTTAAAAAATTTATACTTACCTAACCCACTGTTGACTACTTCTGTCTTTCACTGTGTATAGTCTGCTATTGATCTAATTCTTCTTAGAATGTTCTTTTTCAGTTTTCATATATCTGCCACTGAAAATTTCATATATATATTACAGAAAATTTTAATGTATTATTTTCTAGCCTTGAACATAATAATAACAGTGGATTTTTCCACTGTTAATTTCTAATAACATACATGTACTAATATTTCTAAACAATAAAGGCCATGCATATGTTTGTCTAATTTTCTGCTTATTCTTTTTCACCAAGTCTTGTTCCCTTGTTAAATTGTTACATTTAGCTAGCTTATTGTGTTTGAAAAATTATTTGTAGAAATAACTTTGACTCAATATAATATTGAAGCAGTATCATTCACCTGGGGTAATAACCAAGGTTTGTTGACTCATGCCAAGGGAATCAAGGACATGGACACATGTGGAGTAAGGTTAAGAGTGAAGGTTTAATAGGTAAAAGAAAGAGAAAGAGAATAGCTCTCTCTACTGCAGAGAGAGGGGCTCCCAAGTGAATCTTCCTGTCCCCTGGTGAAGTGCACAGGGCTTTATAGACTGGCTTAAGGAAGTCATGTCTGATTTACATACAGTCCCAAGATTAACTGGACAAGGTGTCACATTTACATAACAAGCAAAGAAGCTAGCCACTCCACCCTAATCTTTTATTATGCAAATGGATTTTCTAACTAGCCCATGCCATGTTGTCTGCTCCTAATTGTACACGTGGTTGACAAAGAAAGGGAAGATGGAACCACCATGTTGAACATCCCTAACCCCCAGGTAGCCTTTTCCAATTGTCACAGCTGCCAGCATTCACCCATGCAAGCTTCCATCTTGTTTATCTATGCCTGCAGCTTGATTTTACAGGCTGCTTTTGTTAGAAAAGAAATGATTTTGAGCTGTTTTTTGTTAAAAAAGGAAACCTTAGCAAGAACCTCCTTACTCTTACTGTCTGCCTAAATAATTTCTTTTAAATTCTAACTTCCCTCTCAGGGGTGGTAACCTTAACTGCTGTTACAGCATGTTGGATTATGACTCTTTCTGGCTACTTCCTGCTGACATTGAATGTTGTGTGGGGGAATAGCATCTGGGACTCCTCCTGAGGTTGAGCTAAGGGTCCTTGGAAGAAAGGTGTAGCCATGTGTGGTTCTGTCTGTAGCACCATTTGAAGTTGATTGCTTCTAGGCAAGAAGAGACAAATTTTAGTTTGAATATGAGCATTAAGATTATCACTATTAGTGGGGGTACTGTAGGCCACAACCGTGACAGAATTTGATACCTCTTGGTCATTCCGATGGATTGTAATACTGGTTTGCCTCCACCTGTACTTTACCTTAAGCATTGATATAAAAGCAACATTTTTCTTTGAGAAAAAACCTACATTTCTCCTTTGATTTGTTATTAGGGAATAATCTTAGATGTAGGTCATCTTTTATAACTTGCTATGTAATTGTGAGAAATACATTATTGGGTGGCTAGAGTAACTTCAGTGTTAACCTTGGCTAAATTATCCTGCAATTACCAATCATTTCATGACTTTCACAGACCATCTACGAAATTCTTAAACTTTCTGGCTTCTCCTAAACATCCCCTCTTTTAAACAGCCAATTATTCTCCTTAGGACAATAATTTACCATACAAGATCCTTTATTAAATAAAATCTCTTCTCTTTATGACTTTTTTGCATAGCTAGGGTGTGACATATTACCAAACCCAATAAAAAGTCCTAGCAGACTTATTGATAGGAAAACCTTCATGTTTACTTCTTGTCATAACTATTATTCGTGCTGTAAGGATAATAATTAAGCAAAATACTACAGCAATGGAAACTGTCTGATATTCCAGTTAGAAGGTGTTATCGTGTATAACCCTACTGCAAATAGTAGAATGAGTATAGCAGTTCCCACAAGAGTGGTGTACATTATTTCCATCTAAAATTTTACTTGCCAAGATACAGAATTTCCCTTTGGGGTTTTTGAAGTTCCTTGGTTTTATTTTCCCAATCAAAGAAATCTCCAGGTTATGGGCACCCTCTTTACTTTCATTACCTGGCAGGATTTGCAGGATAATTGCCCACAACCAGGATATTGATCCAGATTTTTACATTACCCAGGCCATTTTGTGTCTTCAGAGCTGCAGGAGATCACTACTTGATTGACAGGAATAAGCAGGGCTAGTCTAAAATATAGGCAAAAAAATTTAAAAACAACCAATGAGACTAGAACATAATGACAAATGTATGATAAGTTGTGGAGCATAATTTTTCTCTCTCCAGTCCTCATTTGCAGCAAAAACAAATTATGATAGGACCATGTTGTTTGTAGAATAAACTTTAGTCTTATACTTGGCCTGATTATTTGCATAAAGGGCAGCAAGAATAATAATTTCTACATAGGCTTTTTAAATTGGTTTTGATGGAACTCTGCTCCACAAGGAATTTCAAATAGGAGTGTTTAAAGCCAAGCCTAGCCATAGTTTTGTATCCTCTAATACCCTGAAGAGTAAAATATCTCTTTAAGGTTCCAAAATAAACTTGGAGTTCCTGGACCTGTTAGAAGGTGACATTCTTTACTGACCACAGGTCAGGAACCCTGTACAGGGACTGCATAGGCAAGGGTATGAGAGCAGTCTCCCCAAGTGGCTTTTATGGGCCCTGCAAGTCAAGCTTGATTCCTTAAAGGGAAACACACCCTTCCAGCCAAAGCCTTGGTAAAACAACCAGTTCCTCCAATT
The DNA here is from genome assembly GCA_036589455.1 of Ateles fusciceps. Classification (NCBI taxonomy): domain Eukaryota; kingdom Metazoa; phylum Chordata; class Mammalia; order Primates; family Atelidae; genus Ateles; species Ateles fusciceps. Next base: position 82,071 of record JAZHEH010001172.1, on the reverse strand, counting down.
GTGTCCTGTTGCAAAAGAAAATGGATTCTACTGCACTGATGCAAATAACTATGTTGCCATAAGTTAAGAATATTCACAGTTTCCAAAGTTTAGATGAACCAGGCAGTATGAAACAAATATGCTTCAAATTTTGTTTACAGATGTATACTTAACTTTAAAAGCTATAGATAGCTTAAAAGGAAGATTCCCTTGACTTTGAAGAACAAACAAGGATTAGCAACATTTCAAGAAAAAAGTTAAAATAAAAAGATTACTTTAGATTTCTATTAGTGTAGTTCATGCAGTTAACTCCTGTTTGATATTCATGAACATTTCAGCTCTTCATGAGTACTGTATGCTTTTTGACTATTCCAATGTTACAATCTTCAAAGCTATTAGAGACCTATATTTGAGAACAACTGTTAAAGTCCTATAGCATGACTCTAAACTATCTTTTGGGAAGCAACAAAGCAAGACAACAATTGTCTGCAAATGACAAAATTTCCATGGTAGTTAGAGTTGAAAATGTTATTGACAAAGAGATTTCATTATTTCTGTGGTTTATAATAACTTCAACCCTAGTTATGATTGATAGCATATACTTAGACATTAGAATTTGAGACATCCCACACAATTTTGGAACATATATTAATATTATTCACTAAAATATAACCTGAAGAATATTAAACATCATTTTGGCAATGTCATGTAACTAAACATGTTAAATAATCCTGTTTACCTCTCTTTCTGGACATTCCAGGGGCCCTTCTGGAGCCTCTGAAAAGCCAATTGTCTGGAAAGACAATTTCAAAACTGAGGTTTGATTTTTGGAAGCCTGTTAAATATGTTTGCAGTTTAAAACACCTGAAGTTATGAAATAGGATTCCAGATTACCATAAATTACTTATTTTGCCAAAATAATGACTCCAATTTTTAAAAAGGCAAAAATCTTTCTTTAGCCTTTGCTATTATATGAAAATCCTATTCAAAGCCAAATTTTACCCTTGCATTATTTTATTAACGTTAACCCAAATTATTTAGTGAAACCTCATAGACAATTCCATCTAATCTTAACCAGTTTGACCATGAGGTGAATTTTTTTACTATGTTTTTATAACTTTTGCTCAAGGACAGACTAGTATCTTATGAAAACCTTGCTGTGCTTTTATTTCAATGCTCAATTTATGAAAAGACCATATAATATGCTTTAAAATTTAGTTAATATTTACACATGGGATTTTTACAAGAATAATTTTTACAATTGTTCCACAACTTGCTTAAACCTTCAGCTTTATCTTATCTAATTTAAGACAATCCTTTATCCCTAAGCAAAACTTACATTTCCATGTCTTCTTATACTCTTTTACTAAAAACGCATTTTACTGTTTTTACATACCTTGCATGTAGATCCATTTTTAGTAGTTTAAATTGCATGTTACAATGGTAACTTTTAGCAATTTTTAACTTTAATGTGAAACCTAGTAAGTTGTTTTGATTATGCACTAGGCACAAATAAAGTCTGACTTTTGCTAGCATACTTACAGGCATGGTTAATTTCATACATCCCTAGACCTTACCAAGTTATAAAGCAGGCAGTTTACAACGTTGAAACATTTTGCAAACCTAGTATCTGACTTGTATGATTTATACCACCAATTTGTATTTTGATGACACTTGTATTTTACCAATAATTCTTAAGACTGTTTTTATTTCTTAAAGATAAAAATCACATGAACTATAAGGCATTATAGCTTTTATCTTTTGTTAAAAAAAATAAAATAAAATAAAAATTTTATTTAAGTGCTTTAAGCCAATTAGAGCTCTTTTTCTAGACATTACACACCACCCATATGTAGCTACACAGACAGACAGAAGATTCAGCACTTGTAAGATTTTTCATTTGCAAGTTTTCTAATTGGACTACTGGCTTCAGGGTGGAGCCCTTGGAGGAACAGGGCCAGGAAAGGTTCTAGAAGCATGCATTTCTACAGCCTAATAAGCAGGCACAGCAGAAGGCAAAGACAGATTCCAAAAATTAAGGGTGCCATTTTATAGTGTATCCTGGATCCCCCACAGGAAGGAAATACTATAGGAGAAGATAGTGAAGTGCTTCAACTCTACATTTAATTGCAAGGCAACCCAAAGCCAATCAGCCCATTTTGTAATTAACCCATCCCCCCATAGGAGTCTCATCTCTCAGTGGGCAGGGGATAGATCTGTTTCCCTATCTTCCAGGTGGCCAAGAGCATGCTTCTTTTACTCAGCTGTGCAGAGTCAAGTATCCCTCCATAACTACTATCAACCATCCCTTAAAGTATATTTCCTACCTAGTTATTACACAACAAAACTCTCTCATAATGAGAAGTAATTGCTGATACCCCCAAAACTCAAAACTGTCAGATAATATAATGCAAGACAGAACAGAGCCTTTGATTTTGAGACGGATGTATCCATTTTTAATTTCTGGGGTTTCATGAGGAAAACAGAGGTTTTCTCCAAAACAGGGTCTGTGGTGCCTCCTCTGTTTTTCCCAAGTAGACCCAGGCTACCAGAAGTTATCTTAGGGCCTCTCATGTGTGCATTAAGAGTGGCAGGATAAGAAATGGAGAAATCTAATTCAGTTTACTGAGAAGAAAAAAAAACACCTTTTTTTTTTTTCCAGAAAAACAAGACCCAAGAAGGGAAAAAAACATAAAGGCCTTTAAATATACCTATAGCTTGGATATCCACTTTTAATTAAGCTGAGCACTCTCTAAGAAAATCCTTTTGGCCAGGTGTGGTAGCCCACACCTGTAATCCCAGCACTTTGGGAGGCTGAGGCAGGTGGATCACTTGAGGTCAGGAGTTTGAGACCAGCTTGGCGAACATGGTGAAACCCCGTCTCTATTTAAAATACAAAAATTAGCTGGGTGTGGTGGTGTGCACCTGTAATCCTAGCTACTAATCCTACTACTGAGGCAGGAGAGTTGTCTGAACCCAGGAGGTGGAGGTTTCAGTGAGCCACGATCACATCACTGCACTCTACCTTGGGTGACAGAACTAGACTCCATTTCAAAAAGAAAAAGAAAATCCTTTTAAAACCCTTGTTACTCGACTTTAGCCATGCCAAACAGTTAAGATTTTCAGCGTTTGAACTTTACCAAAAGTAACCTCATAGGTGAAACCAACAAGCCTCAATTAGGTTATGACTTAGCTGCAAGTGTATGAGGTATTTTCAAAGGGGGAGGTAAGTCACAAAATTGTGATTGAGACAGTGAAAGAGATCTGATCCAACCAACTCCATCTTGCTTCCAGCCCCCCAGCTGTCTTTACCTATCCCTGAGCACAGGCTGAACTAACAATGGGAGGAGCTTTGTTTACAGTTTATAGTCCAAAACAAAGAAGATAGCAGCCCCTTGGGAAGGGGAAAATAAACTTTCCTCTTGCCTGGGGACAAACGAAGAAACTATTATAGCCCTGCTAAAGTGTTTACCCTTAGAGATTGTCTCCAGCTAACTTCTGGACTTAAAATCCCCTTGCTATTTTAGGTACCATTTTAATTGGAGGTAGAATAGATATGTCGAAACAACGTAGGGACTGAATGGCAGTTTTCCCGCTGATGGGACAGTATCAAGACTAAAATTTGGTTTTCAGAGGACATTTTCCTCCTCATTGTTGAAGGCAGAGTTCATCCGTTTACAGAAGCAGCATAAATCCTGGTCTCTAGTAGAGGGGCACAAAAAGGGAAGAGAATTGGGAAGCTAGAGTGTTTCCGCAAAGGGACAAAAAAGTGCCCCATGGAGAGGATTTCTATTCCACTAGGTGGCGCTGTTGACCTTGAAATGCCTTGTGCTCTCCAGCCAAGGGCAGAGAGTGACCTTAAAATGCCATGTGCTCCACAGACCGAGAGCAGAGACACTCACTATGGGTGGGCGGGGGGGAGACCCTCTGTTCCTCGAAAATCACAAAAATGGCATTTCCTTGAGTTATATCCCCCATTTATTATGACATTTCCTGATCTTGCCTAACGTAATTATTTCCGACCTGAACTGTAAAAATTCTCACAGCGTTGTATACAGAGACAGGCTAGGAGACACGGCAATTGTGGACAGGAAAGAAGGAAATTACCATAGGAAAAGCTGGAGATCCTGTTGCCAATGCCTAATTGGGCAGTTGTAGGCTGGGGTCAGTCCAGAAACCTTCTGATAACACCAGGATGTAGCCGTGGCCAGAAATCCTCAGTTATTTCAGGACCTCTTCCAGCCCCACACAATGGCGAGATCCTCTGTGAAAGAAAACTGGTTCAAAACATGGCCAACATGCCCAGCAACACATGGATAGTGGGGGATTCTCTGTGTTCTCCCCAGCAAGCCTATACTCCAAATCTTGTAAGGCTGGCAGCCACTCTAATCATTTTTTAAATGGCTGATGGGGGCCCAGTATTTTGGTTTGATTTGATTTTAAAATGAAGGCCAAGAGCCTCTAAGTGAAAGGACAGAGTTGAGGTCCACACCTGTTTCAATAATATATATATATACTCACGGTTTCAAGAAATATACCCGGCATTCTGATACCAGGCAAGCCCCCACAATGAAGTGGCATCATTCATCTGGGGTAAAACCCAAGGTTCATTGTCTCATGCCAAGGAAATCAAGGATATGAACAGATGTGGAGTGATGTTAAAAGCAGACGTTTAATAGGTAAAAGAAATAGAAAAGAGAATAACTTTCTGTCCAGCAGAGAGAGGGCCTCCGGAGCAGGTCTTCCAGTCCCGTGGTGAAGGGCACGAGGTTTTATAGACTGGCTTGAGGAGGTGTCTGATTTAGTCAGGGCCCAAAGATTGGTTGGACCTGGTATGATGTTTACATACCAAACAAAGAAGCTGGCCACCCACCCTAATCTCTTAATATGCAAATGGCTTTTCTTCCTGGCCAGTGCCACGTTGTCTGCTCCTAACTGTACACATGGTTGACAAAGAAAAGGGAAAATGGAGCCGCCATGTTAACATGCGTAGCCGGCAGGTAGCCTTCTCCTACTGTCACAGCTGCTAGCATTCACTCTAGGTTGCTTATCTGTGTCTGCAGCTCTATTTTACAGACTGCTTTTTGTTAGAAAAGAAATGATTTGGGGGGCTGCTTTTACTAAAAGGGAAACCTTACCAAGGACTTTCTTGCCCTCGCTATCTACCTAAATAATTTCCTTTTAACTCCTATATCACTATCTTTCTTCATATATGATTCTTTTTTTCCCTATGAGGCATTCCAGAAATGCTAGCAGTCAGAGACCATCTTAACCCAAGTTCAAGGACTGAGGATTTTTGGAACTTTCACATGACTAAATCTGAAGTGAAAACTCCTCTGAAGGTTGGTTTACTTCCAATTCATTCTTAATGCTGGGTGATGACTCTTCAGGATCCCAGCGCAAAGTGGATGGTATGGTGGGGAATTAGCAGGATTCCTATCCCTGGTGGACTATGGACACCCAGGTTTATCTGTTTAGCCTTGCAAGGCTACCAAATATAATATCTCAGGCCTTTAGCCATTCTTTGTGTATTGGCATATTATCCTGGCTCAACAAGAATCCTTAATGCTGGTTGCACCTTTCAAGGTCTTCCTCTCCCCAAATCTTGGTCTTGTAATTCTTCATTATTGCTTGCTCTTTTCCCATTTACCTTAGGTGGAATAATCATATATGAATAACCTTTTCTTCCCTAATTACTGGGTGAAATAGATTGGGTAAGAGGTACTGAGATGGCTGCATATCTGTAATCCTTGACATAATTCACTCTCACTAATTTTTTTCAGAGAAGTGAATTATCTAAGATCATGCAGAGGGTTAGTAATAACATCAGGGCAAAACTCAGGTCTCCAAATTGCCTGCCTGAATGTTTCTTCTATAGTTGGGAGAGTAGCTCTGTTATATTGTAGATGGTCAGTGAATATTTATGGAATTAAAGAATATATAAATGTCATGTACTCTCACATAAAATTTCATAATATGAACAAAGTTAAACTTTATTGATTGATACCATTCACATGTTTCCTAAAAAAAACAACATGGAATTCACTTCTGGATGGCACTCACTTGTTTTGTCCTTAGGGGAAAACAGTCAGCAGGTTTGATTTATGCAATTTTAGACAGCTTCATATCCTATTCTGCTTTTAATTTGCTCTGCCAAAAGTGATATAATTATCTCTTATCTTCTTTGTTTTAAAGCCCAGAGGGAGAGCTTCCTTAAATGCAAATATGGTTATTATCCAAGTCTTAACTTCTTAACTTCCAGCAAAGGACTAGATGCTATACAAAAGACAATTTTTAAATAAGTCTTGCCTATGTGCGTATGAGCTGAAACCAACCTCACTGCCACATTTTACTCTTCACAAAGAAATTGCATGTAAAATCTTCTGAGGAAAGAACATCCCTGAATCATTTCATTGTTAGAGGTAAGTCAATTTCTTCTAATCACGAGGACTACCTCCTTCTGCCTAGAATTTAGAAAACTGAGAAAGCTGTCATTTCCACACTAACAATGAGAAAAAAGTAGCACCAAATATAAAATCATTAATTTTATTGAACCCATCAGAGATCTGAGGTTACAGAATAACCGAGGCTAAGATCTTGGAAAGATAGGCACTTCTAAGGTAAAATGTAGCACAGCCATTGTCTCACCTATGGCAGAGCACAGGAGGAAGACAGGTTGTTATACAAGTGGCTAAAAAGATTTCATCTAAAATATTTAACAATTTGCTAAATGTCAAGTGTGGGCTAGCATGAGACTACAGAATTTCTGAGAGCTGCAAACAATAAAAGAAGACTGCATACACGTGAAGGTTCTTCTCCAGGGACTTTACTGGTGCCGAAGAGAAAGATTGTGAGGTAGGCTGATTATTAGAGAAAATATCCCTCAGTTTAAAATAATGTCGTTCATCACATCAATGGAGTAAAGAAGCAAAACAATGTGATTATCTCAATAAATGCAGAAAAAGATTTGACAAATTTCAACATCCATTTACATTAAAAACTCTCAGAAAAGTAGAGAAAGGAACTTCCTGTATTTGATAAAGGATATCTTCTAAAAACCTCACAAATAGTATAATATGTAATGATGCAAAACTGAATACTTTCTTCCCGATTTCAGGAAAAAAGCAAAACATTCTTATCAGTCCTATTGGACATTGTATTTCAGGTCCCAGACAATGCAATAAGACAAGTACCTACATAGATGCATGAATATATACTTATATTCACATGCACATGCATATATAAAATGGCATACAAAGTGGATATGAAGAAATAAAATTATATCTACTTGCAAATGCCATGATTTTCTACATTGGAAACCCAATGGAATCTAAATTGTTCATCATGAGTATGTAGAAATATAATTGATAGGTCAATTTAAAAAATCAATTGTATTTCTACATACTCATGATGAACAATTGGAAATTTAATTTTAAAAAATATTATTTAAAAAGTTGCTCTATAGTAGAGAAACCTGGCAAATATTACTACTGCCAAATGATCAAGGTTAACATTAATATTTATAAATCATATTGATAAAGTATATTTTTAATATAATGTGATGAGAATGGCATTTTACCTTTGTGGTCTTCTTGCCAAACTTTAACTCCATTCTAATCATGAAAAAAATTAGACAAAATTCCAATTTAGAAAAAATGTATAAATTGCCTGACCAGCACTCTTCAAAACTGCCAAGGTCACAAACACAAGAAAAGTCTGAGGAACTGTCACAGACCAGATTGGCCTAAGGAGACATGACATATAAATGTAATATGGTATTCTGGATAGGAGCCTGGAACAAAAAAGATGACATTAACAAAATACTAATACGATGTGACATTTTATCTATATTAGCACAACAATGTTGGTTCCTTAGTTTTTAACAATAGGGGGAAACTGGGTGAAGGATATACAGTGACTGTATTTTCTTTGAATTTTTTCTGTAAAGCTTATGAAATATAACATTTAAATTTGCACCAAAAACATGAAACAGATAATAATCAAATAACTTGTTGATGGAGGGGTATATCATGTTCAGGGATTGGAAGACTCTTGTTAAAACAGCAGTTTTAACAAAACTGATGTATACATTTAGCTCAAGTCCAATCAAAATCCCAGCAAGAATTGTCCTAGAAATGAAGAAATCCACTCTAAACTTAGATCAAAATGCAAAGGAGTTAGAAGAGCAAAAGGGCGTTTTTCTTTAAAGGAACAAAGTTGGAGGATACATTTTACCAGATTCCAATAATTATTATGAAGTAACGCTAATCAAGGCAATGTGGTATTAGTGAAAAGACAGGCAGGACCAGAGAGACATTTGTAATGTAGACCCACACGTATTTGGTCAGTTGTGGTTTTTTATTGTATATGTTTAAGGTATTCAACATTGTTTTGATATACATAACATAGAAAAATGATTACCACAGTCAAGCAAATAAACATCCATCCCTTCATATAGTTACATTTTTTGTGATAAGAGCACCTGAATTCTACTCTCTTGGAAAATTTTCAGTATGGGATATAATATTATGAAGTGTAGTCATCATATTGTACATTCAATCTCTAGATTTATTCATCCTACATACCTGCAGATCTTGTATTCTTTGACTAACAGCTCCTCACTTCCTTATCTTCCCTGCCTTGGTAACCACCATTCAACTGTTTCTACGTATCCAAAATTTTTTTAGATTCCACATATGAATAATATTATGTGGCATTTTTGTTTCTGTGTCTGGCCTATTTCACTTTACATAACATTCTCCAGGTTCATTCATGTCACAAATGGCAGCATTTCCTTTGTCTGTAAAGCTGAGTTGCATTTCATTGTATATATACCACAATTTATTGATCTATTAAACCACTGACTGACACATTGTTTCATTTTCTTGGCTACTGTGAATAATGCTGCCATAAATTTGGAAGTGCAGCTGTCTCTATGCAGTGATTTCATATCCTTTGGGTATATACCCCAGAAGAGAGATTGCTGGATGATATGGTAATTCTACTCTTAGGTTTTTGAGGACTTCCATACTGTTTTCCATAATGGCTGTACCAATTCACATTCCTAACAAGCACAAGAACTCCCTTTTCTCCACATCCTTGTCAATACTTTTTATCTCCATCAATTGATTTTTAAGAAAATGCAAAGTAATTCAATGGACAAGGAATGGTATTTTCAATAAACATTCCTGTAACAATTAGATATCCATAAAGAAACTGCGAATCTCACTCACAACTCATAAACTACACAAAAACTAAGTCAACTTGAATCAGAGGCCTAAATGTAAACCTGAGACCATAAAACTCCTAGAACAATCATACAAACACATCTTTTTGAACTTAAGGTAAGCAAAAACTTTTTAAATACAACACTAAAAGAGCTTATTCATTAAAAAATGGTGTATAATACATATATACACACATATATATCACATATATACACATATACAGCTATATATCCATACATATACATATAATAGATTTACATATATATATATATACACACACACACAGGATGTACTGCATGTGTGTGTATATCTATATATACATATATGTAAATCTTCTGCTCTTCTAATAACATTATTAACAGAATGAAAGACAAAACCAGAGATTGGAGTAAATATTTTTAAAGCATATATCTGGTAAAAAAACAAAAATGAATTGCATCTAGGATACATACAGAAATCTCAAAACTCAATAATAAAATAATTATATGAAAACAATTGCTAACCAAGATGGGCAAAAGATTTAAACAAATACTTCAGTGAGGAAGAGATAGGTCTGACATTAAGGACAAGAAAAGGAAATGCCCAACATCGTCATACTACCATGAGATACCACTACAACTGATTAGAATGCTAAAACAAAAATAAGAGCAAAAATTCAATAGAACATCCAAATGAACAAATAACCTGACAATTTCACAGACTAGGAAGGATGTTGAGCATCTGGAATTTTTATACATTGCTTCTTAACATGCAAATTGGACCTTTCTTTCAATGTCAAATATATAATTTACCCAAAGGTAAAAACCTTATCTTCACACAAAAATCTGTACAGGAGTGTTTATGGTAGCTTTATTCATAATTGCTTAAAACTGGAAGCAAACCAAATGGCCTTCAGTGGGAAAATGGGTAAACAATATGTGATAGAAGTATCACAGATGTTTTACATAACCTGTAATACTTAGCACCTGTGATACTTAGCAATAAAAGTAAACTAATAAATTCTTACCTGGTAGAAGAGATACTATGATCACAAAAGGGGTTTTGCTAGGGTGAGGCTTGTCTGTTACACTGGTGATGTGCTGAACCTGAGATTCTTACCAAGAAACTCAACAGCATAATTTTTGCTAGTGGGGTAAGATAAAAACAGCAACAACAAAAATAAACCAATAAACATAACAACATGAATGAATCACAACACATTATGCTAAGTATAGGAAGCTAGACTCAAAGGGCCATAGAATTTATGACTCCATTTATCTGACATTCTGGACAAAAAACAGATAAATGATTGCCAAAGACCAGAGGTAAAGGTGAGGGATTAACTAAAAAGGGGCATGGAGGGATGGGTGTTGGAAACTGATCTGTATCGTGATTGTGGTAGTGGCTACACAACCGCATACTTTTGTCAAAACTAAAAGAACTGTTCTCTGAAAAGAATAAACTTTTCTAAACATAAATTTGTCTTAATAAACATGATCAAATAAGAGAATATATTTTTAATCATAAGGCAAATGTTAAATGTCACTGTATTCTGTCTCCAACTTTGATCAGAGATCAGTTTTTGTTCTGAAAATAAGATAATAAAATAATTTCTGTCTGAAGCTGAGGTTTGCCTCAATTTTCTCCATTACTGTGTTCCCAAATCCTCTTTTTCCATAAAATGACTCATTTCTCCAATCCTGCTGCCCAGGTCGTTACATGATATAACTATCCACCTGCCTAAATTGCTGGTCTGAATTCCAGAACTCATCACAGCTGCACTTCTTGTCATGGTTTCTATCCACTTGCCTACTTTTAGCTTTTGATTCCTCTAAGTTACTTGCACCCTATAAAAAGTAGTTTATGAATGATTAATGAATAATCATTTTTCATCACCATTCAATTTCAGTTTAAATCAATAGATGTATTTACTGTATGAAAGAAGCACTCTGCCAGGAATTAGACAAGTAATGGTGAACAGGAGATATATTATTACTGGATATATCTCCTGCCTCCTCAGAACTTAAGAGGCTTATGGTAGAGAGTACATCTTCAATTACAACCTAATATGAACTTTGGGTTGACATATGAGAACATGGAAAGGCCATGTGACATGTTTAGTTGAGTCAGCCAAGCCTTGCCAATGTGATTTATAAGTTGGGTAATGGAGGGTGGGTAGGAATCACCCTAGGAGGTGAAGATAGGAGAGAGGAATAGTATTTCTGACAAAAAGAGCACAGCCTGTAAAGGCCCCAAACTAAGACAGCAAGGGAGTTCAATCACCTGAAAGGGTTCCTTAAAACAGAGACATATGGTCAGATGGTTGCTGAGAAATGAAGCTGGATATGCAGACAGGGATCAAGCCATGAAAAGCCTAATATGTTGTATTAAAGGGTTTTTTCTTTCCTATTCCTGCACAGATACAATTATGACATATTACACTTTTTATTAATATACAGTAGTTTTATGTGCATAATAACTTGGGAAATTAAAATGATTCCCTATCAGGGTAGACCTTCAAATTAATCTTTTAGGAGCTCTCAAAGGCTTGGTCCCTCTACATTCTCTTTTCTGCTCTTATCTCCTAAATACACCTTATATTTTACGGTATTAATTATCCCTCTTCCCTATCCGTCTTCACCCACACCAGATAGTCTTACAAACAATTAGCTGATCATAGAATTTGCATTGATAAGCGCTAAATCTTTAATCTAAATGTCATTGTCATTTGTCCTATTACTACAATTGTGTTGCTACTTTTGTTACTGTTTTGTTTCCCATTGAAAATCATGACTTACTGTTATAGCTATGTGTATTTAATCTCTGAAAGGCAAGAGCAAAATAAATTGCAATAAAGTTAGATTACCGCATAGCTCACAATAAAGACACATTTTATATAGTAATTATTTTTATTTGTAAAATAAACTACAGAAAAAGGAGAAGGAGTTCCTAAACTAAATCAACCCCAAAGTCTTCCCTGCCTCTGGACTTCCCATTACCAAAACAGTCCCTATTTATTTAAAAGATTTGTGTTTAGTGGTCTGTTACTTGTAGCCAAAGTCTTTCCAGTGTAAAGATGTAAGTACACATTTCTCTCATAAAGCTATTCTCTGCAAGTCATAATCATCAGAGACCTTGACATTTCAGTCAATATAATAAACAAAAAGCTTTTGTGACTTTTTATATAAAAAAGAATCACATAATAGACAACAGACAGAGAAGGTCAGTTTTAATTATGATGCCCGAATTGTCTGTCATGTCTTATGTAGGTTTTGTTTCACAAGTAATATTTGAGCCAGAGAGAAATTAAATTTGGTGGGTGGTGAGGATTTTCAAGGTAATTGACTTTATTGTGCTATTTATATTCCAGTATTTAAACTGGGCAGATACTAAGCATGGTGCTTTTATTAATTACTAATAACCACACTGGAAAATGTACTAAAAGTGTTGCTGTTATTATTATTCATAATGATATAAATAAGTTAGCAGTGTTAAGAGAATAATTCACTCATTCATTATTATTATTACTCAACAGAAATATATAGAGTTCAACATTTGCCATGTGATAAGTACCGAGGATTTAAAGGTAAGCAAGACAAAAGTCACTGAATTCATCAACTCATTCCATAGCAAGATTAAGAGACAGGAATGTTAGGAAAACAATAGATAAGAAATAAATGAATTTGGTGGAAAAAAATTGTTTCAAAAGTCTTCAGGAAGCAAGCAGGATTAGCATTGAACTGTTTGTTAGTATATATGCCAATAGTCAAGTCTAGGGTGAAAATAAAAACAATAGATGTACAGTTATCATTACCTCCCTTGTGAATCAGCTAATCTACGGTTGACATGTTGAACTAACAGGAAACTTTCAACTTTGCTAAATACATTACAAGATTTTGACATTTGATAGATACTATTGTTGCAAAATAACACTTTAATTTACATGGCAGGATGCAGAAAAATTATTTTCCAAATAAAAAAAGATGATTATGAACATGATCCAGAGACTTAAAATGATGCTGAAGAGGATAGCCAAAATGGGATTTTCAGATGATTCCTTTTTATCAATATACATTTCAATCTGTTTCTCTTGTGCCACCTGCAGGGGTGTTGACAGAACTAATTCCAACAGGGCATGGGTGCTAAAAATTGGCATTTCTGCCTTTTTATAAATACCTTACATGAAAAGAGAATTTTCTTCCTGTTCAATGCTAACAGCAAACATTTTTCACCTTTGTAAAATATACATAAAGAAATTTTGATCATATTTTGGTTATTTTTAGAATACCTACATGTCATGGATATTTCCCCTGATTTAATATATTATTTAGACTGGTATCCTTTTCTATAATTTTGGTCAAATTATTAACGTCACAGATAAATCAGTTGTCTATGTAGTTGCCTTATAGACCTAGCATATTAAACAGTATAAAAAAGGGTTGTGATTCTACAAAGGAAAAAGGCATTTAATTGCAGTGCAGCTGTATGTTGTATTTGTCATCTGTTACACAAATGGGAGGGGGTGAGAACCCCAAAATATTCCAGGAGCTATTATTTATTCTTAATCATCATAATCACCATTGATAATTATTCATCAGCTCCTTACACATATTCTCCATCCTTTTGGACTTATGAAATGGCATTACTAAATATGTCATGTCTGTTCTCAAGTACTGGCTAAAATTGTATGGTTTAAAGAGAAAATTTGAAGAGAATATAGATCAGAAGATACATGTGCACATTTATTTTCTTTAGTGTTAAATAAATATTTATATTTAGGTTCATGTATATGGAAAATCATTATCCTTGAGAATGCAAATGAGATTTTTCCCTTAGAAAAATATCCTCTGTTTTGATACAGTATAAACATATACTATAAGTTAAACTACAATCATAATAGAGTAATAACATAGAAGAGTAGGTGGGGGAAAGAAATTATACTATGCTGCATCATGTATCTCCATTTTAAAAAATCAAGTGACCTTGAAAAAATGATAATGTAGTGCAATTTTGGGGGAGTTTTGTATACATGGAATCCTGAAAAGAGCATAAGGTAATTTATGACAATTGGAAATGAATATTTTTGTCACATAATATAATCCACAAAATTCATATGCATCCAGAAGAGTTTTTTCACAAACTATATAGTGAATAGTAAAGCTTAATATTTGATACAACTAAGCCAGGAAGCCGTGTCTCACAATAAACACATCATCATTGCTTAGTTTACTTTCAGTACCTGGTATCAATTAATACTGATTGTCTTTATCTTTTCTTTTGATAAGATTGAAGATACTACAGCCAAACTGTTTCAAGGACTACGAAGATGGGAGTCAAAGAAAAGTGTACTAGTTGCCTCAACTAATTGTAAATATATCTGCAAGTGATTGGATTCAAGTTTGACTCTTTCACAGATGATTGAGAAAGGACTTTTTTTTCTCTCTTTAGGATGCTAAATTATTCCCTCAAGAAGGTGAACAGGCTCTTGTTAGCCTCAGTAGGCACAAGTTTAGTCATCTGTAAAATGAGACTGTTGAATCAGATCATCACTAAATACTCTTCCAGCTCTAAAATGTGATTTTACATGGATGGTGAGATTTATCCCTGGAGCTTTTAACTCCATACTATGCCATGTATCCAGGTTTATAAATATAAGATATTTCAGCTGTTATTAAATATGATAAATCTCCTACAGGGGAGCTCAGAGTATTTCCACATACACAGTGTTCAATGTCAGTGCTGATGCAAATGATGATGGTAAGGAGTAAAACTCAATAATAAGAATATTCTGGGTCTCTAGTAATAAATTTAAAGATAGAGGAGATGTCGAAGTTAAAACAAAAGAAATAGGAGGGTAAATTAGCTCTGTAAATTACAAACATTCTTAAAAACAAATTAGAACATTTGAATTGAAATAACAGAACTAGTCCTAGATTCTTATCTTAGGCAAGTTTAACTCTTGCCTGCTAGCTCTGTGACTTTCTTTCTTAGCTCTATGATTTCCACTCTATTCCTTCATGCCTGGAGATCTCTACAGGCCTGAAATTTTTCCCTGGTCTCTACCTTTCTCTAATATTACCGTCACCCTCCTTTTCCCAAATTAAGTTTAAAGAGACATCATAACTTAAGTGAAAGGCTTCTTAAAAAGAAGCCTAGCAGTAAGTGCTTTACTCTCCCCATTTCAGCATCACTGTTGTTATTGCCTTCATGAATATAAGATTTGGAGGAAATATCTTGAGACCTAAATGATTCTAAATCACGATTAAGCAAGAAATAGGACAGGTTATTCCACTCACATTGTCCAAAGGGCTCTAGGAATTAGTATACTTACACTCAATGTAGGATACAAATAAATTGGTGGTCCATCTCTAAACTACTTTTGAAGCAAAATAAGCTATTGTTCAACAAAAGACTATAATTATATACCACAATAAACATGATCACATAACTGATTGTGGCTGACTTTGCCTTTCACATACTTCAGTAAAATCTACAGCTTGAAAAACTTTTGTGACTTGATCTTTGCCATTTTTCTCCACTTTGTGAAACTGCCTTGAGTTTGATGAACACTTTATTACTAAAGAAAAGACAATTAACAAAATTACAGGTAGCAGATCTTTTTGAGGTGTCTTCCTTTAGTTTGATAGTCTTCACCACTCACTCAGATCACAGCATTTTGAGTTAATTTAATATGCCAAAAATTGATAATTAACGCAATCTAACTTTCAAAATTAAGTAATTTAAACTGATTTGGTTGTGGTGTATATTTTGCAACTGAATGTTGACCTCCGTAGAAAAAAAACAGTAAGTTTCTATGTCTTCTTAAACGTGGCCTGGAAGATGAAAGTACTTAGTGAACCAAACATTCTTAAGAGTTTTGGTCTAGACCTCTTTAGACTCTTACAAATTACTGAGGAATCCGAAGGTTTTTGTTGTTGTTGTTGTTAATGTAATATTCATTGATATTTACCATATTAAAATTAGAACTCAAAAATTTTTAAATAGTAAATTCATTTATTCTAAAATTCAAATAAATATCTTGCATGTTAAAACATTATCTTGTATGAATAATAACCATTTTCCAACGCAAAAAAAAAAATGAGAATAAGCACTATTTTATATTTGTAGAAATACCCTCAGTATCTAGCTTAATAGAAAAACACTGGACTTATACCTGCTTCTGTATTCAATCTTACTGAGATAAAACACATACCATACAGCCTCTGGAAAACTCCACTGTATACTTGTGAAAAACTGGGAGTGAAAAGAATAAACAATATTTTAACATTATTATGAAAATATTTTTGACCTTGTAAACCTTGAAAGGGTCCCAGTGATAGCAATCATTTCCTGGAACACATTTAAGAATTGCTATCTTGTAGGGACTTGGATGAATCTGGAAACCATCATTCTCAGCAAACTGACCCAAGAACAGAAGGCCAAACACCGTATGTTCTCACTCATAGGTGTGTGTTGAACAACGAGAACATGTAGACTCAGGGGAGAGGAGCATCACACACTGGGGGCAGTTGATGCGGGTAGAAGAGAGACAGCGGGGGGTGGGGAGGGAGGGGAGGGTGGGGAGGGGGTAACATGGGGAGAAATGCCAGATATAGTATGCAACTAAAGTAAAATAAATAAATTATTTAAAAAAAGAATTGCTATCTTGACTTATTTAATTATCTAGTTATTCAATAATAATTTGTTGAACTGCTTTGGTGTGACAGATACAATGACAGTTACTAAAAATGTATCACTTAAAAGACGTTAGCTCTGGCTTCTGAGGGGGATATACTTTAGTGAAGGATACCAGGAAATGAATAGGTAACCATACTACTATATAGCAAGTTGTGTCAGCAGTGTGCTATTGAGGAATATTTTTACATACACATATTATGTAAAACATATATATATATATATATATATATATACACACATATAAACATATGTATTTGGTTATATGCAAAAATATATGTATGTATATAACCAAAATAATAAGAAATAAGAGAATAATGGAATCTTAGGTATGAGAGTGAAACTTAGATATTAGGTCCAAACTTGTAACCATTAGATGATACAAAGGACTCTTTTAAAAGTTTAAGCAGAAGCTTCATTGATCAGGATCTTGCACACAGATTTTCTGACTTCTTGACTATTGCTCTGGCACACCTCTTCTTCAGGTTTCTGGGACATACCAGGCATAAAATTAACAATCCAGTTGTTGGAGGGTGGGAGGATGTGTTCACCTACATAAGTTGGTATAGTAATTTTCCCTCCTTGTCTCTCTTTCCCTGTTGTAAATACGAGCAATTACTCTATTTTATCATACCAGACTTAGATTCTGCTTCAGAAACATCAGTTACTGTTTTCAGTATCTGAAAATTTTTGACTTATTGTTTACGTGGTATCTGTTTGGCAATATTCCAACCCTCACTAAGGTCAACTAGTCACTTCCTTGGCATCTGCTCCTGAATTATAGAATCTGCCACAGAAACTGGGGCTTAACCCATAGTCATGCTAGAAAGGATGTACCTTCTCTTACCTGTTGATTGCAGAAACCTATACATAAATTGATGAGATCAACTCATTACTTGTGTTATACAAATATTCTATATTCTTACTAATTTTTATGTATTTGTCATATAGATTTCTGAGAAAAGATGTTAAAATTCTCCAGTGTGATTGTGGAATTGACCATTTCATTCATTCATTTATTCAGCTTTCATATGTTTTGATTCCATGTTATTAAGCATATACTGATATAGGGTTGTTTTTCTATCTGGGAAAAGAAACAGAAAGTAAACACAAATACATTCTTTTGGGGTTTCCCCTCTATTTGCTTAACTGCAATTTTAATAACCACTGTTAGTTTTAATTTTAGTGATCAATCCTACCTTTGAATTTTTGTATGCTTTTCTACTGTTTCACATTAACATATTTCTGAGCTTCTGGTGTTGCAGGCTTAGTTTATGTCTAGTCTTACTTTTTTTCTAATTCAAACATTTAGAACTACAACTTTTACAATTTAATAGTTAGTATTTCTACTTCTTTGCTTATTATTGAATATAACATCACACATTTGCCTTCTTTTGCTTTTCTCCTTCTTGTAATAAATTCTTCAATAAATATTTCAGAACAGATCTATTTGTAAGAAACTTTTTGAGATCTTGCATAACTCAAATTATTTGTGATTATCTTCTTGCTTGGTGATAGTTTACCTAAGTATAAGATATTAACGCTGGGGAAGGTGGCTCACGTCTATAATCCTAGCACATTGGGAGGCGGAGGCAGGTGGTTCACCTGAGGTCAGGAGTTTGAGAACAGACTGGCCAACATAATGAAACCCCCTCTCTACTAAAAATACAAAAAATTAGCTGGGCCTGGTGGCGGGCACCTGTAATCCCAGCTACTAGGGAGGCGAAGGCAGGAGAATCGCTTGAACCCGGGAGGGGGATGTTGCAGTGAGCTGAGATCATGCCATTGCACTTCAGCCTGGGCAACAAGAGCAAAACTCCGTCTCAAAAAAAAAAAAAAAAAGAAAAAGAAAAAAGAAAAGATTCTAACATAAAAGTTATTTTTCTTCAGACTTCTGAAAACTTCGATCCATGTTATTTTAACATCCTGTATTAATAAGTTATTTTGTGCCTTGTTTGACATGTACTCCTTTATGGAGATAATCTGTTTTTTCTCTAGACTTTTTTTTATGAATTCTGTCTTTATTCTTGTTTTTCTGAAATTATGTAAAATATAGGTTTGAGGCTTAGTTGTTATTTTTAAGCATATATTATATTTACTTAGCCTATTCTTGAAGCAAGAAATTTTTTCAGTCTTAAGATACCTGCAAGATTTGTTTCTGCTAATTTAGCACCTCTACTATTATTGCTTTAAAATTTTCCTTTTAAAAACCCATTTTGACTCATGGGATTCTTAGAATCTTACCCTTTGTGCTTTATGCAATCATGTGAAACAATCAGATTATTATCTCTAATCAATAATTCTATTAACTGAATGACTTAGGGCTCTGATTCTGCTACTTGCTGATCTTGTTGACATTTTCCAATAAAGAAGGATTCCTATTGTCTTTTCTAATTTTAGATTGTGAACTTCTGTTCAGCAGGGATTTAACAGGGAGAACCCTTTGAGGTTCTGGTTGAAGTTATGTTTTTCTGAGGATTTTTTGTATTTGCTACTCTTAGGTGCACCCAAGGTCATTAACAGTCCTGTACCGGCTTCTATTTTACATTTTTAGCTTCAGGGTATCTAGACAATGCAAGTAGTATAAATTTCAGAACCTTCATCAAAGCAAGGATGTGGTTCAAACATTAATGCAGGTTCTTTTTTCATTCAATGTCCAGGTTAATAAATATAAACTTTTATCTCACTTTGCTTATTTTCCCCCAACATTCCATTTAAGGTATAGTATTTTCTTGGAAAACATTTTCATGAGCTTCCATGCATGCCTTTATTTTGACTTTTATTCCCCTATGCTCATTACACCTAAGTCTTTTTGATTAATGAAACCAGAACATTATTTTAGGACAATCAAAGATTCTGTATTCATTTACCACTGTGCCTGTCACTCACTTCCCCAGCATTTTTGTTCTGTGGGGGATTCCTTCTTTATTGTAAACATATTTTATTCAAAATATCTAGATATTTTACAGCAGAAATTTACTCAGGTTAATATAGCCTTGTATAGTATGTGAAATATTCTCCTCTATTTTCCATTTTTCAAGATCTCCTTCTCACAGTTAGTCTTGGCTATAGATTGTAAAATAGATAACTTTTCTGTTATTTCTATGCATTTGAAGGAGAAAAGGAGGCAGCAGTATATTCCCTATATGACATCTTGAATTAGGGCCTCTAAATAGTATTTTATAATGTAGCTACAATTATATTTTGTTGCAATGGAAAATCAATCATGTCGTGCTTGTGTCTGAAAACTCTTCAAAGTCTACTTTTTGAGACTATAGAATAAACTCCAGTTTCCAAATTCTTTAAGGCTTTTCAAAATTTGGCACCTTTTGAGAAAGGGTATTAGTTAAAGCTGTCCTGAAAGTAACGACAATCAAGCGCCTGCCATAATTTTCTCCCTTGAACATTGAAAGGGAGTAAGCTAAGCAATTTTGCTGTTCTTGGGGTAGTTGAAAACTTTGGAGATAAAAGGAGATCCATACGTTTTGGAATAAGGAATGTTCCTGGGGTTCAAATTCAAAGCAGTGGGAATGTCTCCCAGGAAATAAAGCCCATACTCATCTAGCTTATTTGGTGTACAGAGGACTTTTCCTTACCTGTCAGCTCCTGGGTCCCAGAGCAGGCATATCCTGATCACTTGATGCTGCCTGACTGCTCTCCAACAGACATGCTGACCTGTGGTAAACAGGAGGAGAAAGGGTGCTTCTGGTGAACCAAGAAGTTGTTTCCCATAAAGAGAGGGCATGGTGGGGCCTGAAGGTATTGGGAGCGTCTCCCTTCCATTAGCCACCTCAGGAACCAAGATTTTGTCATTGAAAGCATAACTATAGGGTTGTCATGTGGCCCAGTCCTGATGCAATGCTTAATCTGCTTTGGCTTAGCTTTACCGCTCTCCTGCCTTCCTCTTCAGCCTCACCTTGGTCATCCTGCTTTCTGTTTGCTAATCTTTATTTGGATATCATTTCATATACTAAAGGTGATATACCTGTCACTCTCTGGTAGAAACATATATTTCACCGCAATTTCTTCCCTCATCTAGATCTCTGCCACAGATATTTTACAAGTAGTTTCCTTTCATCTTAGTTTTCCCAGGCCCTAGCATAGGTTGGTTCCTTTTGGAAAATATACATGCACTTTAACTATGATCAAATGTCAATGAATATACTTCTATGACATTTGTATTCCTCTAAGTACCCACACATACACATACCCAAGTCAGTAAACTCTATAAAGACATTGATCATTGTATATTGTTGATAAGAGTAAGCCCAAAGCCAAAAGTAAGGCCTGGTCTGCCCATAAAATGATTGAATTCAATTTTAACTGATATTCATTTTTCTATATGTGAGTATAATTTTATTGTTTATATATTTCCATGCCATCATGTACATACTATACTGGTTCTTATTTTAAGTCCTTTTAGAGCCAATGGTGTATTTCTCTAGGCATTCCAAAACGCCACACCATGACATAATATTGAGATACAGTTTATGATCTAAAATATGTGTTTAATAAAATAGATACACTTAACAAATTAAGTACACAATTTAACTTATGAGTATAATATTATGAGTGACTTCTGAAACAGTATGAATTAGAAACCACATAAAAAAATAACTGAACAATTTATTCTTATGCTCCAGGAAATCATGCAAAATTTACCAAGAATATTATGCTTGTGTAGAATAATGACATACAACATCCTGAGTCATAGATATAAAAGGAACATCTAAAAGTATAATGTACTATTAATGAAGGAAAATTAAACATGCAATTTAGTTATTCTTTCTGCTGGAAGGAGAAATCAAATATACAGGAAGCATTAGTTTCCATTTATCTCCAAGTTCTAATCTGTATTCACATACATGTATTTGCATTCACAAGTTCAGATTTAATAAGCAGAAATGATTATTTTAGGCTGTAATTGATTATAGAAAGCCTATGAGGATCAGACTCAAAATATAACTCTCACAGTCTTGTAAAGTCTATCAATACACAAATCACTGAGCTTGTGATTTAACACTTCTCTGTCTTCATTAACTTTACTATTGCCCCGGGCAAATCCCGACTTTAGCTGCAGCTGCTTATGAGATGTCACCCTCTCCTGACTAAACAAATGTTACCACCACCCTCTCAAGCTGTTTGCCTAAATGGGGGATCCAAGATTATGTTTCAATAGGTGAAACTTCCGTTTCATTTCTGTCTATACTTAAAACAATTTTTTTAAAAAAAGATCTTGATATTTCTGCTTACTTTTTTATGCCAGTTTTCAGAAGTATAGTAGGTTTGAGGAGAAAATTCACATCTCCTGTTATGAGGGCAAACCATATGACTTCCATGAAATTAGTGATTCTCAAACTTGGCTGCACATTGAAATCGCCTGGGGAGTTTTAAAAGCACTGATGCCTGGGTCGCACCCCCAGAGATTCTGAGGTAATTGGTTCGAAGTTCAGCTTCTCCGGCATGGGATTTTTAAAAACTCCCCAAGTGATTCTAATGTGCAGCCAAGGTTGAAAACCACTGTGCTAATTAACAGAATAATAATGAATTGCCTAATCACAGAGAAGACCGCACAGATAAAACTATGGCTATAATTGGGAAACTAGTAATTTTGGGAAATAATATTTTTGAAGGAATGAAAATATAATAAATTTGAGGTTTGTGTAATTGCATGCAGCCTTTATTTCATGGAAGTCCTCATAAATATCCAGCAAATTTTAATCAGGGAACTCACTGTTAATTCTGCGTTTATTTTCTTATTTAAGCATAAAATGAACTGAACAAGATTCATCTATTCATTAATTCAACAAATATGTATTGAGTCCTTAAAATATGTTTCTCATTCTTCATTGTTGGGATCCAGCTGTAAAATAATTGGAAGGAAACTCATTGTTTCTTTTTTCTTTTTTTTTTTTGAGATGGAGTCTCGCTCTGTAGCCCAGGCTGGAGTGCAGTGGCGCAATCTCGGTTCACCACAACCTCTGCCTCCCTGGTTCAAGCGATTCTCCTGCCTCAGCCTTCTGAGTAGCAGTGATTACAGGTGCCCGCCACCATGCCCAGCTAATTTTTTTTGTATTTTTAGTGGAGATGGGGGTTTCACCATGTTGGTCAGGCTGGTCTTGAACTCCTGACCTTATGATCTGCCCACCTCAGTCTCCCAAAGTGCTGGGATTACAGGTGTGAGCCACCGCACCCAGCCTCATTGTTTATTTTGAAGGGGAAAACATTCTTAGAAGAGAGAACGTCTTAAATAGGGAGTTCATCATCACTTTCCACAAGCAAGACAGGAGAACTGAATGATATTCTTTATGCCAAAGGCACTAAATTAATTCTCACACGTAAAAATTAAGTGAATAAATAAGATGCTATAAGTACAAGTTTAGTATAGTAGGGAGTGGGTGCTCAATAATTATTCATGTCCCTTTAGCTTCCTCTGAAGCCTGGATGATTATTAAAAGAATAACAATTTGAATATGTAACTAAAATATTCTTTCCACTTCAAACTGTTACTTATAATGCTGCCAGATAAGGTTTGCAAGATTACATTTCTGAAAACAATACAGAGGCGTATAGAAAAAAAGTTAAAAAATCTGACTTCAGTAAAATTCTCCTTTGCTTCTTCAGAATAACTATTATTTAAAATACTGGTATGTAACTCCCAGAATTTTCTTGCACAAATGTAGATTTTAAATGTGCAGACTAACACGAGCATATATAAACATTTATTTTATTTTCCCATCAACCAAACTAAAGTTGTTTAAAATTTCTAACAAATTAAGAAATGTTTTTGAGATGAACACATTTGCATGCTGATGGGAATGATCCAGTAGAGTGAGATAAATTGATGATACCAGAGAGAAGGAATGTGATAATGCAGAAATTAAGTATTTGAGATGCAGAGAGAGGGCAGGATCCAGAGGAACTGGGCTTTGATGCAGGAAATTTATTTCATTTACAACATGAGAAGAGGCAGTGCACATGCATGCAGATGCAGATGCAGATGATTTGATGAAATTGTTTGTGAGACATCAGGAAATTACTGTCTTTTTTCTTATATAATTTTTTTAAATAAAATTTTAGAGGAAAGACATATACAGCATTTGCAGGAAAGGAACACTATGTGAAATAATCTTCTGGCAGAGTGGAAATGTAAATATACCAGGGAAGTGTGAAAATTCTGACCAGCAGAAAGTGCCTTTTAAGCACAGTCATTAATTTAAAGGGCAATATATCTGCAATAATGTGCACTATTCTCCAATCAGCATTCATCTGCTTAGGAAAATACTGTTGCGTAGAAAGCTATCTAGTTATAGCCAGGATTGAACTTTGGCCAGTTATGTACAATGAAGGGAGGGAAAGGCAATGGAACTGAAATGAGTAACTCAAATTATGGAGCAAAAATCCAAGCTAGATTTTGAAGGAAGTGCATGTGTGAAAGGGTTCATATGCAATAATAATAATGAATTATAGGACAAATCACTGGAGGTCTCAGGGAGGTTGAATAATTATAGGAGATAAAATTCTGGACTGAATATAGAAAATAGAATATAGAGAAACTGAACATAGGAAATCTTCATTAG
Source organism: Ateles fusciceps (assembly GCA_036589455.1). NCBI lineage: Eukaryota > Metazoa > Chordata > Mammalia > Primates > Atelidae > Ateles > Ateles fusciceps. The sequence goes on along the minus strand of JAZHEH010001172.1, from coordinate 57,611 downwards.
AGTGTAAAATGATTGCAGCAGAAATTTTGGAGTTGCACAATTATTAGTATCAATAGGGGCACAGGAGTCAGTGGTTGAGGATGATGGAAGAAATGATCACTGCAGCAGTATGTTCAGGAACTGTGAAGACAAAATAAGGGAGGGATTATTTTTATGGATGTTGAATTATCCAAGTATGATTACATGTGAAGTGGTAGAACAGAGTAAGTTAGGTGCCGAACACAATGGTAAATGAGAAGTGCCCTATCTGGCTGTTAGATGAAAGTATTAAAAGAAGTATCAATGAAGACTCATGGCATGAATTTCAGAAGACCGGGAGTTTTGAAGGAGGATGAAGATAAAATGTTTAGAAAAAGCAAGGAGAGAAACAAAAACACTTTTAGAGACCCTAAACTTTCTATATATGTTTATAGGCCATATATTCTGAGTTCTGATACTATGTTTGTTATATGTTCAAATAACTTTCCCAAGGCTACCATTGTCTTTTAAATTTTTATGGCTTTTTTTTTTTTTTTTTTGACAGAAGATTTAATTCTGAGGTAGTGATCTGTCAATTTTTCTGTTATAGTTTTATATTGTCTTCCCTGCCAAAAGCATACAACTAGTTTTGGGGGTACACAGCCTCAACCCTGTATTCAGATAGAGGACTGGCCTCATTTCATGGCGTTATTCAGTCCTTTGGATTTCTAATCGCTGAGAGGAGTTTAATACTCATCCTTCATTCCTATGTCTTATCTTGAAAAGCCTAGGCCTCAAGACCTTAGCCTCCATCACTACTAAGGGCTCCTGCATAATATTGTATATGTATATGTATATACAGTAAGTCCTCACTTAACATCATCAATAGGTTCTTGGAAACTGCAACTTTAAGTGAAATGACATACAGCAGATCCTCAACATCGTTTTGTTCAACAATTGTTTCCTTATAATGTTGATGAGAAATAAACAAGTTAGTTGTGTTATACATTGTCTTGTTTAAAATCGGAGCTTTGTAGAATGTAGGTTATAAGCATAGCTTCTCTACACTTACAAGTCAAAAACTTTTAGTCCAAGAAAAACATACTCCAATTTTGTGGATCACAAAATCTCTCTCTAATGAGGTACGTTTAATGCTTCCATCTACAGTACAACTGATTAAATAGCCCGATTCCTGGACATATCAATAAAAAGTCAACACATTTCATGGACTATTTTGAGTTACTAAATGACCGATAATCATATATTAACTGTGAGAAAACACTAGTAATCGAACAAAGTCCTATTAAGAAAGGATGAAATGCAACATGTTAACTATGAAACTGGTGAAGATTAAACAAGTATTATTACTTCCCGAGGTACAGTTATTGGAAAATGGACCCTCTTGGATGAAACTAGTAAGAGATTACATTGGTACAAATGTACTTGAAAGAAAGAAATATTCAAAACTTTTACAGTGTACAGACTCCCTGACTGTTAATAACCTACTCTTGGGAAAATTATCACATTTGTGTGCAAAGAGGAAGTTTATGTCTGTGGTATTTCAAAATGATAAAAGTTGGAAAAATATTAATAATCAAAGGCAACTGGAAAACTGATGCAATAATATACACCATTAAACTCAAACTTAGAGAAGAATGCTTAATGACCTTGTGAAATAATTACATTATTAAAGGGTGGTGGGGAGAAGAAGGCCACAGAGCAATAAGATACCACTTAGCATAAACTGTAAGTGTCCGTGTGTGTGTGTGTGTGTGTGTGTGTGTGTGTGTGTATGTGTGTGTGTGTGTGACTGGCTGGAAGAATATAACACCAAACTTAATGGTCATTAAGCTCAAGATACTTTTTGGTTAGGGGATAATTGCATTTTCCATATATAGATATTATATTTACAATGTATTTATAATAGATTAAAGAAGACTGCTATTATTTAAGTGTTAATTAGGTACAAAAAAGTAAAGAGTCTGGTAAAGATCATGCATTACAATTATTTATTATGAACTCTGAAGAAAAAACTCCAGTTCTTACTACTTTGTTCTTCCTAAATTACTATATGATCATCATGGCATTTGAATGTAATCTATTAACATTATGTAAAAGTCAATTCTTTTTTTTCTTTTTTAGACAGAGTCTCACTCTATCACCAAGGCTGGAGTGCAGTGGCACCACCTTGGCTCACTGCAACCTCTACCTCCCGGGTCTAGCGATTCTCCTGCTTCAGCCTCTCAAGTATCTGGGACTACAGGCTTAAGTCATCATGCCGGGCTACTTTTTTTTTTTCTTTTTTGTATTTTTTAGTAGAAACGGGGTTTCACCATATTGGACAGGGTGGTCTCAAACTCCTGACCTTGTGATCCAACTGCCTTGGCCTCCCAAAAGTCAATTCTTTATTGTACTCATAATATAGATCGTTATGATTCCTGAACTTCCAATTATATGTAACATTTCCTCATGGAAGGCTGGGTTTATTAGACCCATCTTCTACATGTTTTCTCTTTAACGTGTGGAAGAACATTTCAGAAAGAAATTCTTTGCACCTTCTGCTGATTTTCTTTTGATCTTGAATTCTGCCAGGAGAAACCAGAGTGAGTTAAACAATATGATGTCAACATCGAAACCTAGATGATACTACATGCAGATTTTCCAAAGAATATATTTGAGTTTGCCTCCTCTCAGCTCAGTCTAACATTGTGATTGTGTGTGCATGTCTGCTGGTACCCAATCCAAGCCTTTAATTTTGTAAGCTTTGTATTTTCCTTCTCACTGCCTTCTGTAATGTGTAAGATTTTGTATAGACTTGATTTCCGTGTTTAGGTTGTGAAATCTGCCATGAACCATTTGCTATTTCACTGTGCAAGAAGTTCAAAATTTTGCATTTAATTGTGCGAGTTGAAAGAAACTATTTAGTTTCAGGTTGTTAAACATTTATACTTAGGCTGGGTGCGATAGCTCACGCCTGTAATCCCAGCACTTTGGGAGGCGGAAGTGGGTGGATAAATCTGAGGTCAGGAGTTCGGGACCGAGTTTGGCGAACATGGTGAAAATCCGTGTCTACTAAAAACACAAAAATTAGCTAGGGGTGGTGGCACACGCCTGCAGTCTCAGCTACTTGGGAGGCTCAGGCAGGAGAGTCGCTTGAACCTGGGAGGTGGAGGTTGCCGTGAGCCGAGATCACGCCACTGCACTCCAGCCTGGGCGACAGAGCAAGACTCCATCTCGGGGAAGTAAGTATATATATTTTACTCAAAGCCAAAATGAAACAGACCACTAACTTTTATAAGAAAATAAAAGTATCAGTCTGAGTAAATGGATTAAAAATACTTTTGTGCCCTATGATTGCAATTTTTCTAGGGTTTCAACTTTTTAGATTCTACGTGTAAGTGAGATAATGACGTATTGTCTTTCTGTGTCTGGTGTCTGGCTTCTTTCACTTAGCATAATGTCCTCAAGTTTATGCATGTTATTACAAATGACAGGATTTCCTTCTGTTTTGTTGTTGTTGTTTCGTTTTTAGGTGGCTGTTGTCATTCTGTTGCCAGGCTGAAATGGTGCATTGGCGCCATCTCAGCTCACTGCAACCTCAGCCTCCTGGGTTCAAGCAATTGCCTGCCTCAGCCTCCTGAGTAGCTGGGACTACAGGCGCGCAAGGATTTTCTTCATTTTTTAAGGTTGAACTATATATATGTATATATATATGTATGTACATACACACACACACACATTTGGACATGTTCATATGGATTGCATATATCCATATATATATTGATTTCTTTATTCATTTGTCTGTTGACAGACACTTAAGTAGTTTCCGTATCTTGGCTGTCATGAATAATGCTGCCTTGCACATACAAGTGCAGCTATCTCTTTAAGATACTGATTTCATTTCCACTGAATATATACTCTGAAGAGAAATCATTTGATCATATGGTAGTTCTATTTTTGTTTTTGGAGGAAACGTCCATGCTTTTTTCCATAATATCTCCACTAATTTACATTCTCATCAACAATGTACAAGAGTTCGCTTTTCTTCACATCCTCACTAACACTTATCTTTTGTCTTTTTGATAATAGCCATCCGTCCTAACAGGTGGTAGATAATATCTCATTTTGGTTGTGATTTTCATTTCCCTGATGATTAGTGATGTTGAGCACCTTTTCATAAACCTATCGGCTACCTGTATGTCTTCTTTGGAAAAATCTCTATTGAGTCTTTTGCCCATTTTTAAACTAGGTTGTTTGTTTTTGTGCTATTGAGTTGTATCGGTTTCTTATATATTTTAGATATTAACCCTTTATCCAATGTATGGTTTGCAAATATTTTTTCCCTTTCTGTAGGTTGACTTTTTATCTTGATTGTTTCATTTGCTGTGCAGAAGCTTTTTATTTTGATCTACTTCCACTTGTTTATTTTTGCTTTTGTTGCCTATGCTTTTAGAGGCATATTAAAAAATTTCATTACCTGATTTTGTATTCTGCTACTTCACTGAATTTGTTTATTAGTTTTAATAGTTTTTCATGGCACCTTTAGGATTTTCTACATGTAGGATTAAGTCACCTATAAACAAAGACAAATTTACTTTTTAAATTTGTATGTCTTTTATTTATTGTATTTGATTCCTCCTCCTAGTACTTCTAGTACTATGTATAATGGAAACAGCGATGGTGGGCATTTTTGCCTTTTACTAGATCTTATAGAGAAAGTTTTCATTTTATTTAGATTATTTATTAGTTGTAGGCTTTTTACAAATGGCAATTATTGATTATTATGTTTAGAAAAGTTTCTTCTATACCTATTTCTGTTAGATCTTTCATCACTAATGGATCTCGAAGTTTGTTAAGTGCTCTTTCTGCATCTATGGAGACGACTTGTGTGTTTCTTTTTCATTGTTAATGTAGTGTATCAAACCAGTAGATTTCTGCATGTTAAACTCGTCTTGTATCACAAGAATAAATCCCACTTGGTCATGTTGTATAATCTTTTTGATGTGCTGTTGAGTTCAGTTCACTATTATTTTTTTTTTAGGACATTTTTCATCTCTTTTCCTCAGAGATATTGGTCTGTAATTTTATTTTTCTTTTGATGTCTGGGCCTGGCTTCAGTATCAGGATGAGGTTTTTATTTTAGGTTGGAAGAGGGAGACAATATCTGGTGGGTCTGACTCATGTCATAAAACCATAAAAGACAAGAAGCAGCCTGAAGTATTCTTTAGTACCAAAATCGAGGACTCTGTTTTAGTACATAATTGTACATAAAAGCACTTCTAAGAGTTTTGAGTGTTCCTGGGGTTTATGCAAAGGACACTCATCAGTTGTATTATGTCCTGTCTAAAGGGTATCTTAGAGGAACTTATATACCCCGTTAATTAATAAGCTGAGAATTACCACCAAATGCCTAAGATGTAAAGAAGTGATAATTGTCTCTTCACAAAAAGAATATTTTTTCCTTTTCAGGGGAAATGGTGGTGAGAAAATCCTAGAGTTGGAGACTGGAAATGAAGGAGGGGAGCTAAAGAATCTCTAAAAGCACTTCCTGAAACAATGGGACAACTCTAAACACTTACCAACTTCAGACCACAGAGGCATTTCCACAGTACCAATCAAATACAAAATTTACTACTCTCTTTACTGTTTCACCCTTCCTCTGATCCATATCCCTCCATCTATTCCACTGGGAAGAGGAAATAAACTATAATAAGAAAGGTGGAGAAGGACAGGTAGACACAAAAGTTCAGGAAAGAGAACAGTACATTCTCATTATAGGACTGAGTAAGAAAACACTTTATTACATTTTATGCTTTTATTGTAAAGATCTTTCCTTTTTTGGTTATGTTTATTCTTATGTATTTTATTTTATTTGTAGCTATTGTAACTGCAATTACTTTTGTAATTGCTTTTTCAGATTATTTGCTGTTGACATAAAGTAATACTACTGAATTTGGTATGTTGATTTTGTATCCTGCAAGTTTACTAAATTTGTTTATCAGTTCTAATGTTATTTTTTCTAGAGTCTTAAGGTTTTTCCAAACGTAAGATCATATCATCTGCAAACAAGGATAATTTGATTTCTTGTTTTCCAATTCAGATGCCCTTTTATTTCTTTCTCTTGTCTAGTGACTCTGACATGACTTCAAGTACTATGTTGAATAACAGTGGTGACAGTGGGCATCCTTGCTGTGTGTCCGATCTTAGCGGAAAGGCTTTCAGTTATTCCCCATTCAGTATGCTACTAGATTTGAGTCTGATGTATACAGCCTTCACTGTATTATGTTGCATCTATATCAAGCTTTTTGAAGGTTTTTATCATGAAGGGATATTGAATTTTATCAAATGCTTTGCTAATATTTTGCTGAGAATATTTACATCAACGTTCATCATAGACATTGGCCTGTGGTTTTCTTTTTATAATGTGCCTTTGTCTGGTTTTGGTAACAGGGCAATACTGACCTCATATTAATAGAATGAGTGGAAGTATTCCCACCTCCTCTATTTTTCAGAATAGTTGGAGTAGGATTGCTATTAGTTCCTTAAATATTTGATAAAATTTAGCCATGAAGCCATTGGGTCCTGAGCTTTTCTTTGCTGGGAGATGTTTTATTATGACTTTGATCTCATTACTTGTTTTTGGTTTGCTTAGGTTTTGGATTTCTTCATGGTTCAATCTTAGTAGGTTGTCTGTGTCTAGGAATTTATCCATTTATTCTAGGATTTCCAATTTATTGGCATATAGCTGCTCATAGTAGCCTCTAATCATGCTTTTGAATTTCTGCAGTATTAGTTGTAATGTCTCCTTTTTCATCTCTAATTTTATTTATTTGGGTGTTCTCTCTCTTTTTTTTTTTTAGTTTCACTAATGGTTTGTTGGTTTTGTTTATATTTTCTTTTTTTTGTTGTTGTTTTTGTTTATATTTTCAAGAAACCAACTTTTTGTTTCACTTATATCTGGTATTATTTTTTCATTTCAAATTCATGTATTTCTGCTCCGATCTTTATTGTTTCTTTTCTTCTACCAATTTGTGGTTTCATTTGCTTTTGCTTTCCTAGTTCTTTAAGATACATCATTAAGTTGTTTATTTGAAGTTTTTCTACTTTTTTGATGTAGGCCCTCATTCCTATAAACCTTTCTCTTAGTACTGCTTTTTGCCATACCTATAGATTTTAGTATGTTGTGCTTCCATTACCATTTGTTTCAAGACATTTTAAAAATTTTTTCTAAATTTCCTCATTGACCTACTGATTATGCCAGAGAATATTGTTTAACTTCTACGTGTTTGTATAGTTTCTAAATTTCCTCTTGTTATTGATTTCTAGTTTATTCTACTGTGGTCAGAGAAGATGCTTGGTATTATTTCAAATTCTTTGAATGTGTTAAGACTTCTGGACTAACATATGGTCTGTCCTTGAGAATGATGCATATGCTGAGAAGAATATGTATTCCTTAGCCACTGGATGAAATGTTCTGTAAATATTTATTTGGTCCATTTGGTCTATGATGCAGATTAAGTCTGATGTTTCTTTGTTGATTTCCCATCTGGATGATCTAAATGCTGAACATGGGATGTTGAAGTCTCCAGCTATTATTGTATTGGAGTCTGTCTCTCTCTTGAATTCTAATAATATTTGCTTTACATATCTGGATGATCTAGTGTTGGCTGCATATATATTTATAACTCTTATATCTTGTTGCTGAATTGACCCCTTTATCATTATACAATGACCTTCTTTGTCTCTTCTTACAGTTTTTATCTTGAAATCTATTTTATCTAGTAGAAGTGTCCTTCTCTTTTCTGGTTTCCATCAGAATGGAGTATTTTTTCCTTCCTTTTATTTTCAGTTTGTATTTGCCCATGTGACTTCATAGATGAAGAGTTTTTCTTGTAGGCAACAGATTATTGGGTCATTTTTTGAAATCCATTCAGCCACTCTGTCTTTTGATTGGAGAGTTTAGTCCATTTACATTCTACATTATTACATATAAGTAAGGACTTACTCCTGCCATTTTGTTATTTGTTTTCTGGTTGTTTCATGGTCTTCTTTCTTTTCTCCTTTCCTGTCTTCCTTTTCTCTTGTGGCATGTTTTAATTTCCTGCTTTTTATTTTTTGTGAACCTGTTGTAAGTTTTTTGATATGTGGTTACAATGAGGCTTGCAAATAATATCTTAAAACCTATTATTTTAAAGTGATGACAACTTACCACAGATTTCATAATTGAACAAACAATCTAACAAACAAGCTAGGAGAACACTAATGAAAACTTGACACTTTAATTTCATCCCACTGCTTTTAAACTTTTTGTTTTTATTTATATCTTATAGCACTATGACTTTAAAAATTATTATAATTATTTTCGATAGGTTCATCTTTTAGTCTTTCTACTCAAGATATAAGTAGTTTATACACCACAATTACAGTGTTACAAATATTCTACATTTTTCTGTGTACTTACTATTGCCAGTGAATTTCATATCTTGGATGATTTCTTATAGTTCATTAATGTCCTTTTCTTTCATATTGAAGAACTCCCTTTAGCGTATCTTGTACAATAGGGCTGGGGTTGATGAAATTCCTCAGCTTTTGTTTGTCTTGGAAATGTCTTTATTTCTCCTTCATGTTTGATGGACATTTTTGATAGATATTTCTAATCTAGGATAAAAGTTTCTTTCCTTCAGCATTTTAAATATGTTATGCCACTCTCTTGTGGCCTGTAAGATTTTCACAGCAAAGCCTTCTGCCAGAGGCATTGGAGTTCCATTATGCTATTTGTTTCTTTTCTCTTGCTGCTTTTGGGATCCTTTCTTTATCCTTGTCCTTTGAGAGCTGTATTATTCAATGTCTTGAGTTAGGCTTCTGTGGGTTAAATTTGCTTAATGTTCTATAACCTTCTTGTAGTTGTATATTGATATTGATTCTTTACGTTTGGGAAGTTATTATCCTCTGAATAAATTTTCTACCCCAATATTCTTCTACCTCCTCTCTGAGGCCAATAACTCTTATATTTGCCTTTTGGGGGCTATTTTCTAGATCTTATAGGCTTGTATTTTTTGTTTTTTATTCTTGTTTCTTTTGTTTCCTCTGGGTATTTTTAGATAGCCTGTCTTCATACCCACTAATTATTTATTCTGCTTTGATCAATTCTGCTGTTGAGACTCTGATGCATTCTTTAGAATGCCAATTGCATTTTTCAGCGTCAGAATTTCTGCTTGATTATTTTTAATTATTTCAATCTGTTTGCTAAATTCATCTGATAAGATTCTGAGCTCCTTCTCTGTGTTATCTTGGATTTCATTCAGCGTCCTCAAAACAGTATTTTGGAATGTCTGAAAGGTAACACATCTCTGTCTCTCCAGGATTAGTCACTGGTACCTTATTTATTTGGTGAGGTATTGATGGTCTTGATGTTTGTGGATGTTCATTAATGTCTGGGCATTCAATAATACTTATTTTTTGTAGGCTTCACTGTCTGGCCTTGTTTGTACCCATCTTGCCTTTGAAGGCTTTCCTGGTATTTGAAAGGACTTAGGTGTTGTGATCTAAGTCTTTGGTCACTGCAGCCATATCTGCAGTAGGGGGTACCCGATGCTCAGTAACACTGTGACTCTTGTAGCCTCTAGTAGCACCACCATGGTGGTCTTGGGTAAGATCCCGGATAATTCCCTGGATTACCATGCAGAGACTCTTGTTCCCCTTCCTTACTTTTTCCCCAAACAAATAGAGTGTCTCACTCTCTTTTTGTATCGAGCTGCCTGTAGCTGGAAGAGAAGTAGCACAATACCCCTGTGGCCACCACAGCTGCAACTGCATTGAGTCAGACCAAAGCAAGCACAATACTAGGTCTTACCCCAAGGCCTTTGGCAATCACTGCCTGGCTACCACCTATAGTCAGTCATAGTCAAAGGGATCTATAATCAACAGATGGTAAGTCCAGCTAGGGCTGTGTCCTTCCCTTCAGATCACTGAGTTCCCTCTGGTGCTAGGTGCATCCAGAGATATTGTTCAGGAGACAGAGCCTAGAGTCAGGAACCTTGAGAATCTATCTGGTGCTGTATTCTACTGTGGCTGAGCTGGCACACAAGCCACAAGATAAAGTCTTTCCCACTCTTCCCTCTCATTTCCTCAAGCAGAGGTGTCTTTCCTTGTGGTTACCACAGCCCCAGGCCCATGGTTATTACTGCCTGGTTACGACTGATACTCACGCAAGACCCAAGGGCTCTTCAGTCAGCTTGTGGTGAATCCTGTCAGGCCTGGGTCTCCTACTTTAGAGCAGTGAGGCTCACCTCTGCTCCAGTGCAGGTCCAGAAATGCTGTCAAGGAGCCAAGGCCTGAAACAGGGAATCCCAAGAGCTGCTAGGTGCTCTATCCCCACTGTGGCCAAATTGGTACCCAAGCTCAAAACAAAGGGCCCTTTAGTCTTCCCTCTACTTTGCTCAAGCAGAAGTCTCTTCCTGTAGCCAACATAGCTGGGAATGTGCTGGGTCATAACTGACATAGCAGATTTCTCAGTCTCACCTAAATCCTGCAATGAGTACTGCCGAGCTAATCCTGTGGATTATTCAGGGACCAGAGACTCTTTAGTCAGCAGGTGATGAATCCTGCCATCACTGGCTCCTTCTTTTCAAGGCAGTGGGTTCCCTTCTGGCCCAGATTGTGTCTAGAAATATCACCTGGGTATTATTGCCTGAAATGGGGGCCTCAGTACTCTGCCTACTGCCCTATGCTACTGTGGCTGGGCCAGTATCCAAGTTGCACAAAGTTTTCTTTACTCTTCCTTCTCTCCTTAAGCAGAAGGATGGAGTCTCTCCCAGAGTTGTGAGCTGTGCTGCCTGGAACTAGGGGGAGGGATGACACAATCACTCCCTTGGCTTCCCTAGCTGATGTCTCACTAGGTCACATTCACCCTAAGTCTACTTGCTCTGAGAGCAGCACAGAACCAAGGCTTGCCCAGGAATTTCAGTCCTTATGGCCTAGACTGCATTTCAAGTTGATTTAGAACCCCAAGGAACTTTAGCCCATGGTGGCAAGGCTTACGGAACTCAGCTTCTGATCACTGAGAGGGACAATTCACCTCTGGCTAGGGCTTGTATAAATGCTCCCTCCATGTGCACTGGCTGAGTTCTGTCCGATGTTGCTTTCTGCTGTAACAGAGCAGCACTGAGTTCCAATGCAAAGTCCCACAATCACTGCACTCTTCCTCTTCCAAACACAAAGATTCTCTATCCATTTCACATAGCTACTGCAGGGAGATGAGGCAGGTGTGCTGTAGATAATTCAAAACTGTCTTTCCCCACCCTCTTTAGTGCTTGTCTCCTTAATACAATTTTAAAACCAGATATTGTAATTGCTCACTTAATTTTTTGTTCTTATGAAAGTGTTTCTGTTTTGTTTGTTTTTTTGAGATGGAGTCTCCCTCTGTTACCCAGGCTGGAGTACAGTGGTGTGAACTCAGCTCACTGCAACCTCCATCTCCCAGGTTCAAGTGATTCTCTTGCCTCAGCCTCCTGAGTAGCTGGGACTACAGGGGCACATCACCACGCCCAGCTAATTTTTGTATTTTTAGTAGGGATGAGGTTTTGCTATGTTGGCCAGGCTGGTCTCAAACTCCTGACCTCAGGTGATCCACCTGCCTCAGCCTCCCAAAGTGCTGGGATTACAGGTGTGACCCACCGTGCCTGGCCTGAAGGTGCTTTTTATGTAGATAGTTGTTTAATTTGCTGTTCTAGTGGGGGATGTGATTTGCTGGAGGCTTCTATTCAGCCATCTTGCTCCTTCTCCCCTGTCCAAGTTTGCTATTTTTGGTCTTTTTGATAACAGCCACTCTAACTAAGGTGGGATGATGTCTCATTGAGGTTTTGATTTGCACTTATCTAATGATTAGTGATACTGAGCATTTTTTTATATGCTTGGCCATGTGTATAGGGTGCTGCTTCAGGTTCAGCATAGGGAGCAGAGTGCCCCAGTGACTGGAGAAGTACATGGAGTGGCTCCGTCAAGGCACCATCTCACTGGAAGACAATGTGCACTTTCAGCTCTGGTCCCTAGGGTCAGGACACAGCAGCAGTGCCTGATAAGTGTATATAGAGCGACTCTGTCAAGGCACTCTCCTCCTTGGGAGGGAGTGCAAAGCAGACTGGTAAGGGTAGATGGTGAAGCTCTACCAAGGTACTATTTCCTCATGAGATAGTAGGCAACTTTGGCTCAGGCAACAAGGGGCAGGGTAGAGCAGTGACTAGGAAGAATAGATAGAGCAGCAGCTTGACTCAAATAAGTAGAGCCAATGAAAGAGGCTGTGGCTAACCCTGATGGATGGAATGGTACTGTGGCCACTTGTTCCTGGAGCAGGAGACACTCCAGCAGTAGTTTTAGTTCCAAGATGGCATAGCACAGTAGCTATACAGGCAACAGAGAGCAGGGCACAGATTTGGCTCCTTCTTGGGGGAACACAGCTGCATGGACTCCAGGCAGCTCCCTCAATTGGGCTTAGTGCCTGTGAGGACTGCAGGGGTCCCCACTGGTGAGGACTGCAGTTGTTCGAGGTGTTGATGTGGGCTGCTGGGGTCCTCTTGAGTACCTTTTCCCTGCAGGGGGGGAGTTCCTCCTGGTTGTGAGTTGGTCTCAGCTGGGGGAAGGGAGTGCTAAAAGCTAGCTATTCCTTTCATTCTCTATATTACTATTCTGGATTTCTATGCTCTCTAAGATTTCTACTATTACTTTGATGCAATCTGACACTCTAATTATTTTTGTCAAAATTTGATTTTTTTTTCATTGTTTTGGCTGTCTTTGCGGGGCAGACAAGTGCTAAGGACTTCCAGTTGGCCATCTTGCTTATATCCCCTAGATTATTTCTTCATTTTGTAAGCAGATATTCTATCAATTGGGGTCTCAAAAAAACAAATGTCATGCTCAGTTGAGAAATATTCAAAGAGAGTCTAATGAAGGTACTATTTGCAAAAGTGTAGGCAGTCTAAAGGGAAGCCATTAGGGATACTGTAGGAATCCTGGGAGTGTGACAGCAAAGAATTTTACCAATCATAGGTTTGACGTTATGAGGGAATAAAGTGATCAGAGCGCAGAACCCATTGCATACAGAGGACTTCTTCCAAAGGAATCTTCTGACTGTAAATATGAGGTCTTGAAATTTGATATCTTTACTTTTTTATGACGCATGGCAAAGTTCTACATAAGAATTTAGACATCAAGCTACTTATATGGCTAGATAAATGTGACATATCCAAGGACAATGACAATATTCTTGCTTTTCAATACTCAAGATTAGTGTTTTAATTTTGATTATCTACCTGAGAAATTATTTACCAGATAATTAGAAAGGCTTTTGTATAACATGACAATTGTTCCCATGAGATCAACTCCCTGACTGGGAGGATAATATCATGATTTTATAGAAATATCAGTGATTTGGGATTCAGAAGAAATGTACTTTTGTTATGCTTTAGTGGCAAAATTGTATGGCCTTCATTTCTCTCATCTGAAGGGGTTAAGTAAAAGATATATGGATTCACTAAATCTAGAGTTATGAATTTTTAAGAAAAGTTTTGTAAGTTTTGGAGTGTGAATATAATAGTTTAGGTTCCTCCTAGAACATACCCTGGAATAAGGATTTGTATGAAAGTAGTTTATTTGGAACATAATCCTGAAAACACCTGATGCTGAGGAGAGATATGACATAGGTAACTAAAGAAAACCAGTAATTGATGTGTTATTGATCAGGTTACTCCTATGAGTAACCAAGGCATAAACCGAGGGGGGAAACTCTGGGACATTGTGCAGAACATGCCTCAGATATACCCCACCTGAGGATTAAGGAAACTCAGATATTTAACTCTAAATTCCATCCATTATTAATTGTTGGTTGCTGTTAGGGGTATCAACTCACCAGGTATTATGGTTCGGTCCATACATGGGCAAAGAGGTTGCAGGTTCTTCCAACAGGATGCTTTAGGCTTTACTAGAATTATCAGAAACAAGGGAATATGGGCAGAGCATCAGTACATCTGCTATAGGAGAAAAAATCCAATGAATGTGACCAAAGAATTTAATGTTTCCACGAGTTCCTCATGCTCCTGCAAAGTGTTGCCTTACCACCTAGAGTTCCCTTATCACAGAGCTTATGTCATTTTGTTTTTGCCCATTTAATTTTCTATATTATCCACCAGATGTATGAGGACATACATCATGTCAGTTCAAATCTTCATTTAATGCATCAGGGACTAGCACAATATCTCAGTATAGTAGATGCTTAATACATACTTGCTGAATTAGTTTAGGCAAGAACAAATGAAAGCCTATGGTGTAGGAATGAACTAAACATTAAGAAGTAGATAGAACCTCTTTTTAGTAATATTGGAAACAATTCAAAGGACCCAGACTGTATTTACTTATAGTCAGCCCTCCATATCTGCAGGTTCTGCATCCTCAGCTTCCACATTCATGGATTCAACCAACTGCAGAATGAAAAAAAATCAGAAAAAAAAATTAACAGTACAATAATAAAAATGATACAAATAAAAATAATACAACATAACAGCTATTTACATAGCATTTATATTGTGTTAGGTATTATAGATAATTTAAAGATTTAAAGAATAAGGGAGGGTATGAATAGGTCTATTAAAATACCTACTTAACTATGACTTTTTATACAAGGAATCTGAGCATCTGTGGATTTTGGTATCTGTCGGTGGTCTTGAAACTAATTTCCCATGGGGGGACCACAGTATAAGCTTCTTAGCAATTGAACTAGAAAAAAGATGTTTTACATTCCATTATGAAATTATCTAAGAATGATAACTAACAATAATTTAAATACTGAATTTATTTTATATTCATAGAGTCCAGATGTTTAATATCTTATGTAGAGAAAGAAGAGGTAGTGTTATATTTGGTGTGATTTTTAATAATTATGAATGAAAAAATCTTACATTTTGTTTAGAAATGTCAATTTCTAATTGTGTAAAATCTCATGATTTTACAAATAATCAGTGTAGATGTCCTTATATGTCATTAGACAAATGGGTCTTACTCTATTGATTATTAAACCAAATCTTGTTAAAAGTGAAATAAATATCAGAAAGTTTTCTAAATTAAAATTAATTTTGGAAGCTTTCCAGCAATCCATGATTATTCTTCCTTTAATTTTGGACAACATAATTACACGGCACTGCATTAAGAACTTTCATTAACTGAGGCAAGTTATGCCATTTCAATATTGATCTATTAAAAAAGATATTCATTTATTTCCATGTTACAATGGCAGAAATAAGCCTCTTATTTGATTATGTCAGGGAGCCAAAACTAAAATTAATATCCCTATCTATGCAAATACCAAATTAGGTCACATTGATATGACTAAAGCACTAAATAAATGATCTCATCAGTAAAATACTGATAGAAATAACATACTGTCATATTCGGGGCTCTTGGGGGATCCTAATTAATCTGCTTTCCCAGGGGTGACATTTCCCCTTCAGTCTGAATTATGTACAAGATGAGTCTTAGGCACTGTCTGATGCTCAAGTAGTTTATTCTGGCAGTGCTCTTACAAGACAGATAGTGGGAACAGGGTAGTGTCATAAGCCAGACACAGTTAGGGAGTCAAATGACCAATTATTTGGAAGATTTCCATCTGGGAACCATTCTCAAAATGTGGGAGAGTTTTCTTCCTTTCTTATACCTGTATTCAGTCCAAGTCAGTTACGAGATGTTTCTTTCATAAAGGGAGTTTATGCTATTCTTGTAAAGCTAAGCTTTGTTTTAAGGTTTAGGAGAGTTGCAAGTATGCTGAAGTGGTCTCTCCTGGAAATCCCTGGGCCAGGGATGAAAGCCCAGGCCAAGTTTCATCATAATGTGAGATGTGTGCGTGGACCTTAGGACTATCACTAATCTTGCAGCCAGAAAGTATCTCTTATACTATACTACACATAACATAGAGTATCATTATAAGTATTGAATACTAAGAAATAGAAAACCTTTAACATTAGGCTTAACATTATTATCTGCAATGAAGAATCAATATTAGAAGAATGTTTTCCATTAGTGGTCTGATAATTTTAAAGAAAGGTATGATTAGGAATTAAGTAGTTACCTTTTTTTTTTTTACTGAGACCGAGTCTTGCTCTATTGCCAGGCTGGAGTGCAGTGGCGCAATCTCAGCTCACTGCAACTTCCACCTCCTGGGTTCAAGCGATTCTTCCGCCTCAGCCTTCTGAGTAGCTGGGACCACAGGCACGTGCCACCGTGCCCGGCTATTTTTTGTATTTTTAGTAGAGACGGGGTTTCACCATGTTGGCCAGGATGGTCTTGATCTCTTGACCTCATGATCCACCTGCCTCGGCCTCCCAAAGTGCTGGGATTACAGGGGTGAGCCACTGCACCCTGCCGTTACCATTCTTTAATATAATTCTAAATATGTAAGAAAGAAACCAAGTCAGTAATAAGAATAAAATGGAAATGTGCTAAATTAGCTAAATACAGAAGTATATGTGGAACTTAATGGCAAGTGAGAGATCAGTGCAGATTGCTAAAAAAATAAAAAATTAAAAAACAACAAGAAAAGAAAAACATGAGTATTAGAAAAGAGTATGTATTCTTGTGCTGGGATACAACTTTGAATGCTATGATAAGGCAAAGGGAGCAGCAATACTTCTGTTCCAAACTGAATTCTCAATACGTGTTGATAGAATAGTACCCTTAGAAGAGCAAACCTGAACACTGGAAATCCCCAGTTAGGATTGTTACCCTTTAGACTGCTAAAGAAGTGTGCAAACTACATATGTCTGAAAACTGTGTACAAAAATGGCAAAGAATAATGGAAGTACGACTTTTTAAATGAGGTTCAGCCATATTTTAAAAATGAAAAGGAGAAGGCTGTATTTAACTTTTCCTTTGACTATCCTCCCACCCCTCCCAGGCTTTATCTTCCATTTCCTCTTAGGCATTTAGAGTGTATTAGCTATAACTCATGTTCCTTAGGGCCCTCGGTTTTCCCAGGGGTGCTTCAGAGTATCACTGATAAGATGTAAGGGGGTTCGAGATCCAAGAAGTCCCTCCACTCTCAGTTCTGCTGAGACAGCTCCTCTTTTGTCTGTTTACAGTTTTGTGCAAGGTCTCATTTTAAAAAAATAACTGCTTTAAAGTTTGAAAACTCCTACTCCAGCTCTCTTAAAATTCATTCTCAAAAAATATATTTCTATTGATCTGTCAAAGTAGTTTTTTAAAAATCACATTAGCACCCCTTATTTCTCTATGTAAAGGGAGGAGAAATTTACAAATGATTTTGCTTTTTAAAAGTGTTTCAACACCAGAAAGCAAATATTTGAAGAATTCATTATAAAGAAAGTTCTTAATTTCAGGGTTAATATTTTTTCATGGAAATACTGTGAACCTTGATTGAGACATGCTTAAAGCTATTTCTATAGAGCTCCAAGTCTTTATGAGCCTTGGTTTTCTTATCTGCAAAATAGAAGTATTGTTTATTTTTTAGAGTTTGGGGGAAGATTAAATGATATAAAAATCCTAGTGTAAAAGGCCCAATCTATGGCCTCAAAACTGTTATTTGCTGTCAGGAAATCAAACCACAAAGAAAGCTCACAATTTTATCTCAATTTTTAATGTCTTCTTTGTACCTCTCATTTTTAAAAATAACATATTTAAATAGTAAACTGAAAAAGGTAAAAAAATATGTGAAGTCTGGAAGAGCAATCAAATAGGAAAAACATATAGTTATATAAAAAATTAGCCTGTTGCAATTATCAACAATTGCTTTTATATTCCCTACTATGATGACAATATCATATCTGAGATGGAGAACAATGTGCCGTAAGCTGGGAGCATCATAGTTCTGGCTTGCTGATCAATTCTGACTAATATTTCTTGTTCTTGGAATTTACTTTGACATTCACTTTAGTTTCTCTAGTTCCGACCTTCTTTGGCCCTTGGCCTTATTTGAACTTTCCTGCTTGGGTCTAATATTTCCCATAACAATATTTTCGTACTCCCATTTCTGGGATTTTTCAGTGCTGGTGGTACAGTCCATGTATGAGTGGTCCTACTTGGGGCTTTGGAAATGTGTACAAGTCTCTCACCTGGACACTTATAAATGAAAGTCTATCTCAGCTTTTGACTCTTACACTCTCAGAGTATCTGGAAAAATGGAATTAACTTTATTCCTTCCTTCTTACACTCCCCCACTTCCTTCTTCCTTTCCCCTCCTTTCTTTCTCTCATCCTTTCCTTCTTGTTTGCCTTCCTTCCTGCCTTCTTCCCTTCCTGGCTCCTTTCTTCCTTCCTTCCCTTTTCTTCTCTCTCTCTTCTTTCTTTCTTTCTTTCTTTCTCTTTCTTTCTTTCTTCCTTTCTTTCCTTCAGAAAAATAAACTGAGAGCTTACTAAGTGACACTTTGAAAAGTAGTTGAAATACAATGGAAAAATAAAAATTAGATATGACCCCTGCTTGCAAGAAGTATATGTCTAGTGCAGGGACGTAAACATTAAATAAATATCCACACAAATAATTTTAAAATGTCAACTGTGCATGTGCTTTAAAGAGAGGTAGACAGTGTTGTGAGAGTCTTTAACAGAAATGTTTTACTTTTTGGAAAGTGACACTAAAGTTGATATTAAGAAGATGTGTAGGAGTAACTTCTGTGAAGAGTAAGATAAATAAAATACTTTGATTGGAAGAAATACGAACAAAGACCTTATGGTGGGCAGGAACACTGACTGTATCATATGTAAGAGGTAAGAAACTAAATGTGTGGGACAGAAAATTCAGAAGGCCATTGAGAATCTCGACGAGAAGACGTTTTTTTCAGTCAAGGAACAAAACTTACATTTTGCTCAAAGACCAGTGCATACATACATGAGTCAAAGTCATGCAATTTACCCATATAACAAACATGCATATGTACCCTTTGAACATAAAAGTTGGAAGAAAAAAGGAAAAAGAAACAAAAATAAGAGTAAGATAAATTTATTTTCAATAGTTATTTTTTAGGATTTGACAGATCTTGCACGAGGTTCAGGGTTTTTGACATCCTCAGTTATAATGATAGCAGAACTAGAAGTTGAAAAATCACACAAAATGAGGGCTAGCTGATGTTTAGTAAGGGAAGTTTATTATCTGCAAAATGTATATTTTTACAAAGCAGGAAACAGGGGCCCAAATAAAGTAAGAACTATACATCAGATTACATTTCTGAGAAACAGCTGAAATCAAACCACCTGTATTCTGCCTAAATAATAAAGCATTCATTCAGAAATAATTAATATTTTCCTACTATGTGCTAGTCACAATTTTAAGTACTGGGACTTCTGTGCTCATAAAACTCATAGTATTGTGACGAACCCTGCAAAATTCAGTATGAACAGTCTATAATATGGAAATTACAGTTTTTAATGCTCATTTATTAAATAGGCACTAAAATTAATGATGCTGTGTTAGGGAAGACTTACTGGAACAAGTGACATCCACTTTCAGGTGGGGGCAATTGAAAAACACAAGCCAGGCAACAGAGGTTTCGAATGCCTTGTCAATCACACAGAATAGGATATGAGAAAGGCAAGAGTTCAGAGGAAGCGATAAGTGGGTATTGGAAAAATAAGAACAAAGTAATAAAAAGCTAACTTATTAAGAAATTTGTTAGCCATGATAAGGAATTTGGATTCATTTTAAGAGCAATGGAAGTCATTATGGGAGTAATAAGACCAGATTTGCATTTCAGAAGGACCCCTATGGCTGTGTTGGGGGGATGTAGAGTGCAAGGTCAAAACTTCAAAACTTGAGGCAAAAACTTGTTAAGAAACTGCTTAAATTATGCAGCCAAGCAATGTGGGGGATCTGTTTTAGGATGGGAACAATGAATAGAAAGAGGGTTGAAACCATTCCAAAAATGTACAGAAAGTGAAATTGACGTTACTTGATGCGTAAATGTATCAGGGTGGCAGATGAGAAGATAGGAAGAGACAAGGAAGTGTGAGAATAGCACCGAAGTTTTACCATAAATCTTCCCTAGGAGTATTTTTAAAGATGGTGAGTTAAAATAACTGCGAATTTGATTTTTATCATACTGGTTACCTCTATGCATATATTCCTAAACAATACATTCTTTAATTTTTCCGGTTTTCTGAATTTTATCTAAATGGAACCGTCTTCTGTGACTTGCTTCTTTCTCTCAGGATTATATGTTTGACATCCATCTGTGTGATTGTGTTTAGCAGTACTTCATTCAATTTCATGCCTGTCTAGTGTGTCGAATGAATAAACCAAAATTAATTTATCTATTACATGGATGATATTCATGTGAGTGTCTCCAGATTTTTCAGTTATGAAGATGCTGAGAACATAATTTTACATGTCTCTTGATACACATGTGTAACAGTTTCTCTAAGATAATCATCCAGGAGTAGAACTCTAGGTTGTGTGTATTCCAGGGTTTATATCCATTTGTGCTTCACTTAGAATTATACATTCCAGATGTGCCACATCCACGTCCATGCCTGATATTGTCTGACTTTTCTTTTTCTCTCACTTTCTCCTTCTCTTTCACTCTCCCCTTTTTGTTCTTTATTTCCTTTCTTCCTTCCTTCCTTCTTTCCTTCCTTCCTTTCTTTTTTAATCTATTGACTGTTAATGAAGTTAAACATTTTTCACAGATTTTGTGTTCATTTATATTTCTTAATTGGAATTTTCTGTTCAAAATTTTCTCATTTGTTTTTCTATTGGATTGTTTATATTTTAGTTATTTTTAAAGTGTTTTTATATTGTGTATACTACTGATTTATCAGTTGTATGTGCTGTAATTTTTCCTCATTTGAGACATTATTTTTCCCTTTAAAAAATATATCCTAGCCAGTAGTGGAAAATTAAACACTGCATGTTCTCATTCATGTTGAAACTAAAAAAGGTTGATATTATAGGAGTAAAAATTAGAACAGACAGTATTAGAGGTTCGGAGAGTTGCGGAATGGGGAGATAGAAATTTGTTAAGGAATACAAAATTACAGCTCAATAGGAGGAATAAATTCTAGTGTTCTATACAACTGAAGGATAAATATAATTAATAATAACACATTATATAGTTTCAAATGGCTAGAAGGAGGATACTGAATGCTCCCAAAACCAAGAAATAAAAGTTTGAGGTGATGGATATGCTAATTACCCTGATCTGATCACTACACATTATGTGTATCAACATGCACCACATAAATACGTACAATTATTCTGTACCATTTAAAAAATAAAATAAAAAATTTAAGTTGTATCCTGAGACAAAAGGCAATTTTTAATTTTAAAGTAATAAATGTAATCATTTCTTATTATTTTTATGCTTTCTGTGTCTACTTTTAAAAATCTCTCTCTTCCCAGTGGTCATAAAGATAATTTCCTAAGTTGTCTTCTAAAGCTGCATAGATATAGAGCTCTCATATTAAAACTATAATTCCCCATGAAAATGTTTGTCTTTGTTATGGTATAGGTTCAATCCCAAAGCTTTTCCCTGTGGATAATATGTTGTTCTCACTTCCTGTATAGCCTAGGTAATCTCAATAGGTCCAGATTGACCACATACTTATCTTCAGGCAGCTCTAAAGCCTGGTACTGACACTTGACCAATGCTGTGGAGTACAGTAACTAGAGAGAAATAATGTCCAGTATAAGTACATGAAGTCTTTCAGAGTATGGCATAGCCTGTCAGCATTATTTAGTAATAATGATTGGATGTTTTATTTGCACTTGGTTTCAGTGACGTATGCTGGCGGGGTTGATGGTGAAAGTTTATCTACATTTTCAAGCATACAAGTAGTAGATTGAGACCTGGAGGCGAAAGTGCTCTTCATTCTCTGCACTCTTCAGTACATATGCTTCTGTTGAAGTCCTGTATCCTTTACCTCTAAGAAAGTTTGGTAAGTATAACTGATTGTGTACTTTGAGTTCTTTCAGTAATTAAAAACTTAAGGTAATCAATATCTAACTAGTACACTCCATTTATTGAGGTCCCTCAGTTCTGATATAAATTAAGTTTGCATGTATGGTGATTCTCATTCTGAGTTTTTTTTCCTTCCAACATTCTATCCCTGCATGACCATCCTGTTATCCTAATTGACTATTTTATAATAATATTTAATATTTGGTAAAATAACTCAATGCCATGTTCTTCATATGGAGTATCTTATACATTTTTGGCAGTTTGCTCTCCATATAAATTTGACAGCCAGCCTGGCAAGTTTATTAAAAACAACCACAACAAAAGTACATGAAACAACCTGGTCCCAGTGTTTTCTTTATAGAGACTTTATAAATTGGCAGACTGAATTTATTGGATTTGAAATCATTCAAATAGACAGAATATTCTTGGGTCTGTTTGGGTAAGTTACATTTTTCTAAGTTTAGTCTTTTCTAATTTATTGGCATAAAATTGTTCATAGTATCCTATTATTATGTTTTAGTATCCATAGCATTTGAAAATTTACCCGTTAATTCCAAATATTTATTGGTAATCCTCTCTTTACTGATCATTCTTGGAGAAGTTATGTCAATTTTATTATTCATTTAAAATAATAATTTTCTGTAACAACTTGTTTATATGTTAATACTATTTTATTAATTACTACTCTTAAACTTACTACCTTTTAATGTCTTTATTGATTTGTCTTTTCCATTGAATGTTCAGGACAAATTTAAGACCATCTTCTTTTATAATGTAGAGTATACATTTTGCCTTCATACCACTTTGCTGGGGTAATTTTGATATGCGATACTTTCCTTGCCATCAATTTTAAATGGTAATATTTGTTATTTCCACTTTGATTTTCATTTATACCCAATGTGAGAAGGCTATTTCTTGGCTTCCAAATATAGATGTTGTTTTTAAATTTCCAACTTAATTTCCTTGTGTAAGAAGGCATAGTCATCATGAAAACAGTCCTTTGAAGCTTTTTAGACTGCCTTTTTGATTCAGAATATTGTCCATTTTCATTAAATGATCTCTGTGCTTGAAAATAATATGTATTTGCCACTGAATGATTACAACTTTCTTTACACGTGTAATAGATCAAACTTTTTAACAATATTGTTCAATTTTTATATGTTCTCTACATATGTTTCCTGCTTGATATTTCATTTTCTGAGATATACTTTGAAAATCATTCTGATGTTGATTATTTTGTCCAATTCTCCTTCAAGTTCTGTCGCATTTATTTTTTATTTGTTGGCTTTATTGGTAAATTCTGATATACAATGCATATGAATGAACAATTGAATCATTTTTTATTACATGACAACCCTCTTTACTGCTGATGATACTTGTAACACTTAAAATCTAATTTGCATGATATTCATAAAACTACACAATATTTCTTGTAGTTGCTTTTGCCTAGTATGTCATTTTCCATGACTTTATCATTAGTCTTTCTCTGTACTTATCATTTATGTAGATCTCTTGTGAACAGCATGTGTTTGGATTTCTTTTTCTAAAATAAACCTTTCAATCTTTATTTGTATTTAAAGGTTATAGTGTGTGTGTATGCATTAACTGGTATATTTTGGTTTATATCTATCAGCTTAGTTTGTGTTTTCTTATTCTTCTTCCATTCTTAAAGTTTATTTCTGCTTTCTTCACATTTGTACTTCTTGATTTATCTCATACTACCTAATTGGTTTTCCTGGTCTAGAAATTATAAAATCTACTTAATTCTGCTAACATTAATTATTACTTTTGAGTATGTATAACTTAATTAATAAAATCTAATGATTAACAGATATTTTCTTCCATCTCCATTCAAGGACCTTAGATCACATTACCCTTATGACCTCTTCCTGCCTTATACAGCCTTTGTGATGGTTAATATTAGGTGTCAACTTTATTGAACTGAGGGATGCCTAGATGACTGGCAAAGTGTTGTTTCTGGGTATGTCTGTAAGAGTGCAGCCAGAGGAGATGGACATTTGAATCAATGGACTCGAAGAGGAAGATTCACCCTCAGTGTGGATAGGTACCATCCAATCAGCTACCAGCGTGGCTAGAACAAAGTAGCCAGAAGAAGGGGCATGCAGTTTGCTGAATATTTTGTTCTCTCTTTCTTCCTGTGCTAGGCACGGCTTTCATTCCTCCTGCTATTGAACATTAGATTGCTGGTTCTTTGGGCTTTGGACTCTGGAACTTGTACTAGCAGTCTCCTAAGGGCTCTCAGGCCTTTGGCCAGAGACTGAAGCCTACACTGTCAGCTTCCTTAGTTTTGAAGCTGTTGAACATGAACTGAGCCACTACTGGCTTCTCTCTTCCCCCAGTCTGCAGATGACTCATCATGGGACTTTGCCTTGTAATCGTGTGAGGCAATTCTCTCTGATAAACTCCCTTCTATATATACATATATCCTACTGGTTCTGTCCCTCTGGAGAACCCTGACTAATACAGACTTCATATTTTATTTTTATATTATTTAACTTTCAAAGTCATTAGTCTTGTATTATTTCATTCTACCAATGTCTGTTTAATTTAATAAAATGTACCACTTGATAGGATTTGGCTGTGTCCCCACCCAAATCTCATCTTGAACTGTAGTTCCCATAATCCCCCACGTGTCATGAGAGGTAATTGAATCATGGGGGAGCAGTTACCCTCATGCTGTTCTCATGATAGTGAGTAAGTTCTTGTAAGATCTCACGGTTTTACACAGGGCTTTTCCCCTTTCTCCTTCCCCACCTCCATGTGAAGAAAGACGCATTTTCTTCCCCTTTCTGCTATGATTGTAAGTTTCCTAGGTCTCTCCAGCCATGCTGAACTGTGAGTCAATTGAGCCTCTTTCCTTTATAAATTACCCAGTGTTGGTTGTGTTTTTATTAGCAGAAATTAGAACAGACTAACATATCACTTTTCTTGCTTATTTTTTCTTCTTGTCTTATCAAACCATAAATATGGCATCTTTTTCATTCTCCCTCAAGTAACTCTTTCAGAATTTCCATTACTATGGATTTTTTAAGGGTAAATTTTTATGTGATTCATCACATAAACAGAACTAAAGACAAAACCACATGATTATCTCAATAGATACAGAAAAGTCTTTCAATAAAATTCAATACCCCTTTATGTTAAAAAAACTGAATAAACTAGATATTGAAGGAACATACCTCAAAATAGTAAGAACTGTTTATGACAAACCCACAGTCAATATCATACTGAATGGGCGAATGCTGGAAGAATTTCCCTTAAAAACTGACACAAGACAAGGATGCCCTCTCTTATCACTCCTATTTAACATAGTATTGGAAGTTCTGGCCAGAGCAGTTAGACATGAGAAAGAAATAAAAGGCATTCAAACAGGAGACATGAAGTCAAACTATCGCTGTTTGCAGATAACATGATCATATCTCTAGAAATCCCATCATCTCAGCCCAAAAGCTTCTAAGCTGATAAGAAACTTCAGCAAAGTCTCAGGATACAAAACCAATGTGCAAAAATCTTTAACATTCCTATACACCAACAACAGGCAAGCCGAGAGCCAAATCACAAATGAACTCCCATTCTCAATTAATACAAAGAGAATAAAATACCTAGGAATACAACTAACAAGGGAAGGGAAGTGAAAGATATCTACAAGGAAAGGGTTTTCTTAATCTCCTTTTCTGATTATTCAACATTACTGTATAAAATGCAATTGATTTTTGCAAACTGATTTTGATATTTTATCCTGTATCTTTTTTTGGATGTATTAGTTCTAACAGTTGTGTGCGTGTGTTTGTCCATGTGTGTGTAATCTTTAGGGTTTTCTACATAAATGATCATTTTATCTATGAACAGAGATAACTTACATCTTCCTTTTCTATTTGTCATTTGGCACCCTGCTTCAGACTGCATGACAGAACACATATACATGTCTTCGATATGTGGCCTAACCTTCCTTATAACCTAATAGCTAGAGTTACAAGGGTGATCATCTGCAGAGAGAGAGACACGGAGAGAGATAGTGCATTCAAGAGAAAGTATCACCTATTTCTAAAGTAGACTCACAAGTCATATAGCATCATTTATTCCTTCAGCTCCACTTTATTTATAAGAAATTAGTCACTAAGGTTAATACATAAGCTGAAGCAGAATTAGACTCCATCTTTTGATGAGGATTTGAAATATGTTGTAAAATTACCACATGTCATGTATTTTAACAACAGAAAAGGATAAAGAGTATAGTTAAATGTATAAATGTTAGGACATGAAGTTAAGGTATACCTCACAAAATTGTATTTATTTCATTGATGATTTAGAGAGAAAGTTACCTGTTGAGAATGCAGACGGTGGTGGCAGTTTCAGAACTTAGGTATTTGCTGAAGTACTGAGAAGTTGATATTAAGAACTGGAAAATAATCTAAAATATAAATTGGAAGTGATAATATTGTCAAGTTATTATGGAATTTTTAGTGGTATTTATTAAGCATAACTCTTCATGACTAAACAGATTACAAGTCCAAGATAGAGACTACAGACAATTAATTAGTGCAGGTATTTCTTCAGGATTTATGAAAGCGTATACATCTGAATAAGGTTGATGATAGAGAATACAGAGACAAATACAGAAATCAAATAATGAGGCTGAAGCTAGAAACAAAAAGGAAGGAAACTAAGTGGTATAGAGTATCAAGGCTGAACAACAATTTGAGATAGAAACACTGGTGAATTTCCGGAAGTGATCCAAGAATAATGCAGAGTTCAGAACTTGCTATCCATCGTTGTTTGGAGTCTAGTCAGATAAAAAGACCTGAACAATTGTGTTTGACAAATTCCCATGCAGTCCTTAACATTAATCTAAACTGAACCAACAAAATTAGGAATCAGTTCACCAAGCATATTGAGGACACATATACATATATATAATCAATTATATATAGAAGTACATTGTGTGTGTGTGTGTGTGTGTGTGTGTGTGTGTGTGTGTGTGTGTGTGTATTACAGTTCTATAATACTATAAAAGGCCTTTTTTCTGTCTTGGGAGTTTGAACTCTCCCCTCCTACTTACTAGCTACCTACCTACACACACACACACACACACACACACACACACACACACACACACAAAGGAGAAGCATGAGTGTTCTAAGGCTCTCTTACAATGAATATTATATTTCCCTGAGGCAATATGATCATGAGACTTTGCTTGACTCTAAATAACATTCACGTATTCTCACTGACTGCTGGGGAAAATATGCAATAGAAAGAACAAGGAGCCAAATCAAAGAATAAATCACTCCAGTTATCCTAGCTAGGATCACCAAACCAAAAAGAGAAGAATAGAAAAAGAATCAAAGACTAACATACTGATTATTCCCTGATCCAGTCCAAAAAGACAATGGCCACTAGAATACACAGACCTAGATAATCTTTGGTATATAGTGTTTAATTAAATTCAATATGTTTCATGGTTTGAGAACCTATAGGAATTGTAGTGGTCAACAAGTTAATAAAAATTATTCATAGTTCAACTTCATCTGTTATATCAGCACACCCTTATATACATTTCTAAATGTGACACATAATGTTTTTACACTTTTTTTCATTAGAAACTAAAGAGGATTTTAAAAACATTTCACTTTGGGCTGTTTATCATATTTCAATATACATATCTGGATAAATTGCCATTTTTCACAATTATGCATTTTAACATCTTATGCCTCTTGGGAAAGTTCAACAAAATATTTTCTGACTTAAAATTATTGCTTTAATTTTCCTGTGTAGCTTATGGTAATGTTTGTTTCATTGTCATGTAAAATCTACCTTTATATTCATATCATGTTTTGTGTATGCATTTTCAGATGTCTAGTGACAAAACAAAATGTTGGCCGACACTACTAAGCAGAATGAGTTGGAAATTTAGAGTCATCACTTAGTTATAATTTTGTAACTTTGAACAAGTTTTAAAAGGTTTGTGCTTTATTTTTCTCACCTATACAATGAACATGCTAAAACTAGCCCTTCTTAATTTATAATGGTATTATAAAAACTAAAAACTATAATAGATGTAAAAGATATCCGTCTTTGTTTTGTGTTGTTATAACAGAAAAGAGGTTTATCTCACAGTTCTGGTGGCTGGATAGTCTCAACAGCCTGGTGTTGGAATCTGCTTGGCTTCTGGTGAGGGACATGTAATGCATCAAGGATGGTGGAGTAATGGAAATGCAAGTGGATGTGGGCAAAGAAGGAGGGGAACCAAGGAAACTGACCCACTTCATAACAACATAGTCCTGTGGGAACTAATCTCATCCTGTGCAACTTACTGTAGTCTGCTTTGCCAGAGTGAGAACTCACTCACTACCACAAGAATAGCACAAATCTACTCACGAAGGATCCACCCCATGACTCAAGAACCTCCTTCTAGACCTCAGCTTCCAACACAGCTGCAATGCCAACCAAACTTTAATGTGAGATTTCATGGGCATAAACTACATCCAAACCATGCCAATATTTGTACATTTTAATGTTCTTTTAAAATATAAGTAATATTTTCATAGATACTAAGTAGAACTGTTTAAGATAATAAATGAAATAGGAGAAGGTAAAATTTTAAGCCAGAGAAAAGAGTTTTCAGTGCACAAATAAATGTTGAGTTAAAAGTCAAAGTGAAGGTATTGGCTAACTTGTTTTCTTAACAGAGCGTGTAGAAAACAGATTTTCTGAATTGCTTCTCTGAAATTTCCTAAAAGTAACAGAAAACAACTAGTTTGCCTTGAATTCTATCCTCATTCCTTCCTTTTTTATTAAAAGATAGCAGGCTTCCATGTAGTTGATTCTCGTTCAAGAAGTCAGAGACTAGTCTGGCTCATATAAACCATGCAGGCCAGGCACGGTGGCTCATGCCTGTAATCCCAGCACTTTGGGAGGCCAAGGTGGATGGATCACTTGAGGTCAGGAGTTCAAGACCAGCCTGGTCAACATGGTAACATCCTGTCTCTATTAAAAATACAAAAATTAACTGGGTGTGGTGGTGTGCACCTGTAATCCCGGCTACTCGGGAGGCTGAGGCAGGAGAATTGTTTGAACCCGGGAGGTGGAGGTTGCAGTGAGCTGAGATGGCGCCACTGTACACCAGCCTGGGCAACAGAGCAAGACACCATCTCAAAATAAATAAATAAATAAACCTTGCAAAGATGTCTGACTTCATATGACTACCAGCATCATGGGAATAGGTGCATGATATCTTCGACCCCTGTCTCCCCACACATTATTAGAAGCCCCTCCAAATAAATCTACACTTTTATAAACATAACAACAATATCCCATAATAAGTCAATGATGTATTATCAAGGAAGTTAGCAGTTCAAAGATGCTTGTCCTCAGTTATCACCTATAAATCACCATATTGGTTATAAGTAATTTTTCCTACTTATAAGCAATTTTACTCTGCTCTATCTCAGGATTATATTAAGAGGGTGGAGAGGTAATGGATCTTTCTCTATATAATATATTTTAAAAATGTCACTGAAGACCCTTAAGTAAGACTAGGAAACAAACGGAATATTTGTATATGAGCAAAGGCAGGGGCATTCTCAATAATAAACTTTTTAAAATAAGAATATGAGGGAGAAAATTAAGGAAGCCCTAGAAAGTCTCTAATTCTCATGCTTGCAACTCAAAGCAGCTTACTAGAATCCTATTTAAGCTTTAGAAATCCAAAATAGCTTTCTGGTTATTCTTCCCATGGTCGAATGAGAACATTGATAATACTGGCTAAATGCTGAGACCATGCTTTTCTTTGTCATCATTTCAGGGACTTTGCAGTTGATCATCACAACAAGCCTACATAGCCAGTACTTTTAGTACCCCGGAACTTTACATAAGCACTCCGAGTTTCAGTGACATAAAGTCATTTTATTCATGTAACTTGTTTATTGAAGAATTTTAATTGAGAAGAATATAAGTAATTACTGCCTGAAATAAAAGATTATTAATACTCTGTTCTCTTTATATTTTATGCACCTTCAGTTAAATCTCTTTCACATCTTCTTTCCCGGTGCAGGTTTGATAGAGGACCTTGACTGCTATAATGGTTGAAGGTAGCGAGATCATCTTGTAGGCATCTCCTACCCCTATCTCCAACTCTCTTCAATGGCCAGAGAGTTGACACGATGAGAAAGAAAGGTCTTTTTATTTAGCTGACAGTGGTTATAACTCCCTCTCCTTTCTTGCTTATTACTGCTTTTTTAGCTGGTGCTGACTGATATCTTTGTGGCAAGTATTCAAAAGCAGTCTTTCTGTGGAGGCACACCCTTAAGGGTTTCTTTATCCACAATTCCTTGGATTTCTAATTTTGTTGGTTCACTTTGGATTAATGTTAAACACTGCACTGGAATCAGTCAGAGCCAATTCAGGTCTTTTTATGAGAATAGACTTCAAAAAACGATGGAAAGCAAGCCCTGAGCTCTTCATTTCTTTTAGATCAGTTTTCTAGCAATTTACACATTGTTTCTTTTTACCATTGGCCCTAAGCCTTGATACACTATACCAATTTCCTTCCCTTTCTGTTTCTAGCATAAGCTCCTGAAAGTTGACAGATTCAGAATGAAATTACTTGTGTCCAATCCTAACAAAAATAAATATTTCCGGGAGACTGAAAAGAGAGGGCCCTTATGCATACATCTTTATGGTAAAAACTATTACAAAGACTCTCCAAGAGCTCTTACACACACATGCCTGTAACAATAACTTTTGCCAAGGACTTTTTAAACTGTAGCTTGCTGCATGAGTCACAAGGAGAGCCAGCCAGATACACAAAAAAACCTTGCCTGATACATTCTCTACTAATGAACTGGCATCAACTACTGTGATAAGCCCCTGTAACCAATGCTCTCTTTGTTTCAGAGAAAATTAAGTGTATTTCTTTCTTTTGCCTTTAAAATATCACCCCCTTGCCTCAAACACTGAATATGCATATGGTCCCTACAGCCTATATATCCCGATTTTCAAATCCCCTGCACACTCTCAAATAAACTCGATATCACTGGAGAATCTCTGTGATTTAGGTTGACAAGCCTTGCTATTTGATTTCCTACATTTGTCTCTGTACTATCATGACCTTTGTTAAGACACACACTTCCATTAATCTTGGATAGACAACTTGTGCTAATTGTCTGCAGTCCCCATACTTGAGCTTGTAACCTGGATACTTCCAATGAGTACACCCGAATGATTTGTCTCCAATTCTCTTCAATCACTCATACTTACTCCAAACCCAAATCCTCGCTCCTACCATAAGAGCATTCCACAGAGTTGCTAAAGTCACCTTGACTGACAGACTGGCAGCCATATTGGGAAAGATACCAGCAAGATGGCTCAAACCCAATTAACTGACCTGGTGTTCACTTGCATCCAAAACAGGGAATCCAGGCTGATTTATTGTCTCTGCCTCTCTTATGACCTGACAACTCTCCTTTTTACTTCACTATTTGCATAAACATATGGACAGATTAGTGAACCTGATCCATTAGCAGATATCAAAGTGGTTAATGTAAAGAAAATGTCCTCTTTTGTAATATACTTTCAATCTCTGTCAGTGATTCTCTTTGAACTTTTTCCCTTTATATGGCCTCAAATTTGGGAAATAGTCTTTCATCATACTTTGTTTTCACTCTTGCTACATAGAAACCACTCCAAAAGCTAATGGCAGAAAACAGCAATTTTTAAACAGTTTTTGTCTAAGTTGGGCAGACATGGTGGCAGGTGGCTAGAATCATCTGAAGGTATCCTAACTCATATGACCAGCAGTTAATGCTGTTTATGTTCTGGGACCTAAGCTGGGGCTGTAAGCCAGAGCACCTACATTAGGAGTCTCCATGTGGCCTGAAATTCATCACAGCATTCTGGCCACATGGTGGCTCAGGGATCCAAATGCAAGTAGACAAGGCAAATAGCTACGGAGAACCAGACTGAAGTTCTGCAGTTCCACGGATTTTTTTTTTTTTTTTTTTTTTTTGCCATGCAAGTTCTGCTGTTTCATTTCTGCTGCATTCTACTGGTTGTAAACAAGTGACTAAGGTCAGTCAGCTCAGATTCAAGGAAATTAACATCTCAATGACAGGAGTGTCAAAGGATCTGCAGATATGTTTTAAAACCACCACAGTAAACAATTCTGACATTTTCTATTCCATAACCCTATGCCTAAGACTGTTTTATATAGACCAGAAGAAAGAATGGGTGTAGATAGTGCCTAGAGGGACTGAGTTAGCTTGGCAATCACTTAAGCTGCCCAAGGAGAAGTGTGTGTCCTCAAGTTTAGGCAGTACTCTTTAGAATTCAGAGTACTTATTTATTTTTAAATATTTTTATTTACCAGCTTTATTGAGATAGAATTCTAACACAATGTAATTAACTCATTTGAAGCATACAATTCAATGGTTTTACATTGCTGACACAATTATGCGATCACCACAATTAATCTTATAACATTTTCATCACTCCAAAAAGAAACCACATACCCATTAACAGTCACTCCTCGTTACTTCCAATCCCAGCTCCTGGAAACCACTAATCCGTTCTGTCTCTAAAGATTTACCTATTCTGGCTATTTGATATAATTGGTATCATACAGCATGTGGTATTTTCTAACTCACTTCTTCCACTTAGCTTAATGTTTTCAGGATTTCTCCCTGTTGTAGCCTGGGTCAATATTCTGTTACTTTTCATGACAGAATAACATCCCATCATATGGATATATAGCACTTTGTTATTCTATTCACCTGTTTGTGGACAGTTGGGTTGTTTCCAGTTTTTAGCTATTATGAACAATTCTGCTATGAACATTCAAGTATGAGTTTTTGTGTAGACATATGATTTCACTTATTTTGGGCATATACTTAGGAGTGGAATTGCTGGGTCATATAGTGACTATATATTTAACTTTTTGAGGAGCTGCCAGAGGGTTTTCCAAAGCAGTTGCATCATTTTATATTCCCACCAGCAGTATATGAAGGTCCAATTTATCCATTTTCTCACCAAAACTTGTTATTATATTTCTTTGTGATTATAGCCATCCTAGCAGGTGTGAAATGGCATTTTATTTTGGTTTTCACTTGCCTTTCCCCACTGGTTAATGATTTTGAGTATTTTATTATGTTCTTATTGGTCATTTATTTATCTTGTTTAGAGAAGTGTCTATTTAAATATTTTGAGTATTTTAAACTAGTTCATTTGTTCTGTTTTGTTTATAATTATTGAATCATAAGAGTTCATATAAGCTGAAGCCAGTTCCCTATCAAGCATATAATTAGCATTTTCCCCATATTGTGGTTGTCACTTCACTTTCTCTATGACACACTTTCAAGCACAAACATTTTAATTTTGATGACATCCACTTTATGTGTCTGTTTTCTTTTGTCATTTATGCTTTTAGTGTCATGTATGAGAAACCATTTCCTAATTCAAGGTCACCAAATTTCATTTCTATGTTTTCTTCTAAGAGTTCTATAGTTTCACATTTTATATTTAGATCTATCATCCATTTTATATTTGAGTATGGATGTCTAATTTTCTCAGGACTGTAGTTGAAAAAAGTATTCTTTCTACTGTTGTTAAATTATCATGGAACTCTTATCAAATATCAATTGACTATAATATAAAGGTGCATTGGTGAACTCTACATTTTATTCCAATACTCTATATGTATTTATTTCTCTTTTGCTTCAGCTATGGAGCCTAGTCACCAATCCCCCATCCGCCTCCAAAAATAAGAAGATGCAAATTCAATATATTTAACCATAACACTGTACCATGTTGGTACACTCATGAATGAGATGCATGCCAAGCCATGGCCTGAAAGGAGATTCAAAACCCAAGTGAGGTTTAATTCCCCTTGAATAATAAGAGTTGCCTAGGCCAGGTGTGGTGGTTTACACCTGCAATCCTAACAAACACTTCAGGATGCCAAGGCAAGAAGATCACTTGAGACCAAGAGTTAGGCATGGTAGCAGTGCACCTATAGCTGCAGTTACTCTGGAGGCTAAGGTGGGAAGACCTTTTGAGCCCAGGAGTTCTAGGCTGCAGTGAGCCATGATTGCCCCACTGCCCTCCATCCTGGGCCACAGTGAGAGATTCTGTCTCAAAAAAAAAAAAGTTGTGTAGATCATAAGATTCTTATGCAGAAGATGAATCATCTGTGGAAAATCTGAATTAATTACATTGGCCTATGTTTTTTAAACTGGCCAAGCAAATAAAAGAGTGGCTTAGCCTGAGTTACTTTTCTTAGCAACCATCTTCCTCTTTGTAGTTCAGTGAGGCTAACCCCTGGTCAAAGTTTTTCTACCTTTAATCTCAATTTTCATAACAAAGAGAATACAATATATTCAGTCCTGAAAACCTGATTTCAACTTCAAACTGAACTAAACCACCACTTCCCAAATTATGCCATTTATCTCTAAATAAATTGAGCCTGGCAGCCCAACCACAATGTGAGGCTCTACACAGAGAATTCCTGCGTTGAAGCAATTTAGCAGACTTCATTGCTGACAATAAACTGCTTTTGTCAAAATCAAGTCTTTAATTTCATCATTGCAGATAAATAGCTTAAGCTGCAATCCAATAGTAAAAGCTACACATTGAAGCTCATTTAAAAAGAATATAACCAATTAGTCAAACAAATTGACATTAGATTCTGGTAGGAGAATATCTAAGGTCAAAACAAGAGTAGGACATTACAACACTGGATAAAGGAAAAAAAGTAGAAGTGTACAAAAAAAGAAGGCTAAGGTTGCAAAAATTATGTTATTTTAAAAATATTTAGCAATATGTGGACAAAATATTTAGACAATGATGTTTACAAGCTATTTTTGCACCACACAGTTGTATACATGCACAGTGTATCAGGAACATAAATGATCCTTGCCAGCATAGCTTACCCAATTTAAGAATAGTTTTTGAAGAAAGCCAGTATTTTAACAAGGGAGTTTTATTTTCAAAGTGTGTGCTGATCATGAGACAGCTCTGTTCATGTGTAGGGGTTCGTACTGCCTATATGTGTAAACTTGCCCAGTAGCAGCTGACCTCAATTACTTTCAAAATTCCTAATGACCCGATGGCCCAAACCACACTATGAACAATGATTTATTTTTATAATTTATTCAGTTATCTATGACTTCAAATAGTGAAATTATACAATCTTTGGCCCAAATAAGAAGGTATTTATTTGTTTAGTATTATCTTTGAAAGTTACCAAAGACAAATTTTATTGAGAAGTAACATATAGACAATACCTGCTAGTAGGCTCAATATCAAGTCCTGCATAAATCAGACATTGCTTGGCAATTAAGTTTCTAAATACAGATGCTCCTCTGACTTATGATGGGGTTACATCCTGATAAACCCATCATAAGTTCAAAATATCATAGTTGAAAATGTATTTAACACACCTAACCTGCTGAACATTATAGCTTAGCCTAGCCTACCTTAAATATGCTCAGAACATTTATGCCTATTTTACAATATAAAGTGTTGAATATTCCCAGTAATTTATTGAATGCTATGCAGAAAGTGAAAAACAGAATGGTTCTATGGGTACTGAAAGTGCAGTTTCTACTAAATGTGTATCACTTTCACATCATCACAAAGTCAAAAAATTATGTGGAGACATCATAAGTCAGGGACTTTCAGTACTCATTTGCAAGCTGTATAAGTATAGCCTAATTCTCTCAAGCTTCTCCAGGCCATGTATATAAATAAGGGAAAAATTAATATGACTGATTACATTTTATTCTTCCTCTTACTTGCCTATGCTAGTTACTCAAGCCACTCAAAGTCTTACCTAGTGTTGGGGTACATAATGGTGTCTCATGGCTCATGTTCTGCTCTGGACTACTTTCTTGATGATGATTACAATAGAAGACACTTGGAGATAGCAAGACACCACTGCCAAGACTGATATGGTAAAAAAGACATGCTGATATCCTCACAGGTATACAAACTTGTTGAATCCAACTATTGTTTTTTTTCTTTATCAGGAAGTGTCTCCTTTCCCCCACTATGTCACCTAGGTACTAGATACAGTGACCATATAATTTACTGTGAAAGCTGGGGTAAATGGGAGTGCTAAACAACTGGGACATCAGGTCAATAGAATAATGTGCAACTATGCAGAGTAAAATAGGTCATATGGTCATCCTACTACTAGATCTCTGCTCCACAGACTCCCATTTCTTACAGATTCCTTGTCAAAAAAGCACCCATACATTCCTGCCTACATTTTAGTCTCAATTGGCTTATATAGAAGTTGATGTATCCCAGGATAATAAAAAAATGACTGAGAGAGGCCACTATTAGCTTTTCCTACGTGCTCCACCTCAAATTCCCCCATAAAAAGAGAAGCACTTTTTTCCTTGTTCTCATTTAGACTGGAATTCTCATTTCGCAAATTGTCTCCTGGTGATGTACAATCCACCACTTTTGTAGACCTGTCTGGGCACAGCTCAATTTCCATTTAGGATTAAGAGCAGCCCCCTCCTATATTAATATAAATTTGAACTAAAATGAGTTTAGACATAAAAATCTCAGATTTATGCATTTAAAAATAAGTAACTTCAAACCTATATACATATATATTACATATACATATGTGTGTGCATATACATATATATGTATGTATGTGTGTGTTTGTGTGTGTATATATATATATATATACACACACGCATATATTCCCTTTTATCTATAGACCCAAAAGAGGGAATCAGTAAACAGGAAAGGGAAGGAGGAAAAAGAGACTAAAAATACTGAAAGTGAGACAGAAAATAAAAGCATTCTCAAAAATCATTAATGATGAACCCAGCACTTCAGAATTATTGAATAGAGGAGAAATTTTATAAAAGTAATTTTAAAGAAAGATGTCAACTCAGAAACCTGGAGCCACTTATTAGTTTTTAGAGTGAAAACTTTTGAATCAAAAATAGGCAAGTAAACATTATTTTGTATTCCTTTCAGCACACTGATGATATTTTGTTGTGTGATGGATTGAAGTTGTTTCAGATATTCTACAATTTCAGTGATTTTCACCCACTGAGACTCTATTCAGATAAAGGGATCAATCTAAATTCTGATGGTTAAGAATTGTGTGTGCCACTTTTCAATCACATTTCAAGAAATCAACTGAATATACCAAATAATTCCAAAGCACTTTTGTCCTTTCTCAACCATTTGGATGTGGGTTTCAATGGGACCAAATTTTAATCCTTTTTTAGCACAAAGTAGAAAGAAAGTTATTAACAAAAATTGCAAGACAAAAATCAGAGAATTGTCATATCGTATCTTGGATTTTAAAAGTGTTTGAAATAACTATAAAGAAGCATTTTCACAGTTTTAAAATTCATTAAGGATTATGGAATCTAATGTACTCCAGCTTCTTTTATCTTTTATATATTATCAGGAAGATCTGAATAAAATTAAGATTCTTCTTAATCCTATGCAATAGTGATTATGGCTTATACTACATACTTTCAACACTCTGGTTCTAATCAGTCCATTGTTTTGAGAACAGAAAGAGAAATTGGAATGTTTTAAAATGAATGGATTTTATAAAACCTTGTGGACGGTGGTTTGATAAGATGCTAGAAACAACCTCTCCCATCCTACATGCCCTCTGTCAATGGAACATTTCAGCTCCTCCCACTAAGTGGCAGTGTCTACTTGCTATGTCTGAATCTGGGATGTTCCTATGACTTTCTTGATGAGAAGAATGTGGTAAAGGACACTAAGCAAACTCTGAGGCTTGGCTTTAAGAGACCTTCAAGCTTCAATTTTCACCCTCTTAGGTTTTGAATAGCCATGGCTATACTGCTGAAGAGGAAAGTGAGCTAGAGATCTTGGTTATATCCACCAATCGCCAGACGTAAGTGAAGCCATTTAATTGTCCAGCACCTTTTAGTCTCTGGATAATTGCTATCACATGAATGAGCTCAGCCAATATACAAGAACTAACCAAGTGAGCCTTAACAAACTAAAGAAGTGTAATTAATGAATCCTTGACAATTTGGAGGAGTTATTTGTGATATAGGAAGAGAAAATAGATAAAAGTCTCAAATCCCGCTATAATTTCCTTCTCTGTAATTATAATGAAAAACACATTTCTTTCCTCTCAAAAATTGAATTTTCATCTTGGCCCATTCTTTCTTGCATTTATCCTTTGTCAATTATGCCTTCTTTTTCATGTATATCATGCGTTTTCTACTATTACCTTTATATCATTTCTTCATATTCACATTTAAATATCTTTTATTCTGTTTTATCTT
This sequence comes from Ateles fusciceps, assembly GCA_036589455.1. NCBI lineage: Eukaryota > Metazoa > Chordata > Mammalia > Primates > Atelidae > Ateles > Ateles fusciceps. The sequence continues at coordinate 19,388 of JAZHEH010001172.1, read as the reverse complement.
AAAATATAGTTTTCAGCCCTATCATCACCTCTAATTATTAGCACTTTTTCTCTTTGCTTTACAATTTAAAAGGCAGCTACACTCAGTGATTTTGCTTTCACTTCGTTTTTTCATCTCTGTGAAATCTAATTCTGGAATACCACTGAAACTGCTATTACCAATCATCTTGCTTCTCTTCAATCCAATATAAATTTCTTAGTTTTATTCTGACTGAAATTCCCTGTTTCTCTTGATATAATGAGACATTCCCTTGTCCTTTAAACACTCCCTTAACTTTGTAACACTTGATATTCCTGGTTTTACTCTAACAACTCTATCACGTTCTTCTTGGTGTTCTTAGAGAATTCCTTCTATTCTGCTCATCCCTTAAACTGTGCTTTCCTTTAGATCAGTGGTCAGCAAATATGGTCTGCAGGCCAAATCCAGACCTCTGCTTTTTTTGGAACTAAAGTTTTATTAGAACTGATCGTTCACATACTGCCTATGGTTACTTTCATGTCACAATACTTGTGTTGAGTAGTTGTGACAGAGACTATACAGTCTGCAAAGCATGAAATATTTTCTATCTGACCCTTTACAGAAAAAGTTTCTTGATCCCTGACTTAGAGATCTAATATGAGTTTATCCTAATTTTACTATAAAACTTCACTAAATGAGCTCACCAACCACACACAATGAGACTATCATCTATGTAGTTGATAACTCCCAAAAATCCTGTCTCTAATCCAGACAATAGATTCAAATCCTGTATTGGATATGCCCCCTTCATTTATCCATTCCATTGTCTACTACTTTACTCTGATTTGTGACTAAATAAGCTAGCCTCTAGTGGACTGGATTCCCTTACCCTTTTCTTTTAATTGGGTTACTTCAAGTGAAAATAAAAATGGAAGGGCAAAGGGAAAGAAAGGTCAGGGTATGTATTCCACTGGCTCTCTCCTAACAAAATACAACTTGACAGTGATTTTTCTTTTACTGAAGGCAGTGTCTTTTTTCCTGTGATGCTTTTCTATAGCTGTATGTCTTCTCAAATCCTGGTTACGGCTCATTCGACTTCTACCTTAGGCGCAAGTAAAGGCTTCCATCTGTTGCTAGCCTCAAGTGTTTAATCAATCTTTTGATTTTCCTTAAGCACTACCTATATTTTATAACAGTCCCACAATAAAATCATCTCTTCTTAATTATTCATTAAGGAGGTGCTTTCTATTTCTTCCAGGATTCTAATATAGATCAGTTGCTGGAGATATAAACATAGATATGTTATAGTAAATTCAACATAACATATTCTAAACTAAAGTTATCTTCACTGCTCCAAAATAATCTGCTGATGAGTGCCCTTCTTTCTATTCTTCTAATTCGAAGAGATGGAATCAACTTCCACCAATTTACCAATGCCACAAACCTGTGTATTTGTCTTGACCTTTTTACCAATCTCTCACAGCTCAACAATAATGAAGTTTTATTGTTCTTACTAAATTCGTGTCAAGGCCACTGATATCTCATACCTAAGTACTGTGAAACTCTTCATTATTAGCCCTACCTCCAGTTTCCCTCCCAACATTCTCTCTTTACAATGTAACCAGACTCAGCTTTCTAAATTGAAAATCTGACCACATTAGTCCCTTTCTTAAAAATTTAAAACTATATATCTAAAATCAAGACCAAATCCTTTAACATGGCATAGTTGGTCCTCCATGCTATTAACATGCTTACCTCTACTGTCATCCCTTTCCAGTTTCTACATTGTATACCATGCTCTGAACCATACTCAATCTTTTACAGGACTTTGAAGGTGCCATACCATATTTCATCTTGCTTCCGTGTCATTATAGGTGCTATTCTTTACACTTGGAATAATTTTTCTCTCAACTTCATTTGGATAATTTCTAGTTATCTTTCAGATCCCACCTTATATTTGACTACTCCCAGGATGTCTTCCTTTGCATGCTCAGACTGAATTTACCATACCTGCTGTGTTCTGCATCAGTGCTACCTCAATTGTAGCAGTAACTGCATTATTTTGTATGTATTTCATGCTCTTCTACTAGGCTATCAACCAAGAAAGAGTGGGACCTCATCTTTCCTTATTCACCACTGTATTAAAAAATGTTTCACATGCCCCCTTCTTACCATAGTTCCATAAACAAAACATAATTAATTAAATTAATTTGATGATAAAGTGACTTACAATTTTAAATTGTAAGTGACGACTCTACATTAGATTCCATTTCAAGGCAAATATTCCATGGCATATAACACATGCATAACATTTGCAAAGGCCCTGCTCTCAATGTTCTTGGTAGAATACAAGTTTTCTCAGGTAGGACTTTGTGATCCTAGGTATTGACACAGTGGTCATAAAGGCAGGAGAAATAGGAAATGTGTTTTAGTAACTTACAAGCACCACAAGAAAAGGTAAATTACAACATTTGAAATAAACTGCTTAGACATAATTCCTTCCACCATGAATCTTCCAGAATTAGGGCTTCTGTACTCAGAATCTTTAAACAATGTCAGATTAATATTTTCACTTGTGCTGAAGAGACGTTTGCAAGGTACAAATATTGTGAAATCTAGAATCTCATCTACAATATGAAGAGAAAACCAGGTATTACCATGCATTTGAGGAAAACCAGTTACATGGAAGAGAAGTTCCAAACTCATGAAAAAGAAGAACAAACTCACAATTCAAGATAGTTAAAGCAGAAAATATAACAGACTTAAAATATAATGCATATTTTCAGAATAATACAAGCAGATATCACATCCAAAAGAAAAGATTATAAAGATAAAATTATTAAACGTAATAAAATTTAAATTGAGATTTCTCAAGTTAAAAAGCAAAATTACAGGCTAATTTGTAGAAAGGATGACTTCAGAGAACATAATTTTTGAGCTGGGGAATATTTCAAACTTCAGGAGAAAATAATAAAGGAGTGAGAAACATGAGAAAAATGTAAGTGACAGAGAGGATAAAACTAGACATATCAGAACCCATCCAATGAAATTTTCTACCAAAATAACAAAGCTCAGAAGGAAGAAAAAATACTAAAAATATAGACAAGAGTTCTGTTATATGATGAAAGATTAATATATACTCAGACTGGAAAAGGCTGTTTAATGATGAGCAATAAAGAGAACAAAAGATTCAATTCTAGACCCACTTCTGAGGAAATTTCTGACACTTACATCAAAATATTTGTTACTATTATTCCAGGAAGACGTTCCAGGACAAATTAGAGCCCCTTTTAAATCCTTCTCATGTGAAACTTCTCATAAGGAATCAGAATATTTTACCATATGGTATGATTACACTTGAATTCCAACTTATATAATAGAAAGTGATCCATAACTTTATTTAATAGCAAATTTGAGGCACTGGGGCTACAGTATATTGTAGTCCCCACTTCCCTACTGTGATTCACTGCTCCACTTTTCCTTTTAGTGTTCTTGGAGTTTATAGTGAGGAATCTAGTATTTCAGCTTGAAGGGCTATTTCTACACTTTATTTGGACAGTCTCCCTCCACATTAGAAAATGGGAGGTTAGAAAATGGGGGGTGATTTTCTCATTAAATTGCCATATAAACAATAAAGTGGTTTTGTGAATCATCTTAAATTCCCCTAACTCACATTCACCTCACCTTTGGTATACAGGTATGATATTTCTGCTCTCCCACCCTTAAAACAGAAGGTTGATTATAAGTATTGTTTATTATGCTCCTACAAAGAGTCTTCAGAGCTGTTGCAATATCGAAAGACTCTGCCATGTTTCAGAATCTCTATTCTGCCACTGAGTGGCATATGGCTAGACAATTTACTGTCTCGACATGTATGTAAGTTTAGCTGTATACTGAGTGAGTTTCTTTGATATACCTAAAGGGAAATTAATGCATACCTAAATGAAAATTAATAGGCAACCTAGTTTCTTGCCAAAGATTATGAAATAAGGAAAAAACAATTGTGGTGGTTAATTTTAAGTGTCAACTTGGCTGGATTAAGAAATATCTAGAGAATTGATAAAGCATTATTTTTGAATGTGTCTTCGAGCTTGTTTCTAGAGGAGAGAGGCATGTGAGTATGAGTGGACTAAGTGGGGAAGATCTGCCTTTGATGTGTCTAGGCACCATCCAATCAGCTGGGGGCCTGGATAGAACAAAAACAGAGAAAAAGGCAAATTGGTTTCTCTCTCCCTCTCTCTCCTGGAACTGGCACGCTTCCCCTTCTTTTGTCCTTGGACATCAGAACTCCAGGCTCTCCAGATCTGGGACTCCAAAATTTACTCTAGAGGCCCCCAGGTTATCAGGCTTTTGGCCTTGGACTAAGAGTTATACTATTGGCTTCCCTGGTTATGAGGCTTTTGGACTTGAACTAAGCCATGTTACCAACATGCAGATGGCCTGTCATGGGACTTCTAGCCTCTCATAATCACATGAGACAATTCCCCTAATAAACCCCCTCTTATATCTGTATTTATATAGATAGATAGATAGATAGATAGATAGATAGATAGACAGACATCTTGTTGGTTCTGTCTCTCTGGAGAACTGTAACTAACAATGGTGAAATCCTCATAGGATTATAGGCACATAGTAACAATTCAACCCATTGTCTGAAAAATTTCCTCTGTTTAGTGGCAATAAGCATAAAATAACTAGTGAAATTTGGTTAACATTTTTCTTTTCTTTTTTTTTAAAATATATTTTATTGCACTTTAGGTGCTGAGATACATGTGCAGAACATGCAGGATTGTTGCATAGGTTCATACATGGCAATGTGGTTTGCTGCCTCCATCCCCATCACCTATATCTGGCATTTCTCTCCATGTCATCCCTCCCCAACTCCCTACTCCCTGCTGTCCTTCCCCTAGTCCCCCCAACAGATCCCAGTGTGTGATGCTCCCATCCCTGTGTCCATGTGTTCTCATTGTTCAGCACCCCATCTATGGGTGAGAACATGTGTGTTTGATTGTTTTCTAATGAAAACACTTATTCGTGGGTGATAAGAAGCAAATCTGCCTTTCTGCATTCTAGAGGTCTGTGTGCTTCCCACAGAAAACAATTCTCATAATCTAATCCTTAATCATATAGATTTCTACCACTAAAGCTATACAATGAATGATATTTTACCCAGAATGACACAATGGTGGAATACTTTATGGTTCTTAGTTAAATAAGATAATGCAAAGGAAGGCCAGTAAGCATGCCATCAATTATATTCTCTAAATTCTAGAAGTCATGGTGTAATAAGATGAAGTCTAAGAATTCTATTTCTAGGTACTTTCATCTCTGTAGAGTCTCCAAGCATTTAATCTGGATTTACTTTTTGCTGTCATCCATTCAAACTACTGGACCTAGATACATTTTAAGTCTTCTCCCTTACCAAATGAGTAGAGTCATCAGATAACATTCTTAGCACAGAGAGCAGTATGTTGGTGACAACATCAATGTTTTTCATCTTATTAGCACTAAGTGCTGAAGTACTTAGCAGGACTAACAGTAATAAATTAAAATCTACTCTAGATATGTTATACAATAGTTTTAAGACATTTACAGACATCCTTGACTCTTAGCAAAGAGCTATTGGTTCTTTCCATTCTCACCTTCTCTCAGCTAGGAATGAGTCTGCAGTTTACTCCTCCCATTCTTCCAACCTGCCTGAAGTAGTAATTTCCCTGGTGGCAAGTGTTTTACGGGTTACCATGAATGTTACCACAGAAAGAATGTTACCTCTAAAAAATTCATTGGCAATACTTGAGCAGTATTTTTGATCATTTAATGCCTCAAATATATCGTTTTCTTTTCGAAAATACCATATATATATATATATTTTGAGACAGAGTCTTGCTCTGTTGCCCAGGCTGGAGTACAGTGATGCCATCTAGGCTCACTGCAACCTCTGCCTCCTGGGCTCAAGCAGTTCTCTCACCTCAACGTCCCAGGCAGCTGGGACTACACGCACATACCATCATGCCAAGTTAAGTTTTGTATTTTTTAGTAGAGACAGGATCTCACTATGTTGCCCAAGGTGTCTCGAATTCCTGGGCCCAAGTGATCCATGTGCCTCAGCCTCCCAGATTGCTGGGATTACAGGTGTGAAGTACCACATCTGGCCAGAAAATACAATATTTCAATTTATTTATGTATGTTGCAAGTAAGAAAATGCACCTATATCTCTTTGATCCTCTGTCATGTAATGAATACAGAACTTTTAGGCAGTTAGTGTAGTCACCCTTCACTGCCACATGAAATTTTATTTGTTCTGGTAACTTTTATGTAAGTGAACTGTTGCCATTGTTTACTTCCAAAGACATCCTCAAACTTCACAGGGATGGAGAATTTTGGTTCAATAATTCACATTCCACAGTATAGAATTACACTCTTAGAACAATTTCGACTAATGACTTACATTAGCTTTCTTTAACTTGAAAAGTCACAGTTTATGTGGACAATGAAGTACTGAGTGTGGTTAGGATTTGTGACAGTGCTCCATATTAAACACCTCTTATGTGCCATGTCAGATTCTTTTGGTTTCCACTATTTCTGTAGCTCTTGGCCACTGGTTTCAACTCTTCTTTCAATATGCACAGCAGCCACTGATGAAATTATCAATTCTGTGTGATATATGCAGCCACAACCTAAAAAGACCTTGCTGCATTCTTTTACATTGTGCCTTGGCCTTCCACCTGGAACTGCCCTGTTGCCACTAAGATGTGAGATAAAAGAAAAAAATAACCAAAAATATGGGGGTGTTGAACCTTTAGCTTTAAGCAATGGAATTAGACTGGAATTTAGCATTAAACAATGGAATTTAAAACTTTAGCTTTAAATAATGGAATTAGAACTTGGCACCAGTTATACCTGATGTCAAGTAGAAGACAGTTTGGTAATCCTCATATTGTCTTTCCTCATCTCAGTCTTTATTTACCTTACTCTTGCTCCCCTAGGACTGCACTCCCTAATAAAGTAGTTGCAGATAAGATTTCTCTCAGGCTTTTCTTTTTTTGGAGAATCCAGACTGATGGTTGATATCAGGAAGGACCCTAGAAAACAGATATATCCTCCTCTTTTAGGTGAATTTTTGGAGTTGGATTAGTCATCAAATTAATGCCAATAGGGATCCCTTTTCTGGTAATAGATGAGGTAGTAATAACCCATGTCATGCAATGACATCAAAATCAAAAATTCTCTTTAAAAAAAAACCCAAAAAACAAAAAGCTTTGGTTAATTAGAATGAATTGTAGGTTGACGGTGAGATTTTGAAATACATGGTTGCTATAGCAATTGAATTGTATGAAGTCAAAGATAATTTTGAATGGTTGTGGTGTAGGCTGGCTTTTCTGTTACTAACATTTAAAGCCTAGCAAAAACGAAATGAAAGTTTTAGAGAAGCCAACTTACAATACATAGCATGGTATAAAAGCCAGAGAACCTCACTTTCCCAACAGCTATAAGGCAAACAGGGTCAGATCTTGTTACGAACAAGCTGTTAAACACACACACATACACAACGATTTATAAGATATTATGAAAAATATAATAAACACTGACTGAATATTTGATGGTTTTAAGGAACTGTTATTCACTTTTTGGTGTTATAAAGGTACTTCGGTTACATCTGTTTCTATGTCTATATCTCTATCTGTCTGTCTATCTATCTATGTCTCTAGTTGGTTCTGTCTCTCTGGAGAACCATGATTAACACAATAATGGAAACAAATATGTATATATATACAATGAAATAATTATGGCACAGATTTGCCACAAAATGATTGGGTGATGGGAGTCAGTAAAGGTATGTTTAAAGCAAGATTTGTTATGCATTTATTTTTGAAGCTGAGCAATGAGTGCATAGTCATCACTTTATTATTATGGCTATCTTGATAAGTAGTTGAAAATGTCCATAGTATATATTATTCTTTTTAAAAATCAGGCCTAGGAGTTGGTTGCAAATGTAGCACAGCTACAAAAGAAAGATGGAATATACAGCATTAACAGTATCCTAAGACAAAATTAGGACTCTGATGAAAAAAGTGGGGTCCTAAAATCTGGAATGGGGGCATATGGTAGATGGGCCTGAGCATGTTATGCTCACATATTTCTCTAAAACCTCCAGGCCAACAGAGGCAATCTCCTCCACTTCTATGTACATATCTATAAAAAATTGAAAGCAAAGACTAAGATGTTTGTACACCAATGTTCATAGCAGCCTTATTTACAATGGTAAAAAGGTAGAAAGACCTAAATGCACGTCAATGTATTTTTTAAATAGATTAAGGAAATAACTGTGATGTATGTATGCAATGGAATATTATTCAGCCTTAAATAGAAATAAAAGCTTGATGCATGCTACATGTATAGCCCTTGAAAACATTATACTAAGTGAAATCAACAAAGGCAAAAGGACAATTTTTTTTTTATGGTTTGACTTATGTTAAGTACCTAGAATAGTAAAATAAATGAAGACAGAAAGAATAGCCATTACCAGAGCCTGGAGAGAGAGAGAATGGAGAGTTACTATTTAATATGTATAGAGTTTCAGTTTGGGATGATGAAAAATTTCTGGAGATGGATATTGGTGATGGTTCCTAAGAATATGAATTAACTTCATGTGACTGAGCTGTGCACTAAAAATGATTTAAATGGTAAATCTTATATTTTGTTTATTTTTACAACAAAAAACAAATTTTTTTATGATTTGTGATTTTTTTTTGTGTCCTATCTTAGCCCAAGGTTGCAAAGATATTCTCCTATGGTTACTTCCAGAAGTTCTTTGGTTTAAATATTATCTCAATGTATATGATCTATTTCAAGTTAATGTAAAGTACATGATATGAGTCATAGTTTATATTTTTCCATATGGTTTTCCAGTTGTTCCAACACTATTTGTTAGAAGATAATCCTTTCCTCATTGAAACACCAAGGCCTATTAGATGAAAATCAATTGTACATATCCTATTCCATTGATTAATATGTCTATCCTTATGCCAATACCATACTGTTTTAATTGTTGCTGATTTATAGTTTTCACATCAAATAGTCTAAACCTTCCAACTTTGTTGTTTTCAAATGGTTTTGTCTATTTGAGTTTCTTTGTATTTCTATATATGTTGTACCGTTAGCTTGTCAGTTTCAACAAAGATCCTGTTTGCTGTGACTTTGGTTGAAACTGCATTAAATCTGTAAATAAATTTGCGTGAGAAACAACATATTAACAAGATTCAATCTTCAAATATATGAGTATGGTACACTATTTGACTAGTTTTTGCTTTAATTTTTCTCTAAGTAATGTGTGGTATTTTTAATTAATAAACTTTTCTTTTTTAGAGCAATTTTAGGATGACAGTAAAATTGAGTGGAAAGCAGAAATAGTTTACAAATACTCCCCTCCCCCACATAGACGCCCCACTATCAACACCAAGGTATACATTTGCTACACTGCACACAGTGGTACATTTGTTACAACCATTGCACCACAGTGATACAGTTGTTACAACTGATGAACCTACATTGACACACCTTTATCACCCAAAGCCCGTCATTTACACTAGAGTTCACTCTTGGGAGAGTAGCATTGTATAGGTTTTGATAAGTGTATAATGTATATTCATTATACACATTGTATGGGTTTTGATAAGTGTATAATATATATTCATTATACATAAATGTGTAAAGCATATATGTATTTTGTTAAATGTGTAGCCACTATAGTAGTATCACATAGACTATTTTCACTGTCAAAAAACCCTCTGTGGTCTACCTATTCATCTCTTCCTCCCCTCAACCCCTTACAATCACTGATCATTTTACTGTGTTGATAGGTTTGCCCCTTCCAGATTGCCATATAGTTGGAATCATATAGCATGTAGCCTTTTCTGATTGGCTCTTTCACTTAGTAATGCATTTAAGTTTCCTTCATGTCTTTATATGGCTTGATAGCTCATTTCTTTTTAATGTATGATATGGTTTGGATCTGCGTCCCCACCAAATCCCATGTCAAACTGTAATCCCCAGTTTTGGAGGTGGCACCCTGGTGGGAGGTGGTTGGATTATTGAGGTGGATTTCCCATGAATAGTTTCACATAATCCCCTTGGTGTTGTTCCCATGAGTGTGTTCTCCTTAGCTATGGTGGTTTAAAAGTGTGTGGCACCTCCCCCATTCTCTTGTCTCCTGCTCCTGACATATTAGACACCTTGCTCCCTTTTGCCTTACAGCATGATTGGAAGCTTTTCTGAGGCCTCCACAGACACGGAAGCAGCTATGCTTCCTGTACAGCCTGCATGAGTCAATTAAATTTCTCTTCTTCAAAAATTACCCAGTATCAAGTAGCTCTTCATAGTAATGAAAGACAGACTAATACAATGTAGCTTTTTTTTTTTTTAGATGAAGTCTCGCACTGTTGCCCAGGCTGGAGTGCAATGGCACAATCTCAGGCTCACTGCAACCTCCACCTCTGGGTTCAGCCTCCTGAGTAGCTGGGATTAAAGTGTCTGCCACCATGCCCAGCTAATTTTTTTTTTTATTTTTAGTAGAAACGGGGTTTCACTATGTTGGTCAGCCTAGCCTGGAACTCCTGACCTTGTGATCTGCCCGCCTTGGCCTCCCAAAGTGCTGGGATTATGGGCATGAGCCACTGCACCCAGCCAATGTAGAATTCTTATACCTAGGTTTCTGGACTTCACTTGAACATTTCCTGTTTTGAGGATGTAAAAATTCAAATTTCCAGTTTTTCATTGTTGATTTATAAAAATGCAATTCATGTTTGCTTCCTGATCTTATAACCTGCAATCTTGTTTGGCTTACTTATCAATTTTTAATAACTTTTTGGAGATTCCTAAGAATTTTCAAGTATACAATCATATTATATACATTTAAGATAGCTTTATTGCTTTATTTTTAATCTCTAAACCTTTTTCTTGTTTTTTTCACACTTGCTTAAATGTATATAATCTGTCTAAATGTATATAATGTATATAATCTTAAATGTATATTATCTTAAATGTATATAATATGATTGTATATTTATTATATACAAATGTATATAATATGATTGTATATCTATTAAATTGTTGACTAGAAGTTGTGGGAGTGATCATCTTTATTACTGATTTCAGAGATAAAAATGCAGTATTTCACAAGTAATATGATGTTAGTTATAAATATTTCATAGACATTTTTTCATATCTATATTACTTTGAGAAATTCCTAAAAGAACTTTCCAGTTTGCTGTATATTTTTCATATGAATAGGTATTGATATATTCATTTTTTAAGCATATATTGAGATGATACTATAGTTTACAGAAAAATCACTAGTAGTTACGCTTTGACATGCCTGAACCTTTGCAGCTTAAGTGGGTAGAGTAGTAAATAAGGAGTGAAAAGGGGGTGGAGAAATAGGAACTAAAATGAACAGGTAGCAGAGGGTACTATGAGTGGAAGAATTTGAAGGTTATAAGAATCACTTCAGAGATACCAAGTTTCCAGTTAGGAAAATTAGAAGCAAAACTCTAACTGATTGTCCTAGATGTACTAATGCTATAAAACATTATTTCAAATGTGAAAGGAGATAAAAGTAGGTCACTTACAGGCACATTGGAGTTATGGAATCCTAGCTTTTGAGAACATTGTTTATAGTTTTTCTAATTTATTGACCCATCATATGTTTCAAAGTTTTATTCATAACACTAGTGATGAAAATTATTCCTTTCTATATTAAATATCCGTATTGCTTTTACTTATTAGGCAAGTATTCTGCTCTGGCGCCTGATAGAATTCACTTGATAGCTTTGATATTTAATAGCAGGTACCTACCATATACAATACATTAGAGGTTTTATAATGCTATCCCATATGTAAAAGAAGGCTCTTGCAAAAACTGAGATAGAGAAGGTAAATACCTGATATAGAGTGGTTTTGAGCACATTTAAGAACAGTTAAAAAGATAAAATCAGTAGAACATTGGTGAGTTGAGGAGTGGTATATAGGTAAAAGTCAAGAATAAAGTTGAATTACCTAACCTTCATGGTGTTGACACATTACCCAGAATAAAGAAGACAAAAAAATTATTGGCTAGAGGTGGGAGTTCACTACTACTACTTCTTCTTCTTCTTATCATCATTCATCAGGATTATTATGGTTATTGTTGCTTTAGAATCTGTTCATACTCAGAGCATTTGTAGAATAATCAGGTGAGCTGTCCAGAAAGTGACTGGAAATATGAGTTTTGCCTATTTTCACTTATTATGAAGTGGTGAGTGCAATTCTTGGGCATGTGTATTTCATACGACTATTTCTACATACCTGAAATAACAACAATAACACCTAATATTTCTATATCTCTGAAATAAGAAGTGTTTATAAGAATAAGGTGAATTAACATGCATAAAGTGCAAAGAACAGCACTTGGATCACAGTAAGCGCTCGATAGTTACTACCAATACAAACTTTTTATTTCCGTAAGACCCAAAATAATAAGAAAATCCATGCATTATAAATATAAGTTTGACATAATATACTAGAATACTAGGGAAATATATAAATTTTAAATTATTTTGGAGCATTAGTAAAATTATAGATTCATGTCAAATTTCCCTCCAATACTTTAGGTAGTCACATTGACTCATTTATTATTTGGTGTGATAGGCTTTGGTTCAATTTACAAAATCTGTTTGTTTCTCTGGTGATTCAGAGATTTTATCTCCTGACTAATGAATTTGCAACTGAATATGTGAGACGCTTTAGTTTAAGAATTTATGAGTAAGCATGATGTGTCATTTCTAGACTGAATAACCAATTTCCCTCTGTCCCTCTAACATTGTGTTGGCCCTAAAATGAAGATAGCATATAGCTCTCCTGAATATTGGGAGCAAGAAATATAGCTTGATATAAGCCACTAATTTTTTTAACTGCAAGATAATCTACATATACATCATCTATCTGACTACTACTAAAACTGTGGTACTGTGATAACAAAATCTTAAAATAAGGACTGGACAGTGGGTGGTAAAGAGTAGTGGGTAGTGAGGAGGAGTCAGGGTGGTGAGGAAACAGTTATCAGAAGGTCTGAAGATGGCGATTAAGTATTGTGCAGTGGCTAGTCTATTTCGTAGAGTTTCTGACAGAGCTAATCTGGAAGAAAAATTGTGCACCTAGTAAATTTGTAAATGAGGAAATAAAGATTGAAAAGGAATGCAAGTGTGTATTGTATGTTCTTTGCTACATTTGATAAAATACTACAAAAAAGACATGGTGGCTGAGGCGCGATGGCTCATGCCTGTAATCCCAGCACTTTGAGAGAGGCCGAGGTGGGCAGATCACGAGGTCAGGAGATGGAGACCATCCTGGCTAACATGGCGAAACCCGTCCCCTCTAAAAATACAAAAACAGTGGCCAGGCGTGGTGGCATGTGCGTGTAGTCCCATCTATTGAGGAGGCTGAGTCAGGAGAATCGCTTGAATCACGGGAAGTTAGAGGGTACAGTAGTTCAAGATCGCACCACTGCACTCCAGCCTGTGTGACAGAGCAAGCCTCCATCTCAAAAAAAAAAGAGAGAAAAATAAAGAAGAAAAAGAAAGAAGAAAGAAAGAAGAGAAAGAAAGGAAAGAGAGAGACATAGGCCTAATTTACATTCAGGAATAAAGGGGAAGAGTGAAAGTCTAGAAATTTGGGAATTTGTGGGATTAGATGAAGACTCTTTAACACTACTTGGTAAAATGCCTATCTGAGAAAGGCTTTGTGAGACAAAGTCCAAGTTAAAACACAGCCTTATGGCAAAAACTAAACCTAGAGTATACCCTCACTATTAAAATCTCTGAACAGATCTAAGTTATTTCAAAGAGAACACCCAATTAAGTCATTTACACCCAGTAAAACCTCAATTGTACAAAATGGCTCGAGAAAAGAGAATAAAGTTATGGGTCTCCTACTGGAACTTGACGAGCTCAGAGAAATAAGCGATTAAGTTGAAAGAGAGATACAGGAATGAGAAAGTAAAGAAATAGTAAAAGTTGGCTAGGCATGTGCCAGAGAAATGGACCGTGTGTGTTACTTTAGGTATAGTGAACTAACTACAATTAAATACATACTAAGCCTACTAAATTTCTTACGAGAATGTTACTGCAAGAGAAACAGAAAACTATCTGACACTTTAAGACTTCAAAATAATCCTTATACCACCAACATTCTAGTGGCAGCAGGCTGAGAAAACTGCAAAGACCCCCCAAGAGATATTATTAATGCTTATTTCAGATGTTCCACTTTGGATACATCTGAATGGAGTTTGGATTGTAAGAACAGGAAAACTCTTCAGAGCTTGTAGCCAGAGACGGTGCGAGCAATGAACTGGACATACCTTTTCCATAGCATAATCAGGGCCCAGTCAAAAAACATGCTATTAACTGGCATTTCCTCCAACTTTTTTATACTTGAAAAGCAGGCCAGGAGCGCTAGCTACTCTGCCTGTAATCCCAGCACGTTGGGAGGCTGAGGCGGGCAGATCACAAGGTCAGCAGTTCGAGACCAGCCTACCAACATGGTCAAACCCCATGTTTACTAAAAATACAAAAATTAGCCAGGCATGTGGTGGGGGATCCCTGTAGTCCCAGCTACTCAGGAGGTTGAGCCAGGAGAATCACTTGAACCCGCAGGCAGCGGTAGCAGTGAACCAAGATCATGCCATTGCACTCCAGCCTGGGTGACAGAGCAAGACTCCAGCTCAAAAAAAAAAAAAAAAAGAAAAGGAGGCCTTCCCAATATTTACCCAGTAGGTTGGTATAATTTCTATGAACCATGTACACTCTATGTTTCCGATTCTTCCCTTATACACATGATAACATTGATTATAATTTCCCCAGTTTCATATATATATATGAAATGTGTAATGGTATTATGTTATATATATAAGATATTCATATGAGGCATGTCACTTGTTGAATTTTTTTTTTTTTTTTTTTAGTTGATCAGGTAGCAGTGTTGTATATGTCAAGAGTAATCATGCCAGAGCTTATGTATAGGGTACACGACATTACTCAGAAGTAAGGAAATCAGAACAAATTACGTAATGAGGTAGGATTTGAGACATCTATCTTGAAGAGGTGGCAGGGAGATGTGCATATTTTGCCTGCAAGAGAAGCAGCTATAAATTTGCTAACCAGCAAGGTGCAGATTTGCGAAAGTTTACACCAATATTTCTGGTTCTTTTTCGAAATGATTATTAGAGATTGCACTTTTCTGCCCCTCTAGAGTTGAAGCTAGATGAGCTTGTTTTAAATTGGACTGAGATATAAATGGAAATGTTATGATGCCACCGGTGAAAACAGAAGTGTTATGGAGGTTTAGGAAAGTATGAGATTCATGATGCTCTGTCTTTAACTTTGCCAAAACAACCCCCCATGATTGAGATAGTGGCTACTACATAAGTATTGATCCTGAGCTGAGACAATGTAGTACAGATTTTCCAGGCAATCCACCATGCACATGGAAGATGAGTGAGATTTATATCTTTGTTTCATAAGTAGTCAAAGTTTAGAACTTGTTTTTATTACAGAATGATTTAGTGTAGCGCAATTAAGTTATTTTATTTTAAGCATTAAGTGACATTCTTTAATATCCTTTAAAAACAATGGTGACTTTATTCTATAAAAAAATATGAGATAATTTAAAACAGGAAAGTTTTCCACATATACACAACAAACTTGTTTAAATAGAACTTATCTTCAGATGATATGTTCGTATTTTTCCTTGAAGAAATTACTAAAATATTTTACTTATACTAATTTAGTTAGATTAAAATGATAGATTTCCAGGATTCAGACTACTTTAAATTTATTTAATATTTCTAAGTCTAGTGAAATAGCTCATATAGAATTAGATGTTGAAATAGCTCATATAGAATTAGATGTTCCTTGTACTCACTAGGACAAATCATCAAAAAAAGCGCTGAAGATCAAACACTTTTAAAAATTCTTTTGCTATGGAACTGTATGTATTATGCCATTCTTTCACTGCTATAAGGAAATGCTTGAGACTGGGTAATTTATAAAGAAAGTTGCTTTTACTGACTCATAGTTTTGTTTGACTATTGCCAGAAGGATAGGCACTGGCATCTGCTTGACTTTTAGAAGAGGGCCAAGGCTGGAAGTTTTTTCAGCCATAGTAGAAGGCAAAGAAGGAGCCAGCATCTCACATGGCAGAGCAGCAACAAGGGACAGGGGAGGAGCCACACACTTTTAAATGACCAGATCTATGTAGAACTCACTCACTGTGGTGAGGATGGCGCCAAGCCGTGGGGGAGTCCACCTCCATCTGACCCAAACACCTCCCACCAGGCCCCACTCCAGCACTGGGGGTTACATTTCAACACGGGAATTGGGTGGATAACAAATATCCAGACTATATAGTTGCAACCTTTGGCACCCCCAATCTCATATCCCACCTACACTCCAGAAGTGTAGGTGTGCTTTACCAATATCCCCCAAAGTATTAATTTGTTTAGCGTTAATTCAAAAGGCCAAAGTCCAAAGTCTCATATTTCCCTCTTTATTGCCCTAGTAAAGTCCCTTTACATCTATGAGCTTGTAAAATTTAAATACAAACAAACAAACAATTATTTACTTATGAGGTCCCCAAGGGGAGGGTGCATGCATTGGGTAAATCTGCCTCATCGGATAGAGAGAGATTGGTCATAAACAAAGGGAGCCATAGGGCCCACGCAAGTCTAAAACCTAAAAAGGCCGTCGTTAATTTGTTTTTTTAGAGTGCGGGTAGGTTTTGGGGGTACATATGAAGAACATGCAAGATTGTTGAGTAGGTGCACACATGGCAGTGTGATATGCTGCCTCCTCCCCATCACCTATATCTGGCATCTCTCCCCATGCTATGCCTCCCAACTCCCACCCCTACTGTCCCTCCCCTCTTTCCCCCGACAGAGCCCAGTGTGTGATGCTCCCTCCCTGTGTCCATGTGTTCGCATTGTTCAACACCCACCTATGAGTCAGAACATGCGGTGTATAAATTTTCTGTTCTTGTGTAGTTTGCTGAGAATGATGCTTTCCAGGTTCATCCACGTCCCTACAAAGGACACGAACTCATCGTGTTGTGGCTGCATAGTATTCCATGGTGGTATATGTGCCACATTTTCCCTGTCCAGTCTATCATGGATGGGCATTTGGGTTGGTTCCAGGTCTTTGCTATTGTTAAAGCAGTGCTGCAATGAACATTCGTGTGTATGTGTCTTATGTTAGAATGATTTACAATCCTTTGGATGTATACCCAGTAATGGGATTGCTGGGTCAAATGGAATTTCTATTTCTAGGTCCTTGAGGAGTCACCATACTATCTTCCACAATGGTCAACTAATTAGCACTCCCACCAACAGTGTAAAGGTGCTCCTATTTCTCCACATCCTCTCCAGCATCCGTTGTCTACAGATTTTTTAATGATCACCATTCTAACTGGCATAAGGTGAGTATCTCAATGTAGCTTTGATTTGCATTTCTCTAAGGACCAGTGATGATGAGCATTTTTTCATATGTTTGTTGGCCTGATGTATGTCTTATTTTGTGAAGTGTATTTTTAGTGTCCTTGCCCACTTTTGAATGGGGCTTTTGTTTTTACTTGTAGAATCTGTTTTAGTTCTGTGTAGATTCTGGATATGAGCCCTTTGTAAGATGGGTAGGTTGCAAAGATTTTTCCCATTCCGTTGGTTGCTGATTAGCTCTAATGATCTGTTTCTTTTGCTGTGCAGAAGCTGTGGAAGTTTAATTAGGTCCCATTTGTCTATTATTGGCTTTGTTGACAATGCTTTTGGTGTTTTGGTCATGAATTCCTTACCTACGCCTATGTCCTGAATGGTTTTGCCTAGGTTTTCTTCTAGAGTTTTTATGGTATTAGGTCTTATGTTTAAGTCTTAATCCATCTGGAGTTATTTTTAGTGTAAGGTGTAGGAAGGGGTCTAAGTTCTGCTTTCTGCACATTGCTAGCCAGTTTTCCCAACACCATTTAATAAACAGGGGATGCTCCCCATTGTTTGTTTTTGTCAGGTTTGTCAAAGATCGGATGAGTGTGAGATGTGTTGTGTTGCCTCCAAGGCCTCTGTTCTGCTCCATTGGTCTGTATACTCTGTTGTGGTACCAGTACCGTGCTGTTTTGATTACTGTAGCCTTGTAGTGTGGCTTAAAGTTCGGTAGTGTGATGCCTCCAGCTTTGTTTTTTTTGCTGAGAATTGCTTGGCTATGCGGGCTCTGTTTTGGTTCCATATGAAGTTTAAGGTCGTTTTTTCCAGTCCTGTCGGAGAAGGTCAATGGTAGCTTCATAGGGATAGTACTGAATGTGTAATTTGCTTTGGGCAGTATTGGCCATTTTCACAATATTAATTCTCCCTAACCATGAACATGGAATGTGTCTCCATATGTTTGTGTCCTCTCTTATTTCGTTGAGCAGTGGTTTGTAGCTCTCCTTGGAGAGGTCCTTTAGCCTTGTTAGTTGTTTTCCTGGGGATTTTATTCTATTTGTAGCAATTGTGAATGTCAGTGGATCTTGATGTGGCTGTGTTTACGTCTGTTATTGGTGTATAGGAATGCTTGTAATTTTACAAGTTAATTGTCTATCAGGAGACTTTACTGAAGTTGCTTATAAGTTTTAGGAGATTTAGGGCTAAGGCGGTAGGGGTCTTCTAGATGTACAATCATGTCGTCTGGCAGGATAGAGCCAGTTTGACTCCTCCTTTCCTATTTGAGTACCCTTTATTTTTTTTTCTTGCCTGATAGCTCTGGCTAGAAGTTCCAGTACTGTATTGAATAGGAGTGTGTGAGGGTGGACATCCTTGTCTTAGTGCCAGATTTCAGAGGAAATGTTCCCAGTTTTTGCCCATTCAGTATAATATTGGCTGTTGGTTTGTGATAAATAGCTTTTATTATTTTGAGGTGCGTACCGTGGATGCCTAGTTTATGGAGAGTCTTTAGCATAAAGCGCTGTTGAATTTTGTAAAGGCCTTCTCTGCATGGGCTGAGGTAATGTAGTGGCTTCTGTCTTTGGTTCTGTTTATGTGGTGAGTTACGTGTATTGGGTTCTGTATGTTGAACTAGCCTTGGGTCCCAGGGATGCATCCTACTAGATAGTGGTGGATAGGCTTTTTGATGTGCTGTTGCAGTGGGTTTGCCAGTATTTTATTGAAGATTTTTGCATCTATGTAAGTGATGGATATTGGCCTGAAGTTTTCTTTTCTTACTAGAGTCTCTGTTAGGTTTTAGTAGCAGGATAATCTAGGTCTAGTAAAATGATTAGGAAAGGATTCCCTACTCTTTGGATTGTTTGGAATAGTTTCATAAGGAATGGTACCAGCTCCTCTTTGTATGTCTGGTAGAATCAGCTGTGAATCCATCTGGACCTGG
>JAZHEH010000117.1:0-11274 GCA_036589455.1 Ateles fusciceps | reverse complement strand
CAATAACTCACAATGCTATGTGGAATATCAGAGCTGAGAAAAGCTGTTCTTGTCTTGTGCTGGTTTCTAAAGGGAATGCTTTCAGCTTGTGTCCTTTCAGTAAAATATTACAGAATCTAGAAGTGACCTTTGCGAGCCTACTGATGCTTGATAAGAAAATACGAATATTCACCCCAAAAATTAGAAACAGGCTATTAGTGGAAATTCTTTGTGTTATGCTGCTTTGTATGATGAAAGACAACCTGTGTTTTTATGAAACACGTTCCAAACACTTACTTTGTAGAATCTATAAAGGGACACTTCCAAGCGTATTGTGCTCTTTAGGAACATTCTCATATTCAATCCTAATATAAAAATATTTAGTATTTTAGTATTAAAAACTAAATACAACGTACCTGTGAAAATACTCTCTTATCCACTCTTTTACATCACATAATAGTAACTGCATTTCTATGAAAAGGTTCCCAACCCTGTTTTGGAGACTCTAAGAAGGAAGATTGCCAAGCCTATTGAGGCCTTCTGAAAACATACAATTATTCAGCCGGCAAAACAGAAGTATGGTATCTGTGAAAATGCTTTGTGATGTGTTATTTTACATCACAGAACTTATCTATGTTTTGATGAAAGATATTTATACACTCTTTACATTTTTTGAATCCTACTGAGCTCTAACAATGTTGTACAAACATCTAGTCCTAAAATCAAGAAACAAGCTTCCAGTGACAACAGTTTGTGAAGCGAAGTTATATATCACAGAATGAAATCTATGTTTTGATTAAAAGAGCTTTAAACACTTTTTTGCAGTACTTAAGAAGTACTGTCTCTGAACCTGTTGAGAATATTCAGCCCTAAAGATAAGAATCAAGCTACGTGTAAAAATTCTTTGTGATGTGCTGTTTTATGTCACATAATTAAACCTGTGTTTCTATGAAACAGCATCCAGATGCTCTTTTTCATAGGATCTAAAAAGTGACATTTCTGAGCTTTTTGAGCCCACATAAGCATATATGGACATTCAGTTCTACATACAAGAACCAAGCTATCCTGTGAAAACCCTTTGTAATGTGCTGTTTTTTATCTCAGAATAGAGCCTTTGTTTTGATTAAACAACTTTTAATCACTACTTGCAGAGTTCCCAGGAAGTAATGCTTCCAAATTATTGAACCCTTATAAGAACATGAAAACATCCAGGCAAAAATGAGAAACAAGATATCAGTCAGAATGCATTGTGATGTGTTATTTTATATTATGGAATGCAACTTGTGTTTTGTTTCAAAAAGCCCAAGATAGTCTTTGAATTTAAAAGTTACAATTTTTTGACCTCTGATAAAAAATATATAAATATGCAGCTTCAAAATCTGCACACAAGAAATGTGTGAGAACGCTTAGTGATATTCTGTTTATACCAAAGAATCAAACATGCATTTTTATAAAACAGGTTCCAAACACTTTATTTGTAGAATCTAGGAAATGACATTTCCAAGCTTATTGATCTCTTATAAGGACTTTAGAATATTCACTCCTAAAAACTAGAAACAATCTATTTGTGAAAACACTTTTAGGTATGCTGTTTTATGGAATAGAACTTGTTATGTAATAGAAAAGTTTCCAACATCTTTATTTGTAGAACCTAAGAAGTGATGTTTCTGAACCAATTGAACCATCTTAGGAACCTATACCTTTGCAAAACCAATAACTAGAAACTAGCTATCTGTCTGTTAAAATGCTTTGTAATGTGCTATTTTATATCACAGAAATGAAACTTGTGTTTTGATTAAATACGTTTCCAACACTCTTTTTGTACGATCTATGAAGTGACATTTCTGATCACATAAAACCTTTATAGAAACAATCAAATATACAATTTTAAAGAGTAGAAACAAGCTCTCTGTGAAAACACTTTGTGATACGTTGTTTTATTTCAGATAACATGAACTCTTTTCTTTATTTTGACAAGTTTAAAACACTCTTTTTGTCAAATCAAAAAAGTGAAGTTTTTGAAACTTCACTTTTTTGCAGCTAGCTTGAATCCTCATTCTACAGTCCTTATAAGAAAACACAAGTTAAGTGCCTGAAAACTGGAAATAAGTTATCTCTAAATACTTTTTTGTTATGCTGTATGATCCCACAGAACTGAACCTACATTTTGATAAGAAGAAAATAAAAGGTTTCAACACTGTTTTGTAGAATATAGAAAGTGACATTGCTACATCTAATAAGTCCTTCTAAGAAAATTTAAATTTTAAAATCCAGTTGTAAAAACTAGAAAGAAACTATAGGCAAAAAATGCTTGGAGATAAGACATTTTGTATCACAGAATAAATTGTGTGTTTTGATTCAACAAGTTTCAAACACTGTTTTTTTATACAATCTAAGAAGTAACATTTCTGGACCTAGTGAACCCTTAGAATATAATATGAATATGCAGACCTAAAAACAAGAAAAAGCTATTATTGAAAATGCTTTGTTTTGTGCTATTATATGTAAGAGAATTTGTCCAGCATTTTTATGAAACAGGTTTCAAACACCTTTTTGTGTAGAATGTAAGAAATGCCATTTCCCAGCATATTGAACCCTTACAGAAATATATAAATAGCCAGTCCTAAAATCTGGGAACAATGCATCTTTGAAAATGCTTTGTGATGCTTTTCTTATATCACAGAATCATACCCGTGCTTTGATTTAACATGTTTGAAACACTCTCTTTGTTGTATCTAAGAAATCATGTTCCTGAATAAAAACCCATCCTTAAAAACTACAAATAAGCTATCTTTAAAAATGCTTTGTGATACACTGTTTTACATCAAATAGTTAAACAAGTATTTGAATATAACAAGTTTCAAACACTTTCTGTATATCTAAAAATGACATTACTGACACTATTGAGATACTGTAGGGTGTACAAATATCAGGCCATTAAGAATTATAAACAAGATATTTGTGAAAATGCTTATGATGTGGTTTGTTATGTTACAGGATAAAAACTGTATTTTACTACAAGTTTGAACCACTTTAACTTGTCAGTTGGGTCTGACACTTGTCTGGAGCCTGTGTCCTTGCAGCTAGCTTAAATCCTCATTCTACAGTGGCTAAAAAGAGAGCAGCTTCATTGTGCTTCCATGGCTTACCACTGCCATCAGAAAGGATGTGATTTTCAGAGCTCTGATTAATCTGCTGTTCAAGTGGCAGGTCTCAAATGCAAGAGCAAGAATGGGACAAGAAGGCTAGGAGCCCCAGGGTGGTGGCTGGTGGGCAGGAGCACACTATCTCCTGCAGATAAGTCACTTCAAGGGGATCGATGAGGGTGGTCAAGCTAGAATGATGCAGGTCAGTTGGAGCAATAGGGAGTTGCATACCCAGCACATCTACCATTGCAACCTGTGTCCTGCTACTCTTCCTCCTTCTTAGGTCTAGACTTCAGCATGGCTGTCCCCACTCAGTAGCAACTAAACCTATCTTAGAACTGATTTTTCTAAAACACAATCTAACTACATGATATCTGTAATAGACACTTGTTAGAGTAAAATAATTTTTAATAAACATATGAAGAAAAGAGTTTCAAACAAATTATAACTGATGGAGGACTGTGGTGGCTATACTTATACATTTCACAATGTACTTAGAGTAGAAAAGGTATAATAGACAAAGGAGGATATTATATTTTGACACAAAAATCAAATAGTCAAAGTCATACACATTATTAACATATCTACAACTGACAACAATGACCCAAATACATGATGAATCTAGAGCTGACAGAATTGAAGGGAGAAGTATAATTGGTAGTTCATTTATAATTGCTACCTAAGTTCAGTTATAAATAGTACAAAATCACAAAGAAAATAGAAAATGTGAACTCCCATAAACCAATTGGAGCTAAGAGAAATGTCTCTCTCTAGTTTTCCTTTTCCATTCAAGAGAAATTATAGTCATTCAATTTGTGAGTAGTGTAAGTTTTGGCTCGTTATACTTGGTTTGATTATTTGCATAAAATGCAACAAGGATTGATTAGTCGTATATGCTATTTTTAGGTTGGCTTTGCTGAAACATTACCTAATAATATGTCATTGTAGTCAAGGCCTTGTTAAAATACCCAGTGTCTCCAATTGTTCTGTTTGGAAATAAAAGGCTCTTACCAAACGTATGCAAGAAACTATAGTGTTATAAAATCAGAATACTCATGAACAATTTCTGAATTTTGGAGGACTCAGAGAGAAAGATAAATTTGCTTACAAAAGTATACTTCATCCAATTGCTCTAAATTACAAATTTTTAAAAAATATATTTCCTTGATGAATGCAGTAGGCTTCCAAATGAAATGTTGTTTTTTTCACCTTAGATCTGCTCCTCTCACGCTAAACAACTCTTGCTAGATGAGAGTTATGAGGTACTGTAGAGTCTGGCAGCTCCTCACATGGTCAGTAAGTCAGAGTGCAAAAATCTGGTCCACTAGGCTGTTGTTCTCACAGGAATAACTTGTGCATTTGGATTACAGATATTAATTAGCAATAAGGAGGTGTGGGTCCTGCATTATTGAAAACAAGCTCTTTTATATTGTAATATTTACAATTAAGTAGATATTTTTAGGATTCATCATGGTAAAGGTTTCTTGGGAAGCAGATAACACTAATCTATAAAATGAAACAATTACTATTCATTATTCCCTTTGGTTTTAATAATTACTTGCTTTTGCTTTCCTTCTTCATTGACTACCATCTTGGTAACCACAGGACTCAGAGGTATGCTTTGCTGCCTTGCATTAATATTTTCTTTTGTAGGTAGCTTTGAGGCTAGTGGCCTGAGATGCGAGAGACCCATATCTTAGTTGGTCCAGTCTTAGGGTCCCAGCCATCACTGTTTTACTTTCATATTAGTTGTTACAGACAACAATAACATAGGGGTTGACAATTTTGCATTTTCCATATAAGTCTGCATTTCCGTATGCACTCAGTGAACTCACCACCTGGGAGTATGATCCATCACTAAATTCTACTGATAGCTTTGACCTTTAGTAACTGATTGCAGCTATTCAATAGCTGCTTAAGAGGGGGAGACTCCATGGCCACCAGAAGTCAATGGTTTCTCATTTTCCATCCTTATTTTTTTCTTGTTTATACATTTAGATGATCCTACATTAATTTTTCTTTGTTTCACTGTGACTCTTAGTCTCCAAGCTAGAAATAAATCCTTACATTTTCTTCAAGAAAAACTACCGTGTTTGATAAACTTCACTGAAGCCATCTTTTACATATTTATTATTTTAACTCATTGCAACCAAAATTTCCAGTGAAAAAATTTGAGTTTACTTAGTTTAACATGATTTTAAGATTTTAAAGTATTAGAGGGAATTGTGAGATAAAATTTACAAAATTCATCTGACCAAAGATTATCAAGTTCATGTGAATTAAAAGTCATCTGAGCTAGCTTCTAGCAGCATGTTAAGAACGTACTTTTTTTGAGCCTATTGACTAGAACTCTTTCATACAGTTTGGTAGTGAAATGTCACTTCCACATGACACATATGTATAGATATGACAGACACACCGACAAAATTAGTTCTAATTTTTTTCATTTAATCATTGTCAAAAACTCTCTCTCTCTTACTGTAGATTATCAGAAAAAAAGTTTCAAGAGCAAACAAAACATAAAGAGAGTTGCCATCTCAGGCCTGCTCTAAAGAGGTAAGAATATGAAGCAGCAGGGCACAGCTTCTGAGATATCAATCTAAATAATTCCAAAAAGGAAGAGATTAGAGAACTTAAAACTTAAGAACTTCTTGCATTAAGAGAAACATTTTTGACTGGACACAGTGGCTCACACCTCTAATCCCAGGAATTTTGGAGGCTGAAGCCACTGGATCATGAGGTCAGGAGTTTGAGATCAGCCTAGAAAATATAATGAAACCCTGTCTCTACTAAAAATTTTGTTAAAAAAAATTAGCTGGCCATGGTGGTACTCACCTGTCATCCCATCTACTCCACAGGCTGAGGCAGAAGAATCACTTGAACCCAGGAGGCAGAAGTTACAGTGAGCAGAGATTGTGCCATTGCACTCCAGCCTGGGTGACAGAGTAAGACTCCTCTCAAAAACAAACAAACAAAAAGAGTAACTTAAGATGATATTTTTAACAACAACTTGTTGTAACTGGGTTTTTAGTTTTGCATTCATGTAGTTTTAATATTAAAGTCCAATCTTAAGAAAAAAATTGATTATACTTTTCTTTAATTACAAGCAACTTAATTAAATAACAGTTTTATGGATTTCCTTTTAAGCAACGATTTTGTGACTGACACAGTCCATTCAGGACATGCATGATATTTCTAGATTGTTGTAATTATTCCTCTTTCATGAAAAAACAGTCATTTTATTTTATCACAAAATTCACGATTCAAAATTCTGTCTCGTATAAGTATTCTTACCATAAATACTTCTTCAGAACTTTCTTTACATTTCTCTTATTTCCTGATTCCTTTTACATTGTTTTACAAGTGACCTTTGAATAACTATTGAGTTAGACAAAAATTGTTTACTCTTTAACAAAAATGAGAACTTTTAAAAGTTTTTCTATAATTTTTAATTGGAAATTACATACTTTGTTGACATTTAGTATTTAATATCACCTTAGATTCAATTACATGAGATTCATTTATTTCATTACATTTACCTCATTAATTTATACTATTAAGTCTACCTAAATTATTTATCAAACTGTAGTAATCATCATTTAAATTACTTTTCTGTTAACCAGTTTACAGCCTATGGATTTGAAGTGTTTTAACATTAAGTAAAATACTTAAGGTTAAATAAATGAGTATTTTACCAGTAAGTTAGGATTTAACTTTTTCATTAAGACAATAATATTAAATGTCTTACTTATCAAGAATTACCCAAGCAAAAACCATTCTGTTTTGGGAGGGGTTTTAGAACAACTATGCCAAATATATCAATTTATAGAATTTGGCACTGATCAGTGTGAAAGCACATGATCAAAAGATGCAAACACAAATGTATGCTGATAATTGTTAAGACTTTTCTAATATTACTTGACTAATAATTTTAACCCTGATTACTTATTAAAGATTTTACTTTAGTTGCACGAACTTAAAAAGCAGTTGGGCTTATTTTTAATTTATAAGTAATCTTTAACTTTAAGCCAATTTGATACCTCGTATCTAAAAACATAAAATATGTGTGTGTATGCATGATCACGCACATACAAACTCACACAAACTATGACTGTAAAGCTTTACTTAAGAACTCTAGCCAAGAGATATTAATAAAAAATCACCAGTTTGCAAAAACAAACAAACACACAAAGTGGTTACATCCCATCAGTGGTTTTTATCTCAGCAGAAAAGTAACAGCAGATATAAAAAAAGACAGAAAGGAAAACATAGAAATAAAGATCTTAGGTACTCTTGAGTTTCAGGTGGATCTTTGGGCTCTTCATTTCTCCTTGGTGTAATTTGCCCAGCAGTTTAAAATGTGCACAACAGACAATAATATGCAAACTTTCTGGAGAACTTGAAAACATGTCATGACTTCAAAATTTTCAGTTGCACAGAAATGCTTGCAAGTACACCAAATGAAACAAATGGGGTACTTGAAAAGGCTCATTCTCATTTTCTTTCCTCCTTCATAGATTATTTGTTTCCCACCTTATTTTTTTTTCTTACAAAGGAGGAAATGGCAAGAAGAAAAGAAAAGGCGATGGAGAAGATTTGTTAGAATGCACCTAAAACTAGAATTAGGATTCAAACAAACAAACAAACAAAAAACTTGCTGGCAGAAAATAATGTAAAAAGAAAGAGCTAAGACCACTTTCTGTAAATGGTCCTGTGCCACTTTTAACTTTGCAGCATATCTGCTATTACACATGCCGTAGTCAAATCCTCTCACAATACAAGGTCATCTCTTACCCTCAGAGCCAAAGAAGTCAGGTCATGAAATACAGAACAGAGCTTTAGAATCTGTCAATGAAACCCTGCCAATAAAACTCATTACAAAATACAAAACACCCGAAAAGAGGTGAGTGGCATTTTTGTTCTGAGTTTTTCAAGGAGTATGATTTATTAGAAAACTTCTCTTGATTTCTCTTGATTCTGAAGATAGTGAAGGGGGAAGAAGGGATAGCATGCAAGAAAAGTAAATGGGAGAAGTTTTTGTTTTGTTTTGTTTTGTTTTTAGATCAAAAGTGAACACAGAAAGCAAGTCCTTTTTTTTTTAAGTAAAACCTTAGAAAAGAAGATGTACAGAAAACTAAACTGTAGATTTCAGTCACATTTGGAGATCAAAGGTTCTTGATCTCTTCCGGAATCCAGGTCACAGCAAATTGTTTTATGAGTTTGAGCCATAGGATAGCTCAAGTTGACACAAAGCACCCATAGAAGGTTTGTCCAAAATCAACACCCTTTCTACTTGTAATCCTTCATGGTTACCAATGTGTGAACCTAAAAGTATCTGAGACAGACCCGAAACAATTTAGAAAGTTTGTTTTCCCAAGTTCTGCATATCCATGACACAGGCTCAAGAGGTTCAGATGACATGTGCCCATGGAGGTTGGGGTACAGCTTGTTTTCATATTCTTTAGGGAGATAAATACATAAGTGGATGCACATAAGATCTTACATTGCTTCAAAATGGAAGGGCAGAACCACTTGAAGTGGGGACTTCCAGGTCATAAGTCAATTTCATTAATCTTTTCAAAATCCAATTTTCATTTTATTGGTTTTCTATACTAGGCAGATAACTTCAAAAATGTAGATTGCCAATTAGTTGAAAGAATAATCAATAGATTTTTTTCAAAAAACATGTCTGAGTTATGATAAGGAGTTGTAGAAATTAAGGTTTTATCATGCAGATAACGTCTCCAGGTAGCAGGCTTGAGAGAGATAAACTGTAAATGTTTCTTATCAGAATTAAGGTCTATGTTGATGTTAATGCTGGTGGGCTTTTTTTAAATTTCAGAAAGAAGAAGGATATGTCTCAAACTTCCCATTATGGCCTGAACTACTCTTTCAGGTTAACTCTGGAGTTGCCTTGGCCAATAGGAGGGGTCCATTCATTTGGCTGAATTTTAATTTTAGTTTACAAATTTATACCAAGTATGTTCTGTGACTGCACTGGAATAAAGCTGGAAATTAATAACAGAAAGTAATTTTGAAAATTTGTAATGATATGGAAATTAGCACACTCCTAAGCAATTAATGGATCAAAGAAGAAATCTCAGGAGAAACTAGAAAATACCTTTAATTGAAAATGAAAGATAATATAACAAACTCATTAGATGCAGCAAAGGCAGCACCGATGGGAACTTTATGACTAGAAAGACGTACATAAAAGGAAAAACTCAAATCAATAAGCTCTCGTTTAAAAACAACATAGAAAAAGTACAAACTAACCCCAAAACAAAGAAGCAAGTTTAGACTAGAACCAGATATACAAAACCAAGAAAACCAAAATTGGCTATTTAATAAGATTAATAAAAATTCACAAACTTTACCTGAACAAGAAAAAATGAGACTCAATATAATCAGAAATGACTAGTAATGTTAAAGAAACAGGACTATAGAGGAAGACTATGGAAAATGTATACGTAAACTAAAAGAAAGATTCAAATTCCTGGAGAAAGACAGAACATACTGATATTACCTCCAGGAAAAAAAAAGAAGAAAGAAAGTCTGAACAAACCTATAACAAAACACCGAATCAGTAATTTTAAAAAATTCCACAAAGAAATGTCAAGGATCCCAGGCCCTAGAACTGTGAGCAATATATATCTCTTGTTTATCAAAAATAAAAATAAAAAAATGTCAAAGTCAAATGACTTCACTGGTGAATTTTAGGGAAAGCTTTCTTGATGACATCTGGGAATATGCACGTGGAAACAAAATCTACCTCTTGTTATCTATCAGATGATGATCTATTACCCTTTGTTTTTAAAATAAATGGATTTAGTGTTTCTTGTGTAGCTTGTGTACCTGGGGCTTTCGAATGCTGGTGCCTCTGGTGACCTGGTACCTGGTATTCTGTTTGTTTGTTTTTTGTTTCTATTACATAAGAATTGTTGGCATCAGCATTCTACATTATAGTGTCCATCTGGGTAAGTGTTTCAAGTAAAGCACAGTTTACTATTCCAAGTTGGAGGTTTCTGTGGTGTCTGGGTACCTTATTCATAATCACTTTTATATTGAGAAGTGAATTATATGAGTAAATAGCTGTTTTATGCTTGATAAACAGATATTTGCCATTTACTGCATATCAGATAGTATTTGAAATTTTTCACATGATGTTGGTTTGTTGATTCTGAAGATGGTGAATCTATATTTTATTTATACAAGCAAATTTTTCCTTCTCCCTCTCTCTCTCTCTTAACTTCTTCCCCCTCCCCCACTTTGTTGTAATGCAGTGGCACAATCTCCATTTACTGCCTGCACCACCTGGGCTCAAGCGATTCTCCTGCGTCAGCCTCCCAAGTAGCAAGTAATATTTCAAATTCTATAATTTATTCTGAGGATATGCGATGGAATCTCTTGTCACAGTTTTAGAGAAGATTGTGGCTCTGGTCCCTAGTCAAGTATTAACTACAAGAGTGAAATGGAATGCACGCAGCCCTGAGAGCAGATTAGGAACATTGAACTCTTAAACATGGGCGAAGAGTTTAAGAGCAGTTTCAGAAAACTTTACAAAATCTTTGAGATGGTCTGCCTGCTCTGCAAGTGTTCTTTCTGCTTGGGCTTTCCTCTGACTTGCCTCTGTCTGTCTTATGCATAACTCCTGACTTAAAGGTGAGACTTTTTTTTTTTTTTTTTTTTTGAGACAGTCTCTCGCTGTGGCCTGCACTTGAGGGCAAGCCACGATCTCAGCTCACTGCAACCCCAGCCCCCCGAGTTCAGGTGGTTCTCCTCCCTCAGCCTCTGAGGTAGCTGAGACTACAGGCAGGCACTATTCAAACCTCATTTATGGCCATTTTGCTAGCTACAGCCACTAGAAGGAGCTGCGGTCTTCCGATCCAGCTGTGCGTCACACTCGGGCGAACGACGTCATACATAATTCATGAGTGGGTGCGGCCTGGTTGCTGGCAGATCCCCGCGGGCTTTTTGTGGCGGTCTCTGGCTCTGTGGTCGCCATTTTTGTTCACCGCTGAAGGAAAGGAGGTGTCTGTGGAAGAAACGGTCCCAAGCTCTACAGCGCAGGAAACAGAAAGCAGCGACTCGTGGTCTTGGTGAGCTAAGCATCGGGAAAGAAGAGAAGAAGGAGGAGGGCAGTGGCCAG